>JAOXYD010000035.1:18939-46360 GCA_028565735.1 Pinacopodium congolense | reverse complement strand
TACAAAGTCTTTGAAACAAGGGATTCTAATACTTATGTTCTTTGTGATCTATATCATACCCTAAAAAGTAATATAATTGTACTCATAATTCTAATTTGGTGTACTCCTGTGGCTGAAGAAGTATAAAACAAACACTATCAAAGACTTTGAGAGTTTGTAATTAAGAGCATGATTCTATAAACGCTCATAAGGAGAAAAATTAACGATAGTAAGTGTAGGGATACAATTGATAGTTTAGATAGCAATAAGAGTAGCTTCTCCTTAAAAATTTTAGGGATAAGAGGAGAAGATAAGAAGAGCTTGAACAATACTTAGGATATGCCTATATTTTTATTCAGTTCTACCATTTTGTTGAGAGATATTTAGACAAGATCTTTGAATGATATTTCCTTATTGACCAAGAAAATTAGCAAAATATTTTTCTTTATATTTCACAGTATTACTAGTACATAAAATAATACAGATAAATTACATAAAAGATAAATCCAAATAAATCTAGAGAAGTCATTAACACAGATTACATAATATCATGAGCCTTCCATAGTATCATAAAGAGATAGTCCTCGAATATTAAAATGAATAAGGTTAAAAGGTGTTAAAGAAATAGATTCACTAAATTGTACCTTTTTAAAAGTGATTAGGAAACACAATCAAATTTTTCATATTTTACTAGATTTAAAAAACTACTAAAAAACAAAAACCTAAGTCTAGTATTAGAAAGATGAATAAGATGAGAGGGTAGATGTGAGATGTAATAGTACCAACAACAAAATTGGATGGAAATGTAAAGAATTAAGTTTTAAAAACTATCTAACGTTACACTTTACCCTAAAGATCTTGCTTGTCTATGAGTTCTACATGATGTAGCCATGACTCGAAAAGAACAAGTTAACACCAAGTTCATATAATTGACTAACAAAGATGATATTTAAAGAAATTTTAGGAACAAAAAAAGTATCTAGCAAAGTTAACGAAGGTGTTTTTTAAGCAATGCCTATACTTTGAATGTGTATAGTAAATTATTAGTAGTATGAAAGAGATGTAGAACAAATGGTGTGTGAAAAGGGATAAAAATGAAAAAAAAAAAAGTCAAGTGGTTGCAACAAGTAAAATCAAAATATCATGAGGTTAAAGTATCTGATGAGACAAACAAGGCAGGAGATGAGACAATTCTAAAGTATGATTGAAGTTGTTAAAGAAGACTATGGAGATATTTTTCAAAGAATTTGGAAGATGTAATCTCTATTGGACTCTTTGTGGAAATAGTAGTAATTGAAGAAGACTAGTGAGACATGGAAGAGTTACCTTATCTAGAATTTCATCTAAGCCATTTTTTGCATTCATAAATGTAATGACCATACTTTTTGCAATAACTGCAAGATATCTTCTAAAACTTTTGAATTGAGTTTTGAGAGGATTGAGAGTTTTGAGTAGCAAGAATGACATCAGTAATTATAGCTGTCTTCTTTATTCTTAGAGTAGTAAGCCGAGTTTCTTATATAATTTGTTCTTTCATTATAGTGTCTCAAGCAAGGAGCTGGGAATAGGTTCAAACTTAACTCAAAAAGTCATCATTAAATGCTAAATGTGTTGACGATCATATATATTAGCAAAGCTAGTTGCTATTTGTGTGTTTAGACATGTAGGTTCTCCAAGTATTAATAAGTCCCAAATTTTTTGTAATTTAGAAACATAATTATGAATAGTTTGGCCAGGTTACTGTTATATTTGATGAAGACGTCTATATAGTTAAAATTAATTAATATCACTAGATATAAAATAACAAATTTTTAGAAAGTCCTATACATTTTTAGCAATATCAAAATTTTGAAAATAAAGTTTAATGACTTTGGCATAGGTATTGCAAAACTATAACAAGATTTAATAATTCATGCCACCTAAAATACTAGACGTTCAGGAAATATATCTTCTGCTTCATTTGGCTTTTTGGTAGGTTTAAGTATTTTTTTCGATCACAATACATTATAGAAACCTTTTTATAAGAAACTTGTACATTTCTTGAACCCATATATCATAGTTAAATCTATTAAAAATAATGTTAATTGGTTGAGGAATGTATCAAAGAAGTTTGAAAGCATCTATAGTAAATGGAAAAATAAAATGCTCTAACATCAAGCTTTAAAAACAAAAGAAATTATAAGAACTTAACAGTAAAGTTGGAATTTGACTAGTTTAGCCCTAAAAATGGACTCAGAGTACTTGAAAACTTTGGAAATCAGTGTTATAAATGAAAAATTTTGGTTGAAATAAGCTTGAGCCCAGTGGTTAATGTAGTGGTAAACAAGACTAAATTAAACTAATGAAGTTGACTAGGAAATACGCGGTCCAATAATGTGATAACATTTGTCAAAATATGCTAACATTATACTAACTAGACAATAATATGGCATTGATTAAACGATGGCGTGGCCAAAATTGATACAATGATTTATTGAGACGTGTCAATGATATGGCTCCATATGACAATGGCTAGTTTAGTGGATGATTGACACATGATAATAGTGTTGACGTGGCAAGATGACGTGGTAGGTGTGCCTAAATGATGTTGTTTTGATTGTTTTCTTTCTTTAAATGCCAAAAAACTAGATTGTGGTGGAAACGGATTCTGATAGTACATAAGGGTGCAAATGAAGGCATTTTTAATGCTATTTTCACTTTTTTGATATGCAAAAAGAGTAAAATAATTTAGTATATAGAAAGTTACTACAAGATAAATTGAAAAACCCAAAAAAAATGCTTGAATGGAAGGTTGGTGTAAAAGAAAAAGAGGAAACACAAAAATTTTGAACTTCTTTTTAGTTCAGTGTTTTAAAAACAGAATCAGTTCGGTCAATTCAACTCGATTAATCGGAAACCTTTCAGTTGACTAATTCAATTTTGTATAAAAACTTCTTAGTAAGAAAACGATATGATTTTTTATTTCACTGGCTGATTTAATTGAATATAAGTTAAGCAATTCGACCGGTTAATTATCGATTGTATTAATTATACCAACTTTTGAATAAAGAAAAGAAGAACTATTACTTAATTTTAATTATAATGAATTTAAAAGGGCAATTTATAAAAAAAATGCAGTTGTCACAAATAATGAATTTACTAACGATTAATTGTTATCCTATTTAAGAATATAATATGTTATTTTAAAAATAATTTCATCTTATACTTATCTATAATTTATGTAAATATAGTAGAAAATATTAATGAAATTATTTTAAATAAAAACGTGGTTTATAACTCTTTATATAACATTGAAGGATTTAAAATACTTGATAAAGATGAGATATAATCTCTTTCAAAAATATAATTTTAATATTTTATTTTAGATTCAATTTTAATTAGAATTATTACTAATTTATTACATAATAATATATATTTATATTTTATTTATACATTTAATTTTATGATATTATTTTACTTATTTTTTAATTTATATATCATATTACTTTATAACGATTCAATACCAATTTTATAATTATTTAATACTAGTTAAACCTCTAAATTTTAAATCTCTTTTTTTTACTACTTCAATGTCTGGTTTGATTTTTAAAATAATGCTTTTTATAGAAGAAACTCTAATACTATGTAAAAAGATAGAAATTGAAGAAAGATGTAGAAAAACAGAAATTATAGAGAGACGAGGAAAAATAAAGAGAAAGACATCTATATTTCTGTATATGTGAATATTCACATATACGAAGAAGATATATATACTAGTAAAATTACACTTAAAAAAAGGGAAGAATCTTTGATTGGAGGCATGATTTGAGCCTCTGTAGAAGGACAGTAGCATGTTAATACAATTTCTCGAGAAAAAAAACATAAAAAATGCAAAGGCCATCATGAATCATGATCATTTTTATTTATTTATTTTTCTTTATCCTTATCTTTTAACAATTATAAAGAAAGTAGAAGCATGTTTGACTAAGTAATGTGCCTGCTTACTCATTGAAACCATTTCCATTATTTAAATATTTCGAGTCTTTTGTGATGCACTAATCAGTATTTCTTCTCTCTTTCATCTTCTAGAACTTTAATGACATGGTCAAATAATTCTTTATCAATTTTGATTTATTTTAATAAAAATGATTTAATTAAATATCAATAAATTGAATGTCACAAAGACAAATGAAAAAAAATCAATTAAAAGAACTTATAGATAAATAATCTTTGAATAAATTTGAAATAAAATGGATATGATAAAATCAAATGAAGTTTAATTTTCAATTGGATTGATAATTCTAATGATGTCGATACAATAATTAAAAAGCATTTTTTAAATAAAATTAATAAGCATATTGATAAGTTCATAAGATGTAATTAAGACTTTAAATCTAACAACAAAAATGAGATTGTAAATTAAGATTTTACATCCCACTTCCAAATTTTAAAATTGAATACAACTACTATAATCAACAAGTTGTTAGAGGCTAATTCATCAGCTCTTGGCATTCACGGTTTCATCAACCACTGGTTCCATCTCTACTTTTGTTTTCTCCTCATTCTTCTCTAAATCCCAGCTTTTCGGCTCTTCCATGATACCTCTTTTACTATACTTGAAGTACAGAAAAAGCTGAAGGAATGCTAGGGGAGTACCAACGAAATTTGGTGACTACAAATACAATTATCATCTCAAGTCAATATATTGTATAAGTGTTAAAAATTTTAATTTATGGTGAGCAGAGGAAAAAAAAAAGGGTACAAACCGCAATAAAGAGGTCATGGCTCAATAATCCATAAATCATCCAAACAGAGCTTGTGAGAAATGAGAAAAGTGATAGATAAAATGGCATGAATTCCACACTTTTTGTTTCTATCACTTTCTTCTGCAAAATATGCCAAAAAAAACATTACATGGTTAAGAGAGAAAGGAACAAGAAGCAAATATATTCATTTATAGTATATATACACCATACTCTCTAGTAGTTAATTGATCCATCTGAAGCTTCAACGAGTTGACGATAATTCCGGTTTATTTTCTTAAGTTCTAAGTAATCATGAATCTCTATCACTTACACAACCACAATCTTTAACTCACCATAACTACTAGTGGAGATCCAAACATGGCTGCAGCCGCCGCGACACCAAAGCATCCAACGAATCGCTTACGATGTGTTCGATCATGGAACGCAAACGTTGAAACTGCAGCAATCATACTGAATAACAGAATAATCGGTATGACCAGAACCGCAACCTTCACCTGAACCAGTTTCATGAATTAATCCATGTAAAGTAAATATAGACGTAGAGAGCGTTAAATATTTTTGCAGTTAAAAATTTGCAGAGGTGAAGTTTGCCTTTGCTCTTTTTGTAGCAAACCAAAAATATATGATAATGAAGGCTGCCTCCAGAAGTATTCCCAAACCATTAATCGTGGCCACAGGGAAGTTTTCCCATTTGCAGCTTACAACAGGCATTCCATACCAAGTGAAGAGAAGACAATTCAGAAATGAAATAATATATGGAACACATGAAAATTCTTCTGTGCTTTTCTTCTTTATCACCCTTGTGAAAGTCAATCTGTGACCCAAAGAAGAGTTTTTCTGTATTAGATATGCTTTAAACTCATCAAAATAAAAGACTAAAATACTAAGTAGACATTACATGGGTGAAGAGAAAAGGGACAAGGAAGCTGCATTGCCTGCGAGAAAATTTAAAACAAAAGACATGCAGAGTTTAAATGTTAGGTTACCGTAAAGTATATATGTGGTCCTAATCCTAATTTGCTCGAGAGATAGTGAATAAAGACAAAGTAAGTACCCATGATCCCGACTGCTACGCGAAGAACTCCCATTTCTCAGGATCCTGAAAATTAAAAATGATCCAAATAGTAACTAGTTCAGGGCCGTATGTTTTGTGAACTGTTCAGAAAACTTAAGGGGCTATTTATATTGGTGGAGCTGATGAAAAAGAGAATATTACGAAAACAAATTGAGAGAACTATCTAACTGCCTTTTTTAATATGTAATCTATTTAGTACACTTGTGAACTGCTTTATAAAGTTGTGGATCAAAGTGGCCATCTCCAATATCAGGATATTATCGTCCTTGAAGTTCATTATGATATCACAATCGCTTGAAACAGTAATATAATCCAGAGATCATAATTAAGACTTTGATGTTAATCATACATTCCAATTAGATTTTTTTTTTAATCCAAGGTGACATGATGCTAAATTTATAGTTTCTGTATAATTATGTTTAGGTGAATCTGTCCAGATTCGGGTACGGAAAATGTCTTAAGAATTTAGTTCTCAAGAATAAACTGGACACAGAGTTTATGCATGTACCAGTACTAAGTGAACCAAACTCCAGCTTGAAGATTACAGGTTTTTTCTTAGTAAGGAAACATGAAGTTGCAGAAAGTCAAGCAATTAATGGAATATTCTGCAAACCCTTTTTAGTTCATTGCATTAGACAATGAGCACATTAATTGCAAGTGGAAGATGCGTAACATAAATTCCGCTCACCACATGTTTCAAGTATCCTACGTGTAGCCTACTCATCTTTAGGTTTGATATCATTAATTTTTGAGTGGGCTTAGGTTTCTCTTTTAGTATGTCTGAACGATAGTGTCAGCATTGTTTTGCGTAGTGTGTTAAAAAACGCGTTAGATAAAGAAGTTGCCTTTTGGTTAATCATTTTTCCTTTAAATCTTTTTTTGCTTTAGAAACTGATCATGTACTAAAGCTTAGGGGAAAAAGAGAATTTGGGTAGTTCGAGTGATGAGTGAAACTCTCCAAAAAGTTAGTTAGGATTTTTAGTTTGAATTCCTCAAATTTTCGTGTTTGAGGCACTCACGTTTGCTCTTGGTCATAATTTATTAAGTTGATGTATTATATTATTTACATCTGATTTTTTTTAGTATACACATAAAATATCAGTATAGGCTCTCTTTTAGAAGTGTTTTGTAAGGTTGAGAAAATTTTTAATTAGGTTTTATCCAATTAAATCTGACTTCACTTATTTAGTTCAAATCCTCATATAATTTAAAGATGAGTTAATATTATGGGTAGTTCCTGTGATTTTTCAAACTATTAATTTAGTCCTTATGGTTTGAAAATTATCACTTTAGTCCTTAAACTTTCTTTTTTTTTCAATCATTAATCCTTTATCAAATTTTACTTATGTGGACCAATGAATTTTTGACATGTGTCCATGTCACATCAACAAAATCTGATAAAGGACTAATGATTGAAAAAAAATAAAAGTTTAGGAACTAAAATGATAGTGTTCAAACCATAAAAACTAAATTGATAGTTTGAAAAACTATAGAGACTACCCATAATATTAACCTTTTAAAGATTTATCTTTTTACGTTATATGACTTAGTTTTGTATTTATTATGCTCATATTTAATTAAAATAAAAAGTACCTAATATTTCAAAACTAATTATTTTCAAAATATGCAATTATAATATGTTGCTTTGTTTCTTATACTTTTTACAGTCAATAGATAATATATCTACTTTAAATTTTCTCCATTTTAAAGTTTCATTTTACATCAATCTAAATTCCACACGAACAAATGATTCCATGAAAAACTTTTTGAAACTTATAGTTTCATGCATCTTAATTCACCAAAAAAAGTTATGATATATAAACAAAATGTGTGAGAATAAAAATAAATCTAACTAAAATTTGAAAAAAAAAACATCAAAATAAAATTTATCGCATTCCCTAAATTAAATGAAAAGGTAACTCTAAAGATGTCATGTAAAAAGAGAAAAAATAAAATAACTACTAGAACCATGCAAAACAACAAATGAAGCAAAGAGTAACACTTAAGGTGAAAAAGAGAAAGCAGTGTCTCAACAATTCTGATAAGGCACTTGGTATATGGAATACTTTTTGTACAACAAGAATAATTGATTTGCCAAACGAAATTGTGTCCAGGCACAGTTTAATTGGAATAAAAAGAAAAGACTATTATTCCAATTCTCCATGTAGCTACAAAACAACAACTTTTTACTTGGAATCATCCCATCTGCGGTTCCTGTTTTTCCTAAAATTTGTCTATTTTTTTTTTCGAAATTCACCTAAATAATTAGCAAAAGCTAATATGGTATTTCGGGATTAAAGTGAAGCTGATAGATGGTTATGATATACAAGAAAAAAAAAGTTTATTACTTGTTTAATATTAAAGTCTTCAAGCGAGTGTATTGCTCCCAAATTACATGTACCCAATAAATTATTTGATAATAAGTAATAAATCGACCTTAAAAGGATGGGTTAGTTAGCAAATTATAAATTATTAAAGTGAATTATATATAATAAAAAGCTCATAATCTATTACCTTAAGATTTTATATTAAAATATAGTATTCTTTAATTATATATAGATGCTCATTTAATCTGGTCCAAAATCTCTTCGACTCTCTCAAAAGAATCTACATGCAACACAAAGTTTGCCTTTTACATGACTACTAATTTAAAATCTCAAATTTGGGTTACATTCTTGAAGAATGGCAGGCTGAAAGTGGAGACATGTTGAGCGCAGTTTAATCAAACTTGTCACTTAATTTTAAATCATTTACTCTTTAGATAACTTATCTGAAAGTATGTAATTTACAAAACATTATATACATTCCACAATTTATTCATTTCACATCTACAAGGTAGCAATTTCACATCTCATCATTATTAGAAAAAAAGAAGATATTGAGTCTTTGTTTTATGGCTGGCTCATTTGGCTGAACGAACCAAACTGCACAAGGTTTGCATAAAACGTCCTTTCGCTTCTAAACTGATGAAAAAGGAGGAGTTCCAGCCAGTCAACAAAATCAGAGGTGAAATTGGAGACCCTTTTGGTTGCCATTACACATTTGTTTTGATTCCTTTTTCAAGATAATAAAAAATGCCAATCTGCTATGATTTTGACATCATCGTCGTTTTTTGGTGTCATCCACATTTATTCTTTCTTAGATACCACCATCAAAGTTTTTTAAATTCCATTATCCTTCAGCCTTGTGGTTTCTGATGCTTAATTTAGTGCCCCATCTTGGTTTTTATGCTAGTTGTTCTACATTCTCCTACTTAAAAATGTAAAGGGCCCAATTGCATGACCTTCATATTTCTGTTTTTTTTCCCCTTTAAACATGCAAATTAATGTAATTAAATTTTTATATATTGTTATATATTTTGTGTATTCTCGTTAGTTTTATGCCTTTTCTTGATTTTTATGTGTTTTTTTCATTAATCTTTACATTTTAAAGAAATAGAAACAAAAAATCAGATGTTTAGTTGGGATGTGAGTTGTGATTTTTTTATTGTGATTATTGTGTTTTTGTATTGGTTGTTATGTTTTCTTTTTTGATTTCTTTACTGTATTTGTATGTTTTCTTTTTCGATTTCTATATTTAGAAAAATAGAAAACCAAAATTAAAAACCAAAGCCCAACTAAACAAGGCCTATATTTGGTTTGAATTTTGGTTACTATTTTTTATTTTTATTTTTTTAAACACAAAAACTGAAAAAAAAGAAGAAGAAAGAATAAAAAATGAAAAAACAACATACAAATACAAACAAAAAGAATACAAACAAAAAAATACAAGAATAAAAGAAAACACAAAAAAATGAAAAGTAAAATATTCTTTATACATGAACAAATAATTTAAGATATTTAAAGTCATTTTAAATAATTTTACTTATAATAAAACTTCTAAACATTTTCCTATGGCCACCGGGTATTTCCCTATGCTTCTAACTATGCATGCAAGCATTGGAGACAACTTGTGATGATAGTAACTTATGTCCTCAACCATCAATTCAAGCCCTTGATTACGATATCATCGTTATCACACGTTCTTTACACATTCAATTCAATTCTTGTAGTTGCTGAAAAACAGGCAGCATCACCACTGTGAATATATTCCAAGTAGCAGATTCATTTCACAGATCATGTCGAGTACAATATATACTCTAATATATGCTCCAATGTAACAAGTCAGAGACTTTGGCACATTGATGAAAGTTGATCCGTCAAATGCTATGATTTGTTCAGCATCCTAATCAAAACCTTTGCATTGTCGAGAAACATTCCTTGTTCCAAGATATTTTTGTTTTCCCATCTGCAAAATAAGAAAGGAATTTCAGAATCAAACTGAAGTTCTATTCAATCTTCATATCCTTGTTTCTCCTCCAGAATTTTTGGCCAAATTGCTTATTGCTTCCACTTCTTTTTCAGCATCACCATCCATATTGCTTCCTTAAGGGTTAGGCTACCATCTGTCACACTTCTTTTCAGGCAATTTAAACAAATGGATCCGACAATAACAAGACTCATGGGATACATGTAATATTTTCCCAGATCTTTTTCCACTTACCTGAACTCCAAAAGATAGTAAATAAAATATGAAATCCATCCCATCAACAACTTGCTTATCAGGTATTAGTCAGCTTTCTAATTTTTTATTTTGTAAGCATGAAAAATCTTGAATCTTTTTTTTTTAAAGATAAATCATAAATTTTATTAAAAGATCGAGTCATTAAAATAGTGATTTAAGATAAGGGAAAAACTTCTATATTTGAGGTATTTTTGTCATAAATTAGATTACAACACCCAATAAGAAAAAAATCCTATTAAACTTACATCATAGTAAAATTTGTAGACATATATAAACTTTGTTACCATCAAAAATAAATCTCCTTAAATAACTTGAATAAAGTATTTATATAAAATATCATTTACACAAGACTGCTTTCTCACAAAATATTGTCTATTTCATATTTTTTACAACTCCTAAATAATGATTGTCACGATACCTTCCAAAATTTTCTTTTTACACGTTCCCACAAAATCTTGGAACATGATTGAGAACCAGCACCAGTTTGCGCAATGCATCACAAACTTGGTGGCAAATACAATTCAGAAGCCTAAGCATGAAGGATCATGCTACACTGTTTTCAATTGGATAATCCAAGGGCATGCATACCGTTATGCGGGTTTGGTGCAGGGACACGATATGCCAAAACGCTTTCAGTGCTTTATTGGTGTCCTAAAAGTGCTTCTTTTGTTTATTTAGAATTGGCAATTGTGGCTATGATCAGGAGCCATTGTTGTTGTTGATGCGATGTACAAGCACTCACGAGCTCTTTTTTATACCATTTTAAGGGCTAAAGACATGTCCTACAGGGCATTATGCTCATACATCAGATACCAGAAATGAGCAAGAGCCGCTTATAGTCCCAAGCAGATGGCAGATAAATAAAAAACCCTTCTTTGCTCACAAGATAAAGAAAGGAAAGGAACTTGACATTTGTTTTAAGTTCCATGCTTTGTCTGGTGTGTTATAGTGAAAGGTCACTTAACCTGAAAAGGTGCAAAAGATGCAAGGAAAAAAAAAAAACTCATGTCCTTATCCTACTCAATGTTTTAGTGATTGATTGAAGAATGTAAAGAGAATGCCTCTAAGTCTACCAGTCACGTAATGCCATAGAGAGTTCAGAGTTGCTTTTAGAAGGGGGTACGTGTGAAACTGCACTAATTATCATGATTTAGAACACCTTGTTGGACTAGTTTGATTCGTAAATCATTCATTTTCATTAAGCCACCTATCTAGTCCGTAACTCAAAAAAAGATATTTGATCAACTGATATTTAGTAGGGTTAATTACATTGTAGGTCTTTTTAATTTAGAAATTGTTTGGTATCACTTATGTTTTTTCGTTATTGTTTTGTATTTCTATTTCTTATTTTTGTACTTCTATTTTTCTTATAAAAAAAAACAAAATTTTATTTAATTGATATTTGTAACAAAAAACAAAAATATATTTGGTTGAGATTTATAAAAAAAAAAATCAAATATGAAATAAATTTAAATTATTTGACAAAAATACTGTTATATACCTTAAAAATATATTATTAGTCAATAGATTATATTCATTATTCAATGTAAAAAAATATGTTTTCAAAACGCAAAAAAAAAACATCATTTTCTTGTTTTTCTGTTTTTTTTTTATTTTTTTATTTTAAAAATAGAAAATAAAACAGAATACAGGCAAACACATTTTTTTCTTCTGTTTCTCTATTTCTGAAAATAAAAATAGAAAAACAGAAAATATAAATAAAAACAAACATGCCCTTAATTTTTGTTATTTTAATCTTAGACAGAAATTACACTAGATTTCATGTACTTTTTTTATTACTAACATCAAAATTTTTAATATTATTTTTATTTAAAAAATTAATGAAAAAGTAGAAACAAAATCGATTCTTAAAAGAATTTGTTACATATCAGAATAAATATTCTGCTTGTGTCATGTAATAGAGGACATTATATGTGACCATAACACACATGGCATTGTCCTTAAAAGGGAAAGCAAATGATTTTATCTATTATTATACAAATAATTACATATGATATCATCGTAGACAAAACATCTGTTCTGCTATATAATATAAGTCATTTTCATAAATGACATCAATTTTTACTTTTCTGTTAGTTGAAATTAATGTCAAGGGTTTTGCTGTTAATAGGAAAAAAATACAGGATTTTAATTTTCAAAAGTTAAGGAACAAAATAAAAAAGACTCAAATTATAGAAAGATTTGGGGTAATAAACACTTAATTAATTTAGGAACTGATTTACAAAGATATGACTGCAAATCCTTAAATTTTGGGGGACTTGTAGATGTATAAACCCAAATATAAGCATTCCATTCATAGTGCCTTATTCTCCTATTTCTTCATTGTGAACTCATTATTAAAACCAGAAGGATGAGGATGGTAATGTTTTTTGTTTTATGTAGAATAGTAGTTCGAAGGACTAAGAAATCACTAGGAGATTAAGGTTATATATTCTATATCCACGGGATTGTCCAACAAAAATGAACTACATGCTTTTCATACCCAGTCTCTGAGTGATTTTGCCATATGACTTTGACAGAGCAAAAGCTCATGAATTACATGGCTAAGATAATATTTACTCGAAAAGATGAGTGTCACAGTGAATAAACGTGAAATAAATTTAATATTTGATTGCATTTTTAAGATTTGTCCAAAAAAATCCGAAGTTTACTGATAAAGAGAGAACATATTTGTAAAATTTTATTTAACGCCATAGAAATATAAAATATGATTAAAAAACTACCAAAAAGCAAAAAGGTTACTATATAATAAGCCCAAAACTTTACCCACGTCAAAAGTTATTATTGTTTGAAACTGATGCGTTCATCTTTCGATTAGACTTCTACCCACTTTTAAAAAATTTCATCCACAACTTTTTTAATGTGAAAATGAATGTAATTGGACTAAAAGCATGGAAACCATCATTAAGTACTTGGACTAAAAGCACGGAGATCATCATTAAGTATTTAAACAAAGTAATTGTAGTTTATATTATCTTCCTACGTATGTGCTACCCGTAGCAATTTTTGATTGGTTGCTGTGTTTTGTATAAATAAACTAAGTACAGATTAGCATTTAGTAGAGATATCATATTAAAATTTTAATCTGATCTCGTTGTTTTACACAATTTATAGCCCAAGATGGCAAAGGAAGTATTGGGCTAGCCTTCAAAAGTAAGTGTAAAGAATGATACAGAAGAGAATATATTTTAGTGTGTATCCAAATATGAAAATACAATTAAATTGATAATCATTTTATGACTATAATTGCAGAAGTTATGGTGTTGAAATCTTACTGAATTATGAGAGGAATCATGCGTTATGATCTCTCCTGAGGCTCACGGTATAGACAACAGTGAGTTTATGTCATAGTTGATGAAATAGAGTGAAAGTAAGAGGCTTTGTTATAACATCAACAATTTAATCTTTGGCTGGAATGTATTGAATGAACATAAATTTCTTAACTACCAAATTACAAACAAAGTAAATGTCAATTTTAATATATTTAGTATAAGCATAAGCAATTAAATTAATAGTGAGAAATATGGCACCAAAATTATTACATCATAAGGTTGGTGTTAAGTTGGATAGACGAATTTCACCAAGCAGTGATGTAATCTAGCAAAGTTCTTCTGAGGCAACTTCAATGCTATGATATTAGGCTTCGATGCTAGGGTACGTAACTGTAAGTTGTTTCTTTTCACTCTAAAAAATAAGATTAGAACCTAAGTAAATGCAATATTTAGAAGTAAAATGACAATCATAAGGACAACTAGCCTAGTCAATATCAGAGTAAGCAATAAGTGTAAGGTAATGGGTTTTGGTGAAGTGAAGGCCATGAGAGGTAGTAAATCTTAAGTATCAAAAAATTCATTTAACCATTGTCTAATGTTCGTTGGTAGAAAAATGAAGAAACTGAAAATCTTTGTTAATAGCAAACTGAATATTAAGACGAGTAGGACAAAGATATTGAAGGGCACTAATGGTGCTTCAGTATTCTGTTGGGTCGGATAGTGGAATGCTATAGTTTTTGGATAGGGGTAAGGTTGGCATCATGAGAGCAGGGACAAGTTCGGTTTACCAGGATGAGTACGGTTTAGAGGATCTTTAGTATATTTAGTTTGGGCGAGGAGAAGGTCATCAGGTGTGAATTTTCATTTAGGTTACTAATAAGGGAAGTGATACAAGATTGAGAGGAACATGTGATTAAAATATCATCCATGTATACTAAAAGAAAAGTAATATTAGTTGAAGTAGTATGGATGAATAAGGAAGTATCAATTTTGGAATGAGTAAAATTAAGATCAATGAGCTTTTGTCTTAGGCATTGAAACTAGGCACGAAGAGCTTTTTTTAGGCTATAAAGAGCTTTGTTTAGATGAAAAACATGTTGAGAGTTATTAGGATAAACAAAACTAGGGTTTGAAACATATAAATAGGTTGGTAAATATTTCTATGAAGGAATGTATTGTTGGCATATAGTTGACGAATCAGTCAAGTTTTGACGAGGGCAATAGTTATAATGATGCAGATAGTGGTTAGTTTGATGACAGGATTGAAGGTATTTGTATAATATATACCAAGTGATTGGTGATAACCTTTTGCAACTAAGCAAACTTCATGACGATCGATAGAGTCATCTAGCTTATGTTTGGTACAAAAAAAACCTATTTACACCTTACAATATTTGCATTAAATAGAGGAGAAACAAGGATCTAAGTATTGTTAGGATGGAAAGCTTGAAGTTCATCAAGCATGGCCTAACACCAATAAGGAAACTTCTTAACTTATGTGTAACCGGTGGGATTAGGAGGATTAGATTGTGAGGCGATGGTGAAAAATATAATGTATACAAGAAGGGTACATGGTATTCGTGTATTAGTCCTAGGGTGATGGGAAGGTTGAATTGGTGTTTATCTTAGAGAAGGTTGGGGTATTGGTGAAGGTTGATTTGGTGGTAGTAGTGTTTGGGTAGATAATGGTGTTTAAGTGTATAAAGGTGTTAGGGAGGTACCTTTAAAGGGTAATAATAGGTTGAAAGGTGGGGATGAAGATAATTTAGTGATCTTTAACTAGGCATAAGGAAAAACATGTTTCAATAAAGTGAACATGGCAAGCGGTGTAGAATTTATTAGTTTAGAGATCATGACACTTATAACCTTTATACTGTTGGGAGTACCCAATAAAGATGCAGGGAGTAGATTTAGCTGTAAGCTTTTCTAGTTGAGTTAATCTAAGGAAAGGAAAGCAGGCTCATTCGAAAACTCGTAGGTGGTTAATATTTGGTTTTATAAGATATAAAGTTTTGTAGGGTGATTTGTGTTGTAATATTGGTGGAGAGAGTAGCTTAATGAGGTAAATGGCAGTCGAAAAAATCTTCAAACTAGAAGGTTTTGGGAAGAGAGGTATGGACAAGTAAAGTGAGGTCAAATTCGGTGATATGCCTAATTTTGCATTCAACAACCTCATTTTGTTGAAGAGTGTGAGGATATGAAATGTGGTAAGTTATGTTATTGGTGATGAGGTATTGGGCAAAGAGTCCTTTGATTAATTCATTAGTACCATAACATTGGAACATTTTAATTTTGACGGAAAAAAGATTTTCAGTGAGGGTTTTGAAATCTTGAAATTGATAAAAAAAACCTGAGATTTATGGGTCAATGGGTAAATCTTTGTGAAGCGACTAAAGTTATTTATGAAAATGAGAAAATAACGAGAACTTGAGAATGTGAGAATAGGGGATGGTCACCAAATATCACAATAAATAAGTTGTAGAGAGGCGACATATTTTTTTGTTGAAGCAAGAGATACAAGGTTTTATTACAAGAGACTTAACGGACAAATTATAAGATAAATGAGAAAATTTTCTATTAAAGGGATGACCAAGTATAGGATGCTAGATGTTAGAAGATACTTGACAAGTAGTGAAGCAACAGGATTAGAAAAGCCTTGAGGAATTAGCATTGGATATAGATTTCTTTGGATGGTACTTGCTAGGAATGATGTCTGAGTTTCGAGATCCTTCACATCATAACCAAAAGGATTAAATTTAATTGAACATAAGTTATCATTGACAAATTTACAAATAGATAAAAGAATTGTATTGAGTTATGGAATGATCAAAATCTCTAGAAGATAGAGAGGTTTAAAATGCTAAGTAAGTTTAAATGAACTAGTTGAGACTATAAGTAGAGTATTACCATTATTGACTAGTACTTGGTTTGAATCATCGTATGGTTCCACTAAGTCTAATGCTTGTGAATTAGGTGTCATGTGAGAAGTGGCACCGGTGTCTGAAATCCATTTAGTAAGATTAAAAGCATGAGGAGTGATATTGGATAGATCATTTATGGTTAAGGATGTAAAGGCAATGTGAATATTACTATAGGTATAAGGTTGGACATTTCTAAAATTGGAATATCTAAAACGACATCTAGCAGCAATGTAACCTAATTTATAGAAAATTTGACATTTAAAAGAGGTAGGGGAATAAGTGGGCCAAGGGTTTGGATTGGGTTAGAAATAGGGCTAGGACCTTATGGCTATTGGGTTAAGGTGGTGTGGATAATGGGTTGCTGGAAGTGAGAGTGGTATGTGGTTCGATTATGATGGGTTGGTGGGAAAGGGGCATGGGTTATTTAGATTGGGCAAAGAGCCCAACCTATTAGGGAAGGACATTTGGGATTTAGGGTTAGTAAAAAGGTGTTGGTGGCAGGGATGGTTAGCTCGACAATGAGTGTGGCTGGCGGTTTAGTGAGGGTGTTGGGTGGCAATGAAGAGGCCAACTTCGTTATTGGTAGTGTCAGAGGAGTGCTGAAGCAATAGTCATTGCTCATAGAAGAGCAATTTCGCTTAGATCTTGAGAAAAGAGGGTATAGATTCGTGATTTTCAATTGTAGTAAGGACAAATGATTCAAAGTCCAATGGAAAGTCGTTGAGGGCACGGAGGACCATGCCGTCATTATAGATTAGGTCACCTATAGCCGTAAAGTCTTCTGCTATTGATGTTAAGGTCATAAGATAATTAGAGATGGAGTTGTGACCTTGTTTGATGGAGTGGAGCCAGCATCGTAGTAAAGATCAGCAGGCTGTTATTTGCTAGAGAAAGTGTGTTTTGAGCTTGGTCCGAAGTTGTTGGGAAGTGATTCATCTGAGGGAGAGAGATGATATAGTAGGGGATAGTGTAACGGTTAATGCACAGTACACTAAGCCATCATGTTTGGTCCATTGCAAGTAGTCAGACATTTTAGTAAGTAAAGAAAAGGAGGAGATGATGGTTATCGACAGGGGAGGCAAAGTGCCATCTATGTGGCTAAGCAAATCATAAGTACGTAATATTGTTCTAACTTGGTTTCTCTAAACTAGATAGTTGGAGTTGTTAAAGGCAATTTTTATGAAATTTGTGATGTTTTAGAGAGGAAAGACAGGAAATATATGTGAAGTCATGTGTGGGGGGTAGAGAGTAATTGTTCTGATGTTTGGGTATCTATGAGGGATAGAGTTTTTATGATTGGGGTGTGGTTTAGGAAGGAGAGACGTGTTGCAAGAGGCATGGATAGGTTGAGAGAGAAAAAATTCAGATGTGGGCTCTTGATACCATGTAGAGAATGATATAAAAGAGAATTTATTTCTGTTTGTTTGATACAAAAGTTTACTAAGCAATTTATACATGTAGTGTGTATCTAAATATGGAAATACAATTAAATTGAGAATGATTTTATGACTATGATTGTAAAAGTTATGATGCTGAAATCTTACTGACTTATGAGAGGAATAATACATTATCAATAAGAGGTACAGATTCAAGACCTTATAAATTCCAATAAATATTTTATATGTTTTTCAATTGATTTTAGAGGTTGCAAGTTTTGATGGTAGTAAAGGAGGCTACAACTCATCTAATTAGTTGAAAATAGAGGCATACTAACAATAGGTTTATTGTATATTTTTCGCACCATTTTAAAAACAATACTAAACAAGAAATGTTAGTCTTACAAGTAAATAACCTCATATAATTAAGCTAGTCAAAGATCTAATTAGACTGCTATAAATAGAATTCTTGAGGTTGTGTATACAGATTATATACATTTGACACATAAGAAAGTACAATATTTTAATATGTTCCCTCGAGATGAGCCACAGGATGAAAGGTCAATCTTAACTTTGAGAGATTGAAATTAAGTCTGAAGCAATGGTTTTCTAAGGACATCAATAAGTTGATTAGCAGAGAAGAAATGTTCCATACGAAGAGCATCTGACTGAATTTTATCTCGTATAAAAAGGTATTCAATTGTAACTTGTTTCATTTAAGAGTGAAACACAGGATTGGAGCATAAATGTGTAGCTCATATATTATCATATAGATGATAGGTGTATAAGAAAGAATAAAACCAAAATCAAACAATAGATAGCATTATCAATTGAGTTCAATATCTATAATTGCAAGATATATAGCCTCTATATAGGAGCAAGCAATGGTTTGTTATTTTTTGGAACTCCATGAAATAGGATTGCGACTAAGATATTTAGGTGCAGATGGAGATTAAGGTAAAATGAATAGCATTAATTGGTACAAATGATGCAAATCATTCAGGGTTTCATTTCAGTGATGAATAAACCAGATCGTTTATATTGGAAATCAATAAGATCAGTTTACATAGTGAAGTTGTGGGTAAAGTTGATATATGAACATAATAGAATATGTGGGTTTAAGAGGATATGGTCTACAGTTGTTGCTCTTACACTAAAGTGTTTTTAAGTGGTTAATTTTTAGGGGGAGATTGACGACTAAAGCATACTTGTTAGAAAAAGGTGTAATAAATGAAAATAATATTTTTTTGTGATTTTTGTAGATTGATTGACATGAAGGAGCATATTTTATTTTATTGTAAGTTTCCATAGATTATATGGATCAAAATTTTGAAAATATTTAGGTTTATTTGGATCTTACGTAACTCAGGTAATCATTTTTTTTTAGTAAAGAAGCCTTTTTCAAAAAGTGTAAAAGGAAAATTTTGAAAAGCATTGTAGTAAGTCATTGTTTAGAAGCTATAGAAAGCATGAAATATATGACATTTTGCAAGAAAGCAATCTTGTGTAGATAATATTTTACATAAATAGTTTATTCAAGTTTTTTTTGTTGAAATTTCATGATATAGGGATTCATTTTGATGACAATGAAGTTTATAGATGCTCACATATTTTGCTAGGTTGTTGATATATGTTGTATATGACTTTTCCTTTGAATTGTAATTAATAGGATTTTCTCCTTGTACGATGTCTTAGCCTAGTTTATGGTGAAAATGCCTTGAATATAGCTGTTTTTCTCCTTAATACTAAGTCACTATTTTGATTATTTGAATTTTTTAATAAAAATGTTGATTTATTAAAAAAAAGATAAACGATGTAACAACTTGTTGAGCAGTAACTATTTCTAGCCCAATTTGCAACTGAGAAGGAATAAAAAGAGAATGTAGAATCGTGATAAAAAAGAATTCCTTCATGTAAAGTACCACTTAAAAACATAAAATAAACTTGACAAGGGACCAATTCTCAATTGATGGTCAATGCATGAACTGAGATAACTTATTAACTGCATATGATATGTATGATTAGATGAGTGACAGGTATTGTAAGTTGCCAACAACAGTATGATACTTAGTGGGATCAACAAATGGAGTGCCCGAGTTTAGAGAGGAAGATGATATTGTAAGCAGTGGAGTAATAATAGGTTTAGCACCCAACATATTGGTCCAAGTGAGGAGATCCATGACGTAGCATTGTTGTGATAATAAAATTCCCTGTTTATAAGGAACTACTTCAACTATAAGAAAATATGAGAGAGGTCGTTATTTACATTCAATTACCAAAGTTGCCAACCATTGTTAATAACAATGCTGAGAATAAAGCGAACTGTAGTTGGTTTAACAATTGAGCTAAATGTATCATGATAATCCAAGCCTGGCAGTTGATGAAAATCTTTGGTAATAAGGCAGACTTGAACCTATTAAAAAAACCATCAAAGTTTTTAATACGAAAAAAAATTATTTGCAACCACGATATTTAGAGCAATATCAGAAGATACTAGTTCATATATTCTAGTACGCACTAAAACATTATACTCATCAAACATAGCTTAATGTCAATTAAGGTATTTGAGGACTTGGATAATAGTGGTTGGTTCAATATTAAAAGTGGATGGAAGATAAGCGTAAAGGCTAAGTTTTTGTATAAGCTTATAGATGTTGTTTTTAGCTAGAGTAGCTATATAATGCTAATTTGAAGTTTATGGTGCTGGGTGTTCATTTGATAGTTGTGAGGTTTCATGTGTGGTTGAGGTATAGGGAGGTATGATATGTTAAGGTTAGTGAATGATTGATGCATGGTGGCTCTTCTTAAAAGCATGCATCAAATGGAGTTTGTAATAGCATTTAAGAGAATGTAGGAAATGATATAGTGGAATTAGGGAAACCCAAGTGTCAATACGGTTGAGTAGGACATGGTAAATAACCATGTAATGATGTGTCTGGAAAGATTGATTCTAAAAATTGAACAAAATGAGAAATAAAAATTTATTAGTTGATGGCTGGAGGCATAAATAAGCACTCTGAGATAATGAACATCCAATAAAGACACAAGGTTTAGATCGTCAATCAAGTTTATGAAATGAGTATGGTTGAAGTCACAGGTAGCAAAGGCACCAAAAAATTTTAAGTTTGGAATATTTAGGGGTTATACTAAAAATTAACTCATAAAAGGAGAATAAATTAAGAGTAACGATAAGCATTCTATTGATTAGAAAAACAATAGTGACAAATGTTTGTGACTAAAATATTAAAGGAAGAGAAACATGAGAAAGTAGTGTGAGACCATTTTTTAACCACGTGATGGTGTCTTCTTTTAGAGCATCCATTATATTTAAGAGCATATAGTGGAGTGATTAGATGTGAAATGCCATTTATTGTTAAACACCTCTAAGATCTAAATATTCACCCCCATTATCAAAGTAAA
Organism: Pinacopodium congolense; assembly: GCA_028565735.1. Lineage (NCBI taxonomy): Eukaryota > Viridiplantae > Streptophyta > Magnoliopsida > Malpighiales > Erythroxylaceae > Pinacopodium > Pinacopodium congolense. Next base: position 24,988 of record JAOXYD010000035.1, on the reverse strand, counting down.
GTGTGTGAATTTTGTTTTTAAAATGATTTTCAACAATTGTTTTGAAGTGAACAAAAATTTCTTTAGCCTCAAGTTTTTATTTTAACGTATAAAGCCATATATATTTAGTGAAATGATCTACAAAAATGATCATAGTATTTGAATCCATCATGTGATATAATAAGAGAAGTCCACACATCAGAGAAAACAATTTCAAAAGGTTGGGATGAGATAAGAGACAAATTAGAGAAATAAAGTTTATGACTTTTATTGAACTTGCATGCATTACATAAAAAATCTTTTAATATAGAGATGTCATAACTAGATTATAAATTGAAATAAAGTTGTTGAATCAAAAAAGGTTTCACCTTATTTTGATGATGACAAAATATCATTTATATTGATATTTTTGTTTAAGTGTGTATAAGTATAGATATAATTGAAGAGATACCATTTTGAAGTGTATTTGAAGAATATTGATACAAAGTTTGATTTTCTTGGATGAAGATAGATCGATCGACTGAATACAATTGCTGATGAGAGCATTGATCGACTGAAAGAAGATTGGTCGACCGAACCTTATAACTGGTCGATCGAATGAACGCTTTCAAGAGATCGGTTAACCGAATAAGAAGATTGGTTGACCTAACAACCATTGATAAATTGACTAAAGCTATTGACTGACCGAAGGAAGAAAAACAATAAAGATCGATTAGCCGAAGATGTCTATCAATCAACCGAATGAAGAATATTATGTGGTGGATTATCAGGAACGATCATATTGCACAACGATCAGAAGATTTATACAACAGTTCAGAGAGTTAATTAGCTGATGAAAGTTAGAGATTCTCCTAACGACTAAATTAATCTATGTTACCAATATAAATAAATGATTAAGAAAGGTCTTAGAGATAGGTCTTGCGAAAGAGTTTTTGTCTAAGTTTAAGATTTTTGTGCTGTATGAGATATAAGCATATTACACGAACTATCATGTGTTTGATTTCTATTAGGTTATTCTTGAGCCGGTAAAAAGATAGTTATAAGGTTATTCTTGAGCCTACAAAAATATTTCAAAAAGTTATACTTGAGCCTTTGAAAAAGTAGAGAGGGTTATCCTTGAAAGTAAAAGGAGGTTGTAAGTTAAATTTATATTTGCATTATTTGTTTCATCTTCAATAAAATGTAAGTTTCTTTTCATTTTATTGGTTTCATATTTATTTTAGCTTCCACAAATTTATTGAATTTTTTTGTGTGATTCTTACTAAAATTTTCTAAAACCTAGTTCACCCCCTATTAGGTGTTATTTAAGACCAACAATTGATATCAAAGTGTAGGTCTCACATAAATATTTAATTCTAAAGAATTAGTAAAGAAAGATCAAATGGCACACTTCATTAATTTCGTAGGTTCTTCATCTAGTTTAGATGGCACAACCCACATAAAACACACTTTTTTTTATGGTAACAATTATATGTATTGAGAAAATAGGATGAGGTGTTAGTTAATAGGAAAAAATACTGATTTATGGATGATGGTATCTCAACCATTTTATATACCTACCAAACTCATAGGTAATGAAGTTGTCTTAAAGAAAGATAATGAATGGAACGTAAAATAAAAAAAGATCTATTTCTTTGAATTGTAAGGCCATGTATATTTTGTATTGTGCTTTAAGTATAGAAGAGTACAGTACAATTTTAATATGTGAAACTACATATAATATATGGCATACTTTGGAAATCACTCATGAAGGTATGAATCAAGTAAGGACATTAAATTAAGCATGCTTACTCATAATTATGAAATTTTTATAATGATGTATGATGAGACTATTTCTACTATGTATGCCAATTTAATAATATCATAAATGCGCTAAAAGGTCTAGGTAAGACCTATTTTAATGTTAAGATTGTTAGGAAAATCTTGATGTCACTACTAAAGACATGGGAGACAAAAGTAATCGCGATATAAGAGGCCAAAGATCTCAAGATACTTCCCATTGAAGAGCTTTTTAGGTCACTATTTATTTATGAAATGAGGATGAAAAATATCAAAGAAGAACAAGAGACACCAAAGAAGAAAAATGTGACTTTTAAGGCATCCAAAAGAAAAAAAAGTGACAATGAAGAATCATCGCTTGAGAGCGAAAACGAGGAACCAGCATTTATCACGAGAAGACTAAAGAAGTTCATGAAAAATATTTCAACACGTTAAACAAGTACGTCGTTTTCTAAAAATAAATTTTCTAATATAACATGATATGAATGTGGTGAAAAAAGACATTTGAGATCATAATGCCCACGACTACAAGAAGAAAAAAAAAAAGACAAGAAGAAAGAAAAGAAGGCATGGAAGAAAGATAAATCTAAGAAAAAGAAAGTGTTGAAAGTAGATTAGTCTGAATCTAGCGATTTCAAAGAAGAAGAAGTGGCTAACATATGTTTTATACCATACAATGAGGTATGATTATTCGTGTGATGATGTGTTAGAACACATAGAAGAAACAACCAAGAAAAACAAGGAACTGCGTGACAAAAATAAAAGTATGTTAGATGAGTTAGATACATACAAAACAGAAAATAAGAACCTTACAAAAGATATAAGTTTGATCAATAAAGACAATGATGAACTTGTTAACAAAAATAGATCCTTAAAGAAAGAAATTGAGTCCCTTCAAGATTCACTGGAAAAATTCAATAAAGGAAAAGGAAAACTAAAGACATTGATAAGTATTCAAAAATACGGAAATGACAAACATGGTTTATGATACAACAATGAATCATCTACTAATAAAACCACTTTTGTTAAATGAAAAAAATCTAAAGAACGAAAATTCATCAAAAATTGCTCATAATGTATCTAGTAAACCTCAATCTAGACATTATGCATTCTTATACACTCAAAAGCCTAAAAAATTGTTTCAAATATACATAAATTATAGAAAATCATATATGCAACCTAAAAAGTATTTTCATAAAATTTATAATGTGTTTAGACCAAGAAACTATACTCCCCTATTTTTTTCATATTGTGAATGGCATGAATATATTTCTTACTTTTTTTTATGGTCTGAACAATTTCTCTAAAAATTACAAAAACTACAATTTTCAAAAGATTAAAAAATTTTGGATTAAAAAAACTAGATAACTTTTCCTAAATTTTGTTTCCTGTTTTTTATTTTTTATTTTTTATTTTTTGACCTACTGAAGTTTGTATCTCCGTCCTCATAGGTTCGGTCGACCGAACGACTTACATTGGTTGACCTAAGGTAGTTCACTTAACCAATGTACTAGTCCTGTCAACCGATAGATCAAAGTTTTTATTTTTGTCTTGTGTTCGACAGACCAATGTAACTAGTTCGGTCGACCAATATATAAAAATTTTTTTTCTCCATAATTCATAAATTGACTTGTGTTTTACTTATATGTGTTAACGTTTTAGTCATATTCTCAAAGACTTGTGATAGCTTTTCTAACTTTTGCTTGTAATTTTATTTGTATGATTTTATTCAAGTTTATAGTTTAAAAAGGTATGAGTTAGGTATATTAACATCTAAGGACCATAGATAAGATGGGTACCTAAATTATTTTTATTTGTCTTATAGGACAAAAGAAGAAATAAATGATATATAGACAACGGTTGTTCACGACATATGACTAGGACCCTTCACAGTTTATCACCTTCAAGAGCAAGGATGAAGGATTCGTCACTTTTGGAGATAATGCCAAAGGTAAGGTAATTGGTATTAAAAAAGTAAGTAAAGATAACTGTCCTTTAATCAATAATATTTTACTTGTTGAAGGATTAAAACATAACTTAGTTAGTGTCAGTCAATTATATGATAAGAACTATAAAGTTAGTTTCATAGGAGATAGTGTGTTGTCTCTAAGATAAATAACGATAATATCATGTTCTTAGGAAAAAGGGAAGGGAATATTTACATTGTTGATCTATATTTTGTTACTAATCTTGAAGATAAGTTTTTAATTTTCCTTAAGTGATTGCGCTTGGACTTGGCACCGACAACTTAGACATGTAAATATGAATCTTCTCTCAAAGCTTAATTTGAAACAACTTGTTAGAGGACTTCCAACTATAAAATATAAAAATGACAAAATTTGTGAAGCATGTCAAATGAAAAAATAAGGAAGAAGTTCCTTTTAAAATAAGAAATCGGTAACATCTTCTAGACCCCTTAAACTATTATATATGAATTTATTTGGTCCTACTGGAGTAGCAAGTTTAGGAGGAAAATCATATGCATTTGTTATTATTGATAATTTCAGTCATTTTACTTGGTTTTTATTCTTAAGTTTGAAATATGAATGTTTTAAATCTTTTGTTAGTTTTGTAAAAAAAATTCAAAATGAGAAGTCCTTATCTATTGCATTCATTAGAAGTGATCATAGTAGAGAATTTGAAAATAATATGTTTGAATATTTTTGTGACGATCATGACATTATACATAATTTTTCTACACCTAGGACACCTCAACAAAACGATGTAGTAGAGAGGGTAATTTTTTACAAGAAATTTGATGAACTATGACAAATGAATATAATTTGCTAAAATATTTTTAGACTGAAACCATGGCATATGCATGTCACATCATCAATAGGGTTAACATTAAATATAAGATAAATAAAACACCTTATAAGCTTTTGAACGACAAGAAACCAAGAATTAGTCGTTTCAAAGTTTTTGGTTGCAAATGCTATATTTTAAATATTAAAGATAGTTTGGAAAATTTTGATTCTAAAACAAATGAATGCATTTCCTTAGGATATTCTTTATCTAGTAAAGCATATAAAGTTTACAAAAAGAACTCTCATATCATGAAAGAATCTATGCATGTCTTTTTTTTTTTTACAAAACTAATCATTTCAAAAGAAAGAAAGAACTTGATTTTAATGATACAGATTTATCCAATGGATTAGAAAACCTTTCACTTGAAGACAATGGATAAACATCACAAATTATTGAACTAAGTAGAGAAGGAGGATATGAAGAGTTACCAAGAGATTGGAAATACAAGAAAGATCATCCTACCAATCAAATTGTAAGTGATGTTCACCAAGGGGTAACCACTAGAACTTAATTTAATTTATCTCATATTGCTTTTATTTCAAAGATTGAACATAAAACAATAGAAGAAGCTCTAGATGTTAAGAATTGTATTTTAGCAATGAATGAGGAATTGTAACAATTTGAATGAAACAAAGTTTGTATCTTAGTATCTAGACCTGTAGATCATCTAATAATAGGTATTAAATGGGTTTTTAAGAATAAATTAGATGAACAAGGTAGCATCGTTAAAAACAAAGCAAGACTAGTGGCTAAAGGGTATAACCAAGAAGAAGGAATAGACTATAATGAGACGTTTGCCCTCATAGCTAGATTATAGGCTATTGGACTATTTCTTGTATTTGCATCTCACATGGGTTTTAAACTATTTTAAGTGGATGTCAAAATTGCATTTTTAAATGGCCTCATTCAAGATGGTTTAAATGAACAACCCTCGATTTTGAACGTCATGATGCATCCGAACATATTTTTAAACTTTCTAAAGTATTATATGATTTAAAATAAGTACCTAGATCTTAGTATGATCGATTAAGTACATTTTTACTTGACAATAGTTTTCAAAAAGGGAAAGTAGGCACCACCTTATTTATTAAAAAAAATCAAAATGCTTTATTAATTGTTCAAGTATATGTTGGTGATATTATTTTTTGTGCTACTGATGAACATTTGTGGAAAGAATATGCTAAGTGTATGAGTATGGAGTTCGAGATGAGCATGATGGGAGAATTGAATTTCTTCCTCAGACTCCAAATTAAGTAGTGAAAGGATGCAATCTTCGTAAATCAATCAAAGTATACATGGGAACTCCTTAAGTATTTCGGTATAGATCAAACAAAGCTCTTAGGCACTCTCATTATCACATCTACCAAATTGAATAAAGATAAAGATGGAAAAGTCGTAAATGAAAATGTAACGCCCTAATACCCCCTAGAAGGAATACCAAGGCGCTACTCACTCAATTCTTGCGCTCACACAATCTTTATCA
>JAOXYD010000035.1:0-18839 GCA_028565735.1 Pinacopodium congolense | reverse complement strand
TCACAATTGTTCACTATTTTCTCCAATTAATCACAATTTAACCATTTAATCCACATTTAACTATGCTAATTCCAATTCTAGTATGTTTTGGGGTGTTACAGAAAAACTATATCGAAATATGATAGGTAGTTTGTTGTATTTAACTGCTATTCATCCTGATATTATATTTAGTGTTTTTTTGTGTGCACGTTTTCAATTTTCTCCTAAAGAATCACACTTACTAGCTGTTAAACATATTTTGTAATATCTAAATGGTACGCTGCATTTGGGACTTTAGTATTCTAAAAATGATAGTTTAGAGTTAATTGGGTATTTTAATACTGATTATGCGAGTAGTTTGCTATATAGAAAAAGTACATATGGTGCATGTCATTTCTTAGAAAGTGCATTAGTTTCATGGTTTTGTCGAAAACATAATTTTTTTGTATTATCTATGGCGGAAGCAGAATATGTAGCTTTTAATAGTTACTGTACTCAAGTTTTATAACTTAAATAACAACTTAAAAACTATGGTTTGCATTTTCATATAATTCCAATTTGATGTGATAACATAAGCACCATTTGTTTGATTAAGAATCCCATCCAACACGTTAGGACTAAACATTTGAAATTTGTTATCATTTTATTCACGATCATGTGCAAAATAGAGATATTAAACTTTAGTTTGTTAATATACTACATCAATTAGCAGATATTTTTACTAAATCGTTGTGTGAAGATCGTTTTGGTACAATTAAACGAGAGATTAGTATGATTGATGGTCTTCCCTATGACTTTTTATGTTGATTCCAAAAAGTAGAGAGAGGTATGTAATATTAAATATTCCTTATTTATCGTATGAATGAATTTATAAGGAGTTGGGTTTTTATATATTTTTATGAAGCCTTGAACTCTTGTGTAATTCAGGAGGAGTTTATATATGTTCTATATGCTTTAATATCACATGGTTTTGTCATCACCAAAAAGGGAAAGATTATTGAACCAAATGATGTTTCTCCTTATTTTGATGATGAAAAAGCATCATTTTTATTGATATTTTTATTTAAGTGTGTATAAGGATATATATGATTCAAGAGATACCATTTTGAAGTGTATTTATATAAGAAGAATGTTGATACAAAGATTGATTGTTTTGGATGAGGATAGATTAGTCAACCAATTGCATACCGGTCGATCGAATACACTTGCTAAGGAGAGCATTGGATGACTGAAAGAAGATCACTCAACCAAACCTTAGAACCAGTCGACTGAATGAATACTTTTAGGAGATTAGTTGACCGAATAAAAAGATCGGTGGATCGAATAACTATCAGTCGATTGGCTAAAGAAGAAAAACAATGAAGACCAGTCGACCGAAGATGCCTATCGGTCGATCAAATGAAGAAGATTATGTAGTGGATTATCAAGAACGGTCATATTGTACAATGGTCATAAGATTTATACAACGGTCCAGGGAGTTAATTAGATGATGAATGTTAGAGATTCTCCCAACATCTAAATTAATCTATGTTACCAGTATAAATAGATGACTAAGCAAGATCTTAGAGACAGAGATCTTGAGAACCAGTTTTTGTCTAAGTTTAAGATTTTTGTGCTGTGTGAGACATAAGCCTATTATAAAAAATATCGTGTGTTTGATTTCTGTGAGGTTATTCTTGAGCCTTTAGAAAGAGAGTTAAGAGGTTATTCTTGAACATATAAAAAGTATTTGTCAAAAGGTTATACTTGAGATTTTGAAAAAGTAGAAAGGGTTATCTTTGAGCCTAAAATAAGGTTATAAGTTAAATTTTATATTTGCATTATTTGCTTCATCTTCAATAAAGTGCAAGTTTCTTTTCATTTTATTTGTTTCATATTTATTTTAGCTTATGAAATTTATTGAATTATTTTGTATGATTTTTGCTTAAATTTTTTAAAACCTAATTCACCTCCCTCTTAAGTGCCATTTAGGACCAATAAAAGTGTTTTAAAATATGTAGTGATTGATGTCTCAATTTATGATGCCAATGAGAGGAGCTGGTTTTGATACTGAAAAAGGCAAGAATTGGCGAAGACACTAATTTGGTGGCCAACTATTCATAAACTTCATCCTTAATATTGTTCTTTAAAAGAGTTTCCTTCATACGAAGATCCTCTACCTAAAAGGAAGTGTGTAAGAAATCAACAAATATATTATTAGTGGTGTAAGATTGAGAAAATTGAAATTAAGTTGGTTTCACATTTGGTACACAAAGCACATCATTTAGCTTAAATTATAATTATTGGAAGAGAGAAAAATGGAACCAGTATGTATAATTGAAAAACCAATGCCATGTCCAATCATAATGTCATTAGAGCCATTTTATGGTGCATGTAAAGGTAGATTGCTTAATGTTATGACATGATGAGAGGCACCACTATCAAATAATCATTCTTGATTGTTAGATGGAACATCTTTAGTAAAGTGAGCCTGAGGCTACCAAGATGTTGAGGTCATGTTGGTGGTGTTATATATCATGTGTTGGAATTCTAAACTAGTACTACTTGAAATTACAACCATTATTTAGCTACATGTCATTGAGTACTACAAATCTGACAACATCATAGATGACTGCCGTGAGGTGGTGGATTTTTAGAGTTATTAGACATTGGTGGATGAGCTATTGAGTTGGGTGACCAATTATTAGAGTTTTGGGGAGGAAAATTCTTCACATTTTTTTTGGATTATGGGCAAATTTTTGTTAGAGTTCGGGGGTGTCAAGTTAAGGTTGTCTTACTAGTTAGGTTGGCTGTGGCTAGAAATTATATGGGCTTTGATTTTCTCTTCACGTGATGATTCAAGGATTAAAAGTTTATGATAAAATTCGTCAAATGAAGCTTAGACAGTATGAATAAATTCTTTGTTTTCATCTCCCACTCCATCTAGAATTTTCTCTATAAGATCCTTCTCATCCATAGATGTACCAAGTATTGCTAGTTCATTAAACATGCTTTGATAGATTGAATAAATTCAGTGATATTCTGGGATCCTTTGTTAACATATTTTTAAAAGTGTTTTGACTTGTTTGCTATGACCTCTAAAAGGTTTAGCATAAATGTTGGCCAATATCATTTATGCTTCTTGTGATATTTTGGCTCTAGCAACAAATGAAATAATAATGGGAAAAAGAGAGCCTATTATAACATTGAGTATAAGTTGATCTTGGCATATCTAAATGGTTTAGGCTAGATTTGGTATGATGGTGTCATTTTTAGTGATGGTAGTAGATGGGTAGGTTTTTGATCCATCAATGTACCCAAGATTATATTCACTAAACAAGGTTTGAAATTGAAGTTTCCAAGAGACATAATTATTGTTGGTAAGTTTGAGAAGGACTTGAGTAGATATGTTGATGATGATGAGATGAAATTCATTAGTTTGAAGAGTGTGGAGTGTATTAGAGTGGTTGTGGTAATGTTTTAATTATGAATGATCATCTTGTTAAAAAAAATTAATTGGACTAAGAAGAGGATAGGGGTTGCTTTGATACCACAATAGTATGGTTTGCTATATATTTTTGAAGAAGTATGTATTGGGCAAAACTTATAATAGGTATTATAGCATAATGAAGGAGTGATATATATAGATATAAATTCTCTCAAATAGATAAATAAAAATAACTATATTAACTAGCTAAAATTAAGCTTAATAAAGAGTTAAGGCAAGTTAAAGATACATAATAAACCAAAGAAGATATGCTAGATACTCACATAATATTATAACACACCTCTCTCAAGTTGGAGCATGTATGTTAATCATACTCAACTTGTTTAGTAAGCATTGAAAAGGTGCATCCCTAAAAAATTTGGTGAATAAATTAGGGACTTGATCATATGATTGAATATGAGAAGTGCATAGTTCTCAGTTGAGGATGTGATTACATATGAAATGACAATTTATTTTAATGTGTTTGGTACGTTCGTAAAAGATAGGATTTACTGTAATGTGAAGAGCTACTTAGTTGTCACAATAAAGTGTCATTAGTATAGATAAGGTCACACCTAAGTCAATTAAAATAGGTCAAATCCTTACTAGTTCACTTATGGAATTTTCCATGATTCTATGCTCAATTTTAGCTTAAGAAAGAGAGATATTTGTTGTTTCTTTGATTTCCAGCATATGACTATCTATATGAAAAATAATATACTCTATAATAAAACATCACGTAGTTAGGAAACTTACCTAATCTAAATCACCGTATGCAGATATTTCAAGGTTGATATATGAAGAAAGAAGAATACCTTACCCAAGAGAACCCTTCACATACTTGAGAACTTAAAGGTCTGCGTTCATATATGAAGCCTAGCCTAAGGATGCTGCATGAAATGGATAAGGACATATATTGGATATGTAATGTTTGGTTGAATAATAGTCAAATAAAGAAATCTTCTAATGAGTTGACGATATCAACTTCAATCTACAATTGGTTCTCCTAAGTCTGCACTTAAACAAAAATTTGAATCCATTGGAAAATACAACGATCAAGCTCCTAACAAGTTGAATTCTTTAACAAATTTAAAGCATATTTTCGTTGGTTCAACATAATGCCTTTTGTACTATGAGTTACTTCGATACCAAGAAAATATTTAAGATTGCCAAGATCTTTGATGCCAAAAGTGGTGTTAAAATGTTGTTTAATGTTATTAATAAAGTTAGAGTCATTCCATGAGTTACAACATCATCAAAAAAATTTATGAAAGAACTTGCATACACATTAGTAAAAAGAGAATTGTCAGCTATTAAATGCTTGGAACCCAAGATTTTGAAGACAATTTAAGGGGCTTTTAGTACTAATTTCTCAAGGCTTCTTTTAGTCCATATAAAGATTTTCTCAATCTACACACTCCATTTTCACCTAGCCTAGCAAAGCTTTGAGGAATTTTCATGTAGAATGTTTCCATCAAATATCTATGCAAAAATGCATTATTTACATGTAACTAATGCACGTGCTAGTTACAAATAGCTCCTATTGCTAATAGGCATCTTAGAGTGGTAATTTTGTTTACTATTACAAAGGAGCCATGATAGTATATGCCTTCTATCTAAGTAAATCTTTTAACTACTAATCACACCTTGAAACGTTCAATAGAACCATTAGATTTGTATTTTATTTTATAAACCCATTTTGAATTAATTTCGTGCTTACCTGATAAGAGGCCTTCTAAAGTCCAAGTACGATTGAGTTCCAACGCATCAATTTCTTGTTGCATTGCTTGCTTCCACCTTGGATGTTAGATAGCTTGGTAATAATTTTTAGGTTCATTAAAAGAAGATATGAATGCAAAAAAATTTGAGTGAGCAGGTGTAATGCATGAATAATTTAAGATATGAGATTTATTTTGGATTTACTAATGTGAGTTACAGGAAAAACCTATCCATTAGGTATTTTGACTGGTTTATAAGTCAAAACGTACTTAATATCACTTAACAGTCTATTATGGCCTACCATGTGGTCTGAGGCACTACCACCAATTATCCAAGATTCATCACATAAAGTATAATTACCTATAAAGTTGGCCATTTACTCATACCTCTTGTTTAATTCTGACCTATCCTTATACTAAGCATGCTGATTAACTTTGCATATTATTCTTTATTCAGAATAATAGTCCATTTATTTCCTACATCATTACTGGTAGCTTCGTATTCATTGTTACCATCAGTGTTGCTTTTACTCAAAAAATGGAGGACTTATATCATGAACTTTGTACTACATATATCACGTGAGTGGTTTCTCCATTTTTTTACTGAATCTTTCTCTTTATATTTACATAATTACCTTGACCAAAGCAACCTTGTCCACCCTAATTTTGCTATGAATTTTGACCAGTTCTTGTTCAAGTACCTCTTTAATTTGAAGGGTAACCAATAATCTCAAAAAATTCATCTCTTGTATCTTGTCTTTCCATAATGATCACATTTTTTTAAATTCCAAATGTCCCTTGTAGGCTATTGTCCTTTATCTCGTCCCCTTCCAATACCTTTGTGATCTGAATTGGTAGCAAAAGTAGATCCCTATAATGTCATGTTAGACTCATGCTAAGTTATTGCTCCTATTGTAGATATAGACAGAAAATTTTGCTTAATGAAGGAGTTGGCCCCAAAGATAAAATTTGTGACCTTAATATTTTCCATTTAGGCTAAAAAGGAATTGATGTCCCTTTTATATCTCTTTCAATTGTTTATATTCCCTTGCCACTTTACAAGTGTAAGAGGGTAAAGGATTACAAGTTTCCATCTCGTGCCACAAAATTTTGGATGTGTAAAATAATGTGTAATGAGCTTACCTTCTTTCTGAGGAAGATTTGAATTTTCCTTCTTGATTTTGTAAAGACTAGGAGCATTGCTTTGGCTATACCTTTCACAAAGTTCAGTACAAATTTTTTATGTGGTGTTGGCATAAGTGAGACTATCTTATATCTCTTTTACAAGATTTGTGAATCCAGGTTTTCGCCATAGAATCATTTTTCTATTATAAAGGAAATTTCCTGTCTATTTCTTCTGGTTTTATCAATTTACGATTGACAAAACCCGTTGTTCCCTTTGGAAATGATGTCGTCTCCATAGATCTTTACTAACTAGTAAAGTTGTCATTAGTAAATTGATTTGGAACAAAGATAAAGCTAAGATGATCTGAAGAATGCAAAACATATTGGTCCAACACATGTTTTGGGATGCTGACCCCTTCTTCTTCCTTTGATTATGTTGACATTCTACTTTTTGTCATGGTGGTGGTTCTTAATGACAATAGATTATGGTAGCTCTGATACCATGAAGAAGTGTATACTGGATAGAACTTCTAATATGTATTACAATATAATAAAGGAATACATACATACAAATACAAAAGTCTCAAATAGGCAAGGAATAATAACTATGGTAATTAACTAAAATTAAACCTAATAAAGAGTTAAAGCAAGTGAAAGATATATAACGAATCAAACAAGATATTCTAAATATTTATATAATATTCTAACTTTTTTCCACTTCATTTTATAGATGAATATCAAAATATATGTAAAATGCTAAATCAAAATTATTAGTCTTATAACTAACTAATCTCCTATAATTAAGCTAGTCAAAGATTCAAATCAAATTAAATGCTTTAGATCATGAAATTCATAAGATTGTGCCTAGATGATATACATTTGAAATAAAAAGAAATATAATATTCTAATAATTAAAATCTAAAGATATTAATCAGATTAAATTCTTATTCGTTACATTTTCAATATTTATTCAAAATATATTATTTATAAGTTATTATATACACTTCATAATTTTATTAAATAAACTAAGGACTCTCATTTACCCTCCTTTCATACGAGGAGATATTTTTGTAATTTATGAAGCTCCCAAATGGCAGCCTATAATCATGCCCTAGTTTTATTTATCTAATTCATATTAAAAAAAAATAGCTATTGCAGGTGAACTGTTGAATTGCAACGTTGAAAAGAAAGAAAGCTAAGATAAGCCATTAGGATTGGTTATTAATGCAACCTTACTATGGCAATAATATATTGTTAACCACTAAACACTCCTTTAAAGCATACTCTTTCCACTTAATACATCACCCACAACATAGAAGTGTACTCCACCACTCCACTTTACACGTCATTTAAATTACGTGTAATGTCATGAACATATGAGACTGGACACTCACAATTGGCGGCATTTCCTTATTTTGCAAAATATCATATCAAAAGCTCAATAGTCAGACGATTGTAACTTCTTCAAAAACTGTATAAGAAGACGCTATAAATCATGGAGAAAAGGTGACAAATTACATGTGGTTCTGTAAAAGTATATGTGTTATAGAGTTTCCTAAAGTTTCATCTACTTAAAATCTGATTATGATACACATCGGTAGTATACAGTAATGGCCTGATATGAACAACTTAGACAACATATCTGCGAAGATAATCTGTTCTTGCTGGATGCTTGAGTTTCATCAATGCCTTCACCTCATGCTTCCTTACCATTTCCCTGGAGATGTTTAAGTTCCCTGCAATCTCTCCCAAAGTTCTATCACCTTTCCCATCAAGCCCGAACCTCTGTCTGATCACCAAGCTCTCTTTCGGCTTTAGTGAATCGAGCTGCAAATATATCATCAACTTTAGTTATAAAATCAAAACAATGCAAGGTTATATGGATTTAGTTGATGAACTTGACGGAGTAAACAAATCGATAACGAGCAAGTTTCGGGTTCAGGTTAAGAGAGATTTGAGTGGTTACCACATCGTCAAGAGCAAGCCTCAAAAGAGCATGCTGCCTCCGGTCATCTCCCCCGTCAACATCTGTAATTCCATTGATGAACTCTTCTTGTGTGGTTATATGCCTTGAATGCAGAGAGAGGGCAGATTTTGAGGCCCTCATAACTTCACGATACCTCTCTGGGGAGATTCCAACTTTTTCAATAATCTCTTCCTCTGTTGGCTCTCTTTGAAGCTTAAATAATAACTCAAGCTTAGCTTTCTGGATTTCAAACCTAACCTGCATATATAGAAATTGAATGTTAAATGGATCCCCCTCAATTAGAAGTATATACCATCTTCAATCCAAGAAAAAACAAAAAGCAATTGAGACCTTTAAACAGTTAAATCTAGATACTGAGAATTCATAATTAAGCAACAAATTACTGCTATACTCAGATTCAACTTTGAAGTCTATTGCTTCCTGGAACTGTAGTAGCATCATCTAGACATGAATAAAAGTCTTTAAGAACTTTCTAATTGCTTCTGGTTATGGAAGCAGAAGATAAGCAATAGAATCAATATAATAATTGTGCCATTGTAACAAAAAAGTAGAAGAAAACAGAAAGAAGCATACAGATTCAAGACCAAATGGCACACGGATAAAGCTTGATAGAGTCATTGATCGAATAATTGAATGTCTGATCCAAAACAGACCATAAGTCGAGAGCCGAAATTTCCTTTTGTGTTCGAATCGATCGATTGCTATAATTAGTCCCTTCACCCCTGCCTGACAAAGATCTTGAAATCTTGGTCCATTTGCAAAGTCTTGAAAATATTTGTTGATTGCGAACAATACAAGTCGAAGATTGTGCTGCAACAATTTATAATTCATGGTTTCAAAACATGGTATCAGCAATTATAGTCTGGCTAACTCTATAATGCCAACGAGTCAGTGTATTGAGTGGAAACAGATGATTACCTTGATGAGCTTGTTTCTAGCAGCTCGACCAACCTCTATCTCCCTCCTTAATCGAACCAAATTCATGTCTGTCACCTTTGCTAATTCACCCTCTGTCGGTTCCCTCCCCATATCTTTTTTCCAATTCTCTTTCACTTGAAGGAGTGCCTAATTATAAACTCGCATAATTAAGATACCAAAAAGCCAACTAAAGTAATCATCTGAGAAATGCAAGTACTAACCTTCATAGGTTGCATTAACTTGAACAACCAAGCATGCTCAGCACAAGTAAGAACAGGAGGTATTTTCATCTTCTTCCAGTCTAAGCTGAGCAAATCAGTTGAACCAGAGTACTCCCTCACAAGTTCTTCAATTCTTTCATCTTCATCTTTCACCTTCCTCGTCGAATTTACAACACCCTCATCCTTCTTCTTCCTTAGTGCGACCCTCCTCTCAAGACTAAGTCGTTTAACCCTCTTTGCGTGATTCCTAACAACAGACATTCCACTTCTCTTCTCAGGTTTCTCAACATCATCATCACCGGTTTTCCTTTTCCTCTGTCGACCCTTCTTAGTTACACCATTCTCATCACTAGCATTAGAAGCACCAAGCTCAGGGCTAAGCTTGTATATATTCTCAAGTTTCTCAGCTGCCTCATTATAGTCTAAGTCCAATGTCCCCTGTGAAGCCTGTATACTGCCATTTTTTCTTGATCTCTTCTTCTTGGTTGATTCTAAAGGCAACAGGATTTGCTCCTGAGGAGGAGATACTAAAGCTGCGTTATTGGATTTATCACCTTTAAATGCTACAACCGATGGTCTTTTCGACGTCAATCTCTGATTCGAAACACTGGTGCTCAATCTCAGTGGGGTCCGCGAAGCAGAGGTAGAAACAGTAACAACTCCCATGCCAGATTCCCCAAGTAACAGCTTACTCTCTGCACAAACACAATAAAGTATCAGGACAACCCTAGTACTTCAGAATCAGGCAGCCTGTGAAAGTCAGCGAATCAATGTTTTTCTAGTTAAATCACTTAGAAAAGAATGTCTTAAACACCTCCCTAAGCCACAGCATATTACTAGTCAGGGAAACAAGGTTCCATGACCCAAAACTACGCTAAACAAAGATTCAATCTTTTCACTGGGAATTCTCTAAATCTTGCAGAATCAAGAACTACCAAGTACGAACAATTCAATCAGCTAGACTGGGATCAAAGTTACAATCATTTACTTGCTTTTCTAGTTAACTATCAGAATAGCATGAAACCCATATGCCCAGGTAAAATTATACTAAAAAGGAAAATGAACAACAAACTATGAACGAAGGAAGATCATACCTATTATGAATACCTAAACTTCACTGAATCTCAGGTTCGGAATTCGGAGATTTTCGTCGGATTCACAACAAGAAGGCGAATCTCACATTAGCAATATGTTTAAATCTGACGACGAAATCATGCCAAGCACGTAAATTTCTGTGTCCACGAGTAATGTTTTCAGAAAGATCAACGGCTATAAACGGGAGCTCTCTCGAATCAACGGCGACGAAAGAGTACAAGTATGAGAGAGAGGAAAGAAAACAAGTGGCAGAGATCTAACATTGTCTGACGTGGCAGCTTTGTAGTGGAAGAGAAAGATATTTGGAGAGAGTTTATGGATCATGTTCGTTACACGTGGGTGGTTACCATTGGAAACAAAGTAAACGCATGTTTAAGTGGGGCCCATGTACGTGTGGTGGTCTGGAGTGACTTACGTTGTCTAATTGTATCCTTTTGAAATCGAGAAATAGGAAAAAAAAAAAAAAAAAGGAAAGGGGCTTTCCGGACCCGGGTCGGTCAACCCGAGGAAAGAAAACCCGAGATGATTCTACAAGGTGTGGTAAAAGACCGATTTAGGCCTCTGACGAAGTCCAGGGTTTGACCCAGTTTCAAAAAGGTCACATTCCGAGTCTAAATTCCTCGTAATCGTATTCCACACGCTTAAAACCTAAAAAGGGGGTCATACGAAGCCAACGTCTAGAATAAGCTTTCATTGCGATTGCGGCTCCACGAGATGAATATGGTCATGTTGTTGAACCATTTTTAGTGGAATCAACTATTTCAAGAATTCGTGTCAAAGATATAAATGGTCCGTTTTATTACCTAAGTTGAATTTATCACAAATTTAGATCTGATTCGAAGTATCAAGTCAATTATGGTGTAATTGAGTTGGAATCCAAGGACTTTTTTTAATCAAAATTTTAAAACAAAAATTGAAATGGACATGACGTTAAATATAAATATAAATTTGAATTTAATAAATTTTTTAATTCTAATTAGTCATAATTAAAATTAATGAATCAAATCAAATTGAATTAAATTTCTAAACTTGTATTTAAAATTGAACTTAAAAATTTTTAAATTATCTTTGAATCTTAAAAATACAATTTAACATGATCTATTGTTAACCTTGAATTATCATTTAATTTAAAATTATTAGTTTGTCAAATAATTTAATAAAAATATATGATAATTTTTTAAACTAATTAATAATAACCTAAACCAACTCGAAGTTAACAAATTGAACAAGTTTAATTGAATTCTAAATTGCATATAAAATAGCATTTAAAAATATTTTTAAAGCTTATATTTAAACCTTAAAAGAACACGTCTAGTTTGACCTGCTATTAACCTTATATTTATTTTTTAGGGTTAATTTCATGGGTAGGCCTGTAATTTTTCAAATTACCACTTTAGTCTTTATAGTTTGAAAACTATTATTTTAGTCTCTATATTTTCTTTTTTTTTTTCAATCATAGTCCTTTATCAGATTTTGTTAAAGTGACATGGACACATGTCAAAATTTTATTGGTCCACATAAGCAAAATATGATAAAGGACTTATGATTGAAAAAAAAGAAATTTTAAAGACTGAAATGATAGTTTTCAAACTATAAGAACTAAAATGATAGTTTGAAAAATCACAGGAACTACTCATGATATTAACCTTATTTTTTAATTTCAAAACATTAATTGATTAAATAATTTAATAAAAATATATAAATTAAAATTTATTAAATGCATTTAAAAAGTTAACTAAAAATGAAAACAAATTATATATTCTTCATCATGAAACATACAAATACATATTAATGCACGATGCATGTATCTACTCATCCATTAACCTCATAATCACATGGGATTTTATTAACTATGCAACATCATCTACAAGTTGGCCTATTTGTGATAAAATTAATTAACATCTCATCCTCTTGGATTCAACAGTACACTTCCCCCCATGTCCAAACCATTATTACTTCATTGTCTTGACTTAGTTAATCTGTAAACATATGATTATTTAAAATCTAAATCTCGTTTTATAAATATTTTTTCCAGTACAAACACAATTATATAATAATGAGAGAAATCACGAAGACTGTAGCACTCGTAGCATGCGCCACGAGTTATGCTCATGCGGGGTCGCAGGTTCCGGGAGGTGACGTAATCGAAGGTCCCAATTCTTGCGTCATGATGACGTCACTCGTAACCTTTTCATTAACATTTAATGGATTCTCGTATTAATTAGTGCGACCCACGCGGCAACCCTGTGAACCTCACCTCTGTCTGACCTTAATTTATTCAATTAATTTATTTTCTTTTTGTTAGATTTAAATTTGTTATTAGACTTTAGTATTGTATAAAATTAATCATTTTTGGTCAAATTAATTTAGAATTTTTATGTTATTTTTTATTGAACCCAAATTTTGTTAACATATAAAAAATTAATTTAAATTTGATCAATCAATTAGAAAAAAATAGAAAATTAATAGATTATAAATATGTTATATTCCTCCCTTTTTATAAGTTTTAATTCTTCATCAATGATTTTGTATTGATTTCACCATTACTTAAATAAATACACTTTATAAAATTCCCTAAACAGCAAAAAATTGCATTGTGAGAGACACTAATCATTAAACTAAGCTCTAAGTGTATTGAAATTGGTTTCAGGGACAGGATATCTTATACTTATATTTGCAGTAAAAGGAAACCTAAAAGTGACATACTTGGAAGTTTTAAGTTAGGGGGAAGAAATGGTCAGAAATTGGACTTTCTTTTTGCTTTGAATCATATATTTCCTATGACCATAGACCGGTCTTCGCGAAGAAAAAACCACTAAGCATTTTTCCTCAGTCAACCTTCTCTTTTTCTTTTTCTTCATAAAACATACCAGATGCAAGCTTCCCCCTCATACTTCCCTCAGGTTTTCTCCTTCTCTATTTCATTATAATCTGTCTCTCATATCCCAAAACCCCCCATGAAACTTATGCTTTTCATATCTGTTTAATTTGGCCTTTTCCGGTGATCCCATTATTTCCAAGCTCTTCTTCTTCTTCTTCTTCTTCATAAACCTGACTACTCCAAGCATGTCTTCCTACATTTTTACTCGCTGTTTCCTATCCTGATTCCTATAAAACTAGTATTATATATCGTACGTGTATCAGCAACTACTCTTTGTTGCTTAGTTTGATAAATAATCATTTTTCTCTTCAATCTTTAGTTGTTCGTAAATGGAGAACATGGGAGATTGGGAGCAGAAGAATCTGATAGCAGAGCTGAAACAAGGAAGAGAACTAGCGAAGCAGCTCCAAATCCATCTCAACTCACCATCTTCTTCAAGAGAAACACGTGAAATGTTGCTAAAAAAAATCATGGTTTCTTACGAAAAGGCACTTTCCATTGCCAACTCTAGCAGCTCAGGGTCAGTACTAGAGCCGCAATATCACACCGGACCGGTTGCCCTTCGAATGTCGGAGTCACCGCCGTCTCTTAGTGGCAGTCCTCGGAGTGAAGACTCCGACCGTGATCTCAAGGACCACGACCCCAAAGATGGCTCCAGGAAGAGGTACGTAGAATATCCATTGCACAATATGATGTCTAGACATTCTGAACTCATGGTAATTATGTTTTTATAATTTGACAGAAAGAGCATGCCAAGATGGACGCAACAAGTTCGAGTTACCCCAGGAATGGGACTTGAAGGTCCTCTTGATGATGGATTTAGTTGGAGGAAATATGGACAAAAAGACATTCTTGGAGCCAAGTATCCGAGGTCAGTTGATGAAAATTGCATGGAAGAAACCTGTTTCTCTTTTTCTTTCGAAATTACTTAACAATGGAGGATTTGTGATTGCAGAGGCTATTACAGGTGCACTCATCGAAACGTCCAAGGTTGTTTAGCGACAAAACAAGTGCAAAGATCCGATGAAGACCCGACAATCTTTGAGATTACCTACCGAGGAAGGCACACCTGTAACCAAACCGGTCACATCCTATCTCCATCTCCATCTTCTCATCAACACCTCGAGAATCAAGAACCCAACAAGGGAATAATCGACCAACACCATTCACAAGAACTGTTGATGAACTTTCGCAGTGGCCTCAAAGTAATCACATCAGACTTGGACTCCGTCGCCGAAAAGTCAATTCCTTCCTTCCACTTCCCATCAACATCCACCGTGAAGCCTGAAACCCGCATGTTCTCACCTACCATGGCTGATAACAGCTTCATGGGCAACTTTTCTCCCTCACTAATATCACCTTCCACATCGGGGACAAACTATTTCTCCGTTTCCACAGGTGGGGTTCACCACAGCTTTGGTGGAGGCCTAAATTTTGGTCAAAATTCTGAGTCTGAACTGACTGAGATGATCTCAGCAGCCGCCTCCGCCACTAACTCTTCGACTGTTGGCTTCGATTTTGCGATCGGAAATCTGGAGTTTGATCCGAACTTCACATTTGGCAACAATTCAGGGTTCCTCTCCTAAGTTTACTGTTAAGCATGTGATCTTGTGGACCTATAAGTCTCTTCCATTTAGTACCACAGGAGTTGTTGGCTAATAGAATATCACTTTCAATTTAATTGT
Source organism: Pinacopodium congolense (assembly GCA_028565735.1). Classification (NCBI taxonomy): domain Eukaryota; kingdom Viridiplantae; phylum Streptophyta; class Magnoliopsida; order Malpighiales; family Erythroxylaceae; genus Pinacopodium; species Pinacopodium congolense. The sequence continues at coordinate 3,764 of JAOXYD010000035.1, read as the reverse complement.
TGCATCAGGAGTCTGGAGAATAACATTTGTGACGAGTTCCTAGGTCCGTAGGTTTTAGAGTGTTTACACGTTAACCGTAGTCTTTTTTTTTTTTTAAGGAACAGATCAAATATGGACTAGGACCATGTTTTTTATTGTATGATTAAAAATTTTTAAGAAATACATCCAGTCATTTTCGTGTTTGGTGGACTTCGTGTTACAACTTGTTAGCCAAAAATAATTGAAAATTTGTAGCATGTCACAACATTAAAAACAATTTATAATTTTATGCAATTCTTTCTGTGTTGGTAGAATTGATAATTGTTATTTTTCGAACATATATTAAATAAATTACATGTTTTGAATAAATCAATTGATAAGTCAAGTGATAAATTCTATTCAAATAACACTTACAATTATTATTATTTTTTCCTTTTAATCAACCATTCTCTTTAAAATTGTGGCGATTTATAGTTTTACCCTTCCCTAAAAAGCTCTTAAAATTTAGTTTCATCACTTTGACAGCCCCTTAGAAGTATGATTCTATAATTTACTCCTAACATGAATCTTGGACTACATTTGTATTTCCTAGATTTCACGACATGGAATCTAGATTTCATCACTTTGATTAGGAAACAGGAGCTTTGACCGTGAAAATTGATTAGATCATATTACTAGATGGGAATACTCAAAAAGGAGGCGCTACGGTCAACCTTTGACGATCAAAACCCAGTTGCAAGGAAATAGTAATTACCAAGTTAGTTCCAGTAATTACTAAAGAAATTATTAACGTAAGATTCTTACATAAGTTTGTACCAGTCAAACTGAGATCAAATGGAGTTCTAAGGTCTAAAGAGCAGTCTACATCGGACCGGTAGTCTGTGTAGCTGCACGCTGGACTTAGCATGTCAAATTATAACATAATGGTGTCGGATTGAGAAAAAGGGAATCTGATCTTTATAATAACAATACTAATAAGACTTTCTAATCATCTTTTATTCTAGTTTTACTGTCAGCGGGCATTATTTCTAAGGGAGAGCAGCTAAGGGTTAAATCTTATAAGATACTTATAAATTGGGGCTTAACTGAAAAAAATAAATAGAACACAAATTATGAGAAAAATAGAAGAGATTATTAAAGTCACATCCTGCTATTTGTACAATTATATCTTATAGATTAAAGTTGTCAAGATTATCCCAATAACTCTAATAACTATTTCATAATAATGAAAAAACTTTTAGTTACTTTCTATTCAACGTGTTAACCGATGAAACACTTGTACATATATATATATATATATACAATTGTAATACTTAATAAAGTATGTGGACTCCCTTTTCTCTAATTATCCTATTCCTAAAATTCCTTTTTTATATTAGAGTAAAAAAATAAAATAAAGAAGTCTTTCTTTGAAGAGTCCAAACTGTCTCTTTAATCTTTCCATCATAGTTTTAGCTTTATTTCTATCAAATTCTTTACCGTAAATTTTCTTCTTTGAAAATCTCAAATACTTCTCTTGTTTCAAAGCTTAGGAATAGACCATCATATCAATGGAAAAAAAAACTAGAAGATGAAATTATTGATTACTCTAGAAAGAAAATAAAAAATTCAAAAATTGAGGCATAGATCAACATCAAAGGTCTTCTCATGTCTTGCCTTCTTGGAAAAATGAAGGAAGATGTGTTGAACATGATATTCAAAGGGGTTACAACCTACTCAATTTGGAAATCACTCCAAAGCAATTGTTGCCTAACACCAAAGAAAATTAAGCTTAATTGGAAAACAACTTATATGCCTTATTCAAAGGGATACTCTTATTTTATGAATACATTCAAAAGTTTAAACATATTTCTAACAAATTTGAAGCAGGTAGCAAACCTCTTAGTAATATTGCTAAAAAAGTTGAAAGAGGTTTAAGAATGAGAGAGACAAAAAAAACATTTGCGTCAACTCTAATTAACTTTGAAAAGAGAATGCAAATATATAAAGTACAATTACAAGATGATGATAAGAAAACTAATAAATAGCTATAAATTGGTGATTTTAATTTATCTTAAATAGAAAATATAATGGTATATGACAACTGTATAATTTTGATGTTTATAAGGAAGATCAACGATGTCTAATACAAGAAAATCAGTAATCTCAAAGATTTCTAATATAGGAAAATCATTAAACTCCAATATGCCCCCCTCAAGTTGGAGCATGAAGGTTACGAAGGCCTAACTTGTCAACTAGGAATTGGAATTGAGGAGCAATGAGACTATTAGTAATGATGTTAACAAGTTGAAGAGTAGAAGAAATATGGGATGTCATGATATTAAGAGACTGAATATCACGAATAAAGTGACAACCAGTTGCAATAAGTTTTGTGAACTTATGATGAACAGGATTGGCAACAATTTGTAATGCAACAAGAATCTTACAGAGAAGTTGTGCCGAGAAAGAATGATCAACAATTAAGTCATTGAGTAAGGTACAAAGCTAAATAATCTTGCACACAGTAGTAGCCATAGAGCGCTATTTAACTTCCGCAAAAGAACGAAACACTGTAGTTTACTTTTTGGTTTTTCAAGAAATAGGAGAACACTCAAGAAGAATAATACTCAGTAACAGAGCGATAAGTGAGAGGACAACCAAATCAATTTGAATTACAATATGCTTAAAGAGAAAGATCATTTTTGGAGGATAAGAATATACCTTGGCCAAGAGCAAATTTAAGATATCATAAAATGCGAAAAGCTGCAAGCCAATGCCCATGACGTAGTTGACTCATAAATTAGGACAAAACATGAACTTAGTAGCATAGCTCGGGTCTAGTGATGGTTAAATAGTTGAATCTCTCAACAAGTCGACGATAGGTGTCCGGGTTAAACAAAGGAACGCTGTCATCTAAAGCCAATTTATGATTTTGTTCCAGAGGAAAAGACACAGGTTTAACACTAATCATACCAGTCTCTTGTAAGCTATCTAAAGTATATTTGCGTTGAGAGAAAACAATACTATGAGGAGAGCAAGCCACTTTCAAATCCAAGTAGGTTTTGAAAGCAGCAGTGTAGTTAGTATTAGTACTTGCTATAATAATATCATCTACATAGATAAGTAGTGCATTGAAAGTAGAACCCTTATTATATAGGAAGATGAAGGAGTTCGCTTTAGATTGAATAAAGCCAAAATGAAGAATAACGGTAGATAATTTTGCATCCCATTGTCTGGATGCTTGTTTTATACCATTAAGAGATTTACGAAGACGATGTACCCATCGATCATTAGACTGTAAGTAACCATGGGTGGTATTATATAAACCTCCTCTTCAAGATCACCATGCAAAAAAGCATTATTAGCGTAAAACTGACTCAATTCCTATGACTTAGCAATGGCAACTACCGATAATGTATGAATAGTGATAAGCTTAGTAATTGGTGCAAAAGTTTCACTGTAATCAAGTCCTTTAACTTGCATATATCTTTTGGTTACTAAGTGAGCTTTATACCATTCAATGATGCCATTAGAATTATATTTAATCTTGTATACCCACTTTGAGCTAATAGCTTTCTTGGCAGAAGGTAACTACTCTACGTTCCAAGTTTGATTATGTTTAAATGCTTACAATTCTTTTGTCATAGTATTCTACCAGCAAACATCCTTAATAGCTTGTTAATAGGTTTTGCGTAAACCTGACCACGGTTAATAAACCACCGGTTACGGTTACAAAACTATCGGTTACAGCTTATGAAAATCTATAAACCTTAACCTAACCGTAAGTGTACGGTTTAAGTTACGAT
>JAOXYD010000034.1:0-10591 GCA_028565735.1 Pinacopodium congolense | reverse complement strand
CCTATCTTATAAACATTTCAAACACTTAAACATTAGTCATAATAATGTTTTGTCATCATCAAAATACATTATTAGAATCACCTTGGTTCAACAAAAGAGAACATATGAAACATCTTATACACAAATTAATCAAATATACATGTAGTTCTCCTACATGTATACAGAGATTGTGCATCAAAAGTAGTCCTCCTAAAAACCTGACTAAAAGATGTATAATTTAGATGCCATCAAGAATGTTGTCTCCTAATTATATGATTGTTATGTATGATTTGATTAATATGAATTTTATGTGAATTATACAAATGACGTGAATGTTATCATTTTGAAGTAATAAAAAATATTATTTCACATCTCTTAAATAATTTGATTTTTGTACATTTTGTTAAGTGTGGAATTGGTAAAAGATTAAATTATGCTAAATAATAAAATGTTGGTATCACATGAAACCATGATTACTATGAGATTTATATAGAATTTATTTTGTGATAATGAGTATATCTGTTACATGATTAAATTTTGTTTGTGATAATTTTAAGGATTTTGTGACGAATTGACTGTATGGTGGATATGTGATTTCATATATATATATATATATATAATGGATATTAATGTTGATTATTGTAGCTATTAAAATGGTGAGAATGTTTGATCATGGAATATTGTGATGTGGTATATTTTGATTAAAACTACGATACTTGGAGATAATTAAAAGTGATAGTAGAATAGTGGCTTACCTAGGAAAAGATATATCCACTAATCATTTTTTGTGATAAGAAGAGATGTGATATTAGATTAGATGGATTTTGCTAGGCACTTGTTTGTAGAGTAGATGTTAGGATATCCTGTATGTTTCAACTAGGCACTAGGTTAGTGTTAGTATATCCTTGGTAGTAGAGGATACCTTCTGCTAGTTGGCTAGGTACTAAGGGTGTCAGGGTATTGGAAATGAGAGAGAAGTACTGTGTACCTAATATTACTAATATTATACATTTATATATCCATATGGAAATGAGTATGAAATGATAATAAGATGAAGCGATAGGCCAACAAACCATTGAATATAGTCCTATTAGGTTAAACGAGGCCTAAAAATGAATAAATTGAGTGTAATTTAACACTCAATAATAATAAGATTATTCATAAAGCTTTATATGATGAACTCAATGCATGTGATGTTACGATGGTGATTTAGTTTTATGATGATATATGTTTGATGTATGAATTATTGTATTATAATTTATCCATTATTTGAAATGTATTATGTGGAATGGTACATTTTAGTTACCCTTATTGAGTTGATAGTTCACTCCTTGCCTATAAAAAATTTTCAAGAGATAGATATTAGAGTCGATCATACATTCGATGATTCAGCTTTTACCTCGACATCATTTGGTGGGCTAGATAAGCTGCAGAAAGATTGTTTAGATTTTATTTCATTTGTATATACATTAAGTGATAGATACTTTTATCAAATTTATGATGGTTTAACAACGTTTCTTTGCTATACTTTTGAATATTGAATGATTGTACATGTTTGTGTTGGTTTATATGATATTGAGTGTTAGACATATTGAGATTCACAAGAAATTGACTTGCAAACTATTTAGAGAAATAAAAGCATATCACTAGACTTTTTTATCTTTGAATAACGAATCTGAATGTTTTAATGGTAATTAGGGTTATGTGCATTATGGAAAAATTTTATGGATAGGATTGTGTAAGTTATGAGTGTAGTACGGGATGTTCCATGTCAAGCAATAAACATTATAACAAATGTAGTAATCCTGTAGTAAAACTTCATAAAGTAAAACTAAACCTTAGAATAAAACTTACAATTAGAAGTTCTATATTTATAATATATATAATTTAACATATACATCAAATACAAGTGAAAAAAAAAAGGAAAACTTGAAAAACTTGAATTCTCATTTTATGTTATATCACTCAAATTATACTAGCTCAATTTTTCATTTGGCACAAAGTTATCATTATTAAGAAGAGTCTCATCATCACCATAATTCAATGTTGTTGCAAAAAATGATATATCAATACTCTCCCAATCAAGATTATTCTTCAATTCACTATAATTCAAAAGACTTAGTTTCTCATAAAAATCAATCCGTTAAAATATTGATATGATATAAGCAAATTAGATCTGTAGAACTGCTTGTACCACTAAGAGCCCTAATAAACAAATAAAATTAAATTATTAAAGAAATTTAAAATTTTATATTAAACTTAATAGTGATAATAACATTATAATATATCTCTCCATTGAACTTTCAAATTATATCTAATAAAGGACAAATCATTAAATCTCTCTTATGTTTCAATCTATTCCCCTTCTTAGAGTGCATGAATTTAAATGTACTCCCAATCCTTTCGCACCCATTAGCACTCAAATCTTAACTCAAATTTTGAATTGCAAACCTTTTGAATTCCGGAATACTACCTCAAAATTGGTCATTGATGAGCTCTCGTACTATCGAATAATAAAATTACCTAACCTACCAAACTAAGTAGTTATGTCAACTCAAGGTCGATCCTACAGAGAGTTAGGGTAAATTGCTATCTCTAATGTTGCTAAGAAAATAAAAACAATAACCCTTGGAGTGGCGAGAACTAAAGAAACTAAAACAAATAAGAAAGCAAACACTGAGACAAAAAAAAAGACTACTAACAAACAAATGGGCTGAAGGTGTCATCGGGAATTAGGAATGACTATTGATCCTAAAATCTAGATAAACGGTGCTCTAGCTATGGTGTTAGCTTATGGGTTTGAATAAGCTCTCAAACCCTCAGTTCCTCTAATTTAGTTATATCTAACAAGCTCTAGAAATACCCCTAACTCCATCTATAACTTAGAACAAGCTCTTTAGATTTAATAGTGGAGAAGCTTTAAGTGCTAAGAAACGACTAAGCTAGGCCACTATCTCACATGCTCGGATAGTGTAACCTCAAGGTAAGGGATTCTAGATTAGCTGGCTAAGTATCCTAATAAATCTAGCTAACCTATTGCCACTTTCAAAAATTGCTAAGGACCATTATGTATCACTTCCTCATTCTTAGCTTTAGGATCAAGGAATTGCCTAAAAGGTGGCCAATCATAAGGATAACTCCTAATCCATAACAATTAACCAAAATTCCAAACCAACCTAAGCCTAAAAACACAAAAATTAAGCTCAATCAATTCACATTCTCACAATTAATCAACATTAACCCTTCATACACTTTCAAACCCAAAAGACACTAGTTAAACGTTATGAAATTAACACATAACATAGACTAAAAATATTGAAAATAAATCATAAACACATAAATAATTAGGAAACAAATAAATAAAAGGCTAGAAATAAAATAAAACACAATTATATTAATTAAAAGCAAGTATTCCACACAAAAATAAATTAAACTAAACTAAACTAAGAAATAACAAAAAATAAATGAAGAAAAACATCAAAATAAACAACTATCTAAGGTCTAGAATAGAGTAGCAACAAGAAAACACAAGAAAATAACTAAACTAAGATAGAACATGGTAAAGAAATAAAATAAAACCCCAAACTATGGAGGAAGATGGTTGAAAAACTCCACAAGAGCCCTAAATTCTAGACGCGCCTTGTCTTTTATATTAAGGGTTTGGCTCAAAACGACGTCATTCTCGATTATTTTTTTCAATTGTCAAGATGTCTTCTTCAATTTTGTTCAGTTGACTGGTCTTTTGGTTTGGTCGACCGATCTCATGAGTAACCTCATTTAGTCGACCAAACAATTGACATCGGTCTACCGGTCCTTGGCTTCAGTCAGTCGATCTTCATTCAATGATGATAGCTACACTTTGGATAAAATGCTCTAATCTTGCTCATTTTTAGTACAAAATGTGTACAAACACATTTAACCTAACGTTAAATTCAAAATGAAGATAATCTGAGCATTTGAAAAATAAAATAGGATTGAAATCACATCTAAATGGATATAAAAACTTAATATATTCCAATCCTATCAGTACTACTAAGCAATTGTAAGACAACAAAAAGAATCTTATAAACAAAATGAAGCAATGATTAATGTTGAACCAAAGGAGGTTCCAATCTTAGATTTGATGATAAAAAAAACATAATTATTACTAATGATGTGAGCTTGCATTGTGAAATTCAAAGATCGGTTTATTTCAAGGTGATTCCATGTGTAAGGCTTAAAGTTTGAAGAACTAAGATGAAGCTAAAGGAAAAACAAGATACATAGAAGCTACAAGATCTTAGTTAGGGTGTCTTGCATACAATTGTAAGTTTCACTTATTTTTAAGTTGACCTAGGGGCTCAACATTGATCATGCATTGCAGGTAATTTCATATTAAGTTGCATCAAGTTTCATATCATAGTAAGTTCACTAATTTTGAAGTTATTAATTCATGTTGATTTCTTTTATAGTTTCAAATTATATCTTAAAACTTATTTAAGGCCCTATTCTATGCTAGGATAATGTTTGAAATTGTTTGGAATTATTTTCTTTAGGGTGTTTGATTTCTGGAGCAAAACGATGGTTTGATGAAGAGCACAACGGCGCCATTGTACTCCAGCAGCTCGCTGTTTAAGTCTCTATCTAACGGCTCTTTATTTCATTTCTTAGAATTAATTCATTTTTTATGTCTAAATGGATATGGTTAATAAAAAAAAGCTTCAAAACCATCCCTAACAAATATCTTAGCCTCCCCAAAATCTGAAAACACGTTTTCAAGCTCTCCAATTAGATTTGAAAGATCAATTTTCCTCACATTTACAAATTGTCTCTATTCTGCACTATTTTGGTTTTCTCTTATCTCTATCTACTCTAATCTATTTTTTTAAATTGCGAGAATGTTGTTTTATGTTAGATTAAGTATTTATGAGTCAAATAAATCATATTTTTTATTTTTAAATTGATTATTTTGATAGGTTAGAGCTTTATCTTTCAACTTCATTAAAACATATTTTATTTGTTCTTATTTTTCTTGGATGTTAATTTTCAATACCTTAATCTCTTTCAAAAATTAATAAATTATGTTTTTCTATTTAATTAAGGTTCCTATAGGTTTTTTGTTTTTTGTTTTCAATTTTTGGAAGATTATTTCTTAGGTTTCAAGTCATTTCTTTTCAGAGATACCAAATTTATCCAAACTTTTCTGTCATAAATTTCAACATGATTATAGATATTTTAATCAGTTTCTAAAATCATTAAATAATTATTTTCTAACTGCTTAAGATTCCTATAGTGTCTTTAATTTTTGTTTTGAATTTTTTTAAGATTATTTCAGTGATTTTAAAAAAACTTTTCGAGATACACCTAAATTGTCATTATTTTTCTGTATATGTGCTAACTTCATGTTTAGGTTATCAAAGTCAGTTTTTTATTGTGATTAGTGTGTTTATGATATCAGGATTATCTAGGTATTTTTATTTTAATTGTTGAACACTTATATCTTCTATTTAGGGTCTAAATTTTCAGACTGTCTTAAACTATCCATATTTTGTGCATTAGACTTGATTCATATATTTGAGCATTTAAATTAGATTTGTTTACTTTTGAGTTATTGTTTTCAGTTTAAGTACTCAGGATTGTCATTGGCTATCTAACTAATTTTTAAAGGCTTGTTTAAGTGTTTGGAATCATTTTCTATCTTAACCATCAAATCTGTCTAGGTTTGGTTTGTGTGAATATTTCATATTGTGTTTCTATCATTATACATGTTTTTAATACATCAATTAGACATATTTTTTTAAGCTTTCATTAAGGTCATTGATCATTCATATCATTATTGAAAGCATTAAAGCCCTTAGATTGATTGTGCTTTAAACGAAACACTTTCTTAATTGTCTTAGTAACTTGTGAAGGGGTATTTCATTTGTTATTGTTGGTTAAGTGTGTTAAGGCACCTCTTTGCCATATAAAGATTGGTCATAAGGTCTCTCTTCACTTTAACAAAGGAAGATTGTGTTTTGTCAAGGCTCCTCTTTTCCTAGAAAAAGATTGGTCTTATAAGGGTTACTCTTCACCCTAGAAGAAGATTATACTGTTTTCTTTCTTTTTATAAGAATTAGTAGTAAAGAACAATATCCAACAGATAGTTCGAGAGGAGATGTAGCCTATCTTTGGGGTAAGTGAACTTCTTTAACAAATCATGTGCCTTTTTATTTTCTCTCTCTATATATATATATATTTATTTATTTATTTCATATTATGTGTTATCTTTTTGGTATTCACTTGTGCATATCTTATTAAATTAAATTGGCTATAAGTTAAGCTTAAATTTGTTAAGAAAATTTTTGAAGACTCAATTCACCCTCCTCCCTCTTGAGTTCCTTTAGGGCTTATAATTGGTATCATAACTTGATCTCATATTTGCATTAGTTTCTAGAAAACTATGAGTAAGCATCTATTATGACATATTTCCTAGGTTTATCTAGTCATGAGGGTCAAAACATTAGTAGGACACCTTTCTTTGAAAGAAATTATTACTTATATTAGAAAACTAGGATGAAATTTTTCCTTTAATCCGAAAATACTAAATTATGGTATATAGTGAGTGAAGGGCCATACATTCCTACTAAGATAAAAAATAGTCAATAAAGTAAAACATGAGTGGAATGTAGAAGATGAAAGGCTAGTTTTACTAAACAGTAAAACTGTTCATATTCTATTTTGTACATTAAGTATAAATGAATTCAACAAAGTGTCTATGTGTGAAATAGCTAGAGATATTTGGCATACATTAGAAGTAACTCATTAAGGTTCTAACTAGGTAAAGGAGAGTAAAATGTCTTTGCTCATTACTCAATATGAAATGTTTTCAATGCATCACGATGAAACTATCTCTTCCATAGATGCTAGATTCATTGACATCATAAATGCATTAAAGGGTTTATGAAGATCATAATCAAATGTTAAACTTGTTAGAAATATTTTGAGGTCTTTACCAAAAGGATGGAAGGAAAAGGTGACCATCATCCAAAAGGCTAAGGACGACCTTAACATTTTACCTTTGGATGAATTATTAGGCTCATTGCTTACTTATGAGATGATGAAGCTTCATCAAAAAGAAAGAATTTGACAACTTTCAAAGACAAAAAAGTGGAGTCAAGTGAAGAAGAAAGCTTTCTAAAAGATAGTAAGGATGACATAGCATTTCTTACTAAAAATTTCAATAAGTTCTTAGAGAAGAAGGCACATTCAAGGAGAATAGACCAAGGTAAGTATGATTATAAAACAAAGTCCACTAATGTTTTTTTTTTAAATGCAGGAAATCAGGTCACTTGAAGAGCCAATGCCCACTCCTCAAGGAGGATAAGAAGGATGAAAGAAGTAACAAAAATGAAAGAAGGGAAAAGAAGGATAGGAATGGATGAAAGCTTTGAAAGTCTTATAGGAAACTGAAAGCAAAGAGGAAAGTGAAAAATCTAAAAATGAAAGCCCCAAGTTTTGTCTTATAGCCTTCGATGATGAGGTACCATCTTCTTCCCACTCTAATGATGCTGAGAATGAAAGTATTATTATTAATGTTAGTTTGAGTTATGTTGAATCGGTTAAAGTCTTATAGGATGCTACTTTGAAAAGGAGGAAATTAGCCTTTGAACATAAGGAATGCATGAATTTGATGGATGATTTTAGAGTGGAAAATGAGAAATTGAAAGATGAATTACATGACATGTTAGAATCCAAGAATGCATAGATATTAGAAATTGATAGATTAAATCATGAAATTAATCTAATGTTAGATTTTAAAACTGTGGATGTTGCTAGTATAATAATGAGCATAAGTTAGTACAAGACAATGAATCTTTGAAGAAGGAAGAGAATAACCACAAAGAATCATTGTCTAAATTCATAAAAGGTAAAGAAAAATTAGATTGCATGCTAGATGGCCAAAAGATTTCCAATGATAAATGTGGCTTAGGATTTATTTAAGGAATTGAGACTTCTAATTCCAAGACTGTTTTTGTAAAGGGAAAAAAGTTTAGATGAAAAGCATGTTCCTAGGTCATTTGTTAATATTGGCGCATGATCTTCTAAAACTTAAGCTAGAAACACTTATCATGCTTTCATGTATGCTTTAAAATCTACATCTAAGAGAAATGCGCATGCCCCCAATAAGAGACATAGTTTCTTTACAAATGCAAAATTGTTACATCATGCATATAGGCCACAATCTATGCACATTCGATCTACATATTCACATGCATATCTTATATATGCTCATGCATCAAGAGATGGTTCTCACACACACTTTAGGACAACAGTTTAACAAAGAAGAAGCTTTAGATATGATGCATCAAGGTTTGTATATAGGAACAACTTTAAACTGAACATGTATTCTCATAATGTTACATATGTTTATGATCATTTTGGTAGATTTGGACATTTGGAAAGATTTTATTTTGATAAACTATCTAGACCTTCCAATTTTCCAAAGGCTTTAGGAACTAAAAAAGTATCTAACCCCCAAGGATCCAAATTAATGTGGGTAACTAAAATGAAATGATTTTATTTATTTATTTTTAGGATTTAAAGAGGAGCACTTAGTATATTGATAGTGGATGTTCCGAACATATGATAGGAGATGCTTCTCAGTTTATTTTCTTAGTAGAAGGTTTAAAGCATAACTTACTAAGTATGATTCAATTATGTAATAAAGGCTTCATAACCTCTTTTAAAGGTAAATCTTGTATAATTTTAAAATTAATTGATAATTGCATTGTGTTTGTTGGTAAGAGAGTAGGAAACATATATACTATTGATTTGAATGATCTCTCTAACAAAAATGTTGAGTGTTTAATTTCCATGAATGAGGATGCTTGGATGTGGCATCGAAGATTAGGTCAAGCTAGAATGGAACAAATCTCAAATATTTGCAACAAGGCACGAGTAAATGGTCTAAAAAAAATGAAGTATAAAAAAGACAAGATTTGTGATGCATGTTGTTAGGGGTTAAATTTATAGTATTTTTTTATCTTATTTAATGTTAATTTAACCCTATTTTAGTGCTTAAATATTCCATTAATGTGTTATTATGTTTACTTTGCAGGATGAAGCTTAAAGATGGAGATTGAAGTAAAAATATGAAAGTTTTGTCAAAATTCAAACTAAAAGTCAACTTACAATGACAGACTGTTCATCCTACAACAGTGCCGTTGATGGATGAACAGGGCATCGTGATGAATAGTATTCAGAATACGACTAATCAAATATATCAGCTCAAATCTCTAAAATTACAGCTTGGACATGCTCTTTTTATCTGCAAATACAAGTGAGAGGTTGTAGGAGCTGTAAAAATAGAAAAACAATAACAACAAAAAATTAATAATAAGAATTTAGATATGAAATTTAGATAGAGAGAATTGCTCTTCCTTCTCTCTTAGTTTTTCTTAGAGTGTTTTAGCTTCAAACACTTGTAATTCGAATTATAATGTGTATTTTGAGTTGCTTTTTATTGGAGAACGTTGATAAAACATATAACTTTATTTCTAAACCATGATAGGGGGTTTAAAGCTTATATTAACGTTGTATTGTCTCTATTTTTTGGATTAATCAAAGTTCATGTTTTTATACTTATATTCTTGAATGTTCTTTGATTTTTTGCAAGATCTTGTGGAATTTGAAATTGTGTTGCTATCCAAATCATGTTGAGGAGTTTAAGACTTGTGCAGGAGCTTTCTAAACCTGTTTTGTAACTTCTAAACTAATTATTTTAGCTTATATTTTTTTAATCTATCAAATTATGTGGCTTAAGATGCATGTTTTGTATGCTTTGATGATCATGTGTGGCTAAATCCATTTTCCAACTTAGGATTGGTGTTTTAATGTTTTAATAGAGCTTGAATGGATGTAATAAGGTCTAGTTTTGATTATTCAAAGTCTTAAAGTTATGATTTTAAGCTGATCATTTAAGATTAGAGTGAAAGATAATCTAAGACTTGAGAAATCAACTTAGGTTGTTAGAAAAATCAATAAACAACACGAATTAATCCTTGCATGACCAAACATGAATTTTTTTATAAGAGCTAGAGATTTGAGTTTAGAAGTCTAGAACTCACCTTCTAGAAATTAAAGCCCATTGACTAGAATTAAAGCATAACCAAACTTTAAACTAAGTTTAATGAAGAAAAGGCATAAGTCTTAACCATAGGTTTGTCTTGAATTCGTGAAGGAACTCTAATCCAGCCTTTAAAATTGTCTAAAGCTCAATTAATTCATTAATCACCTAATACTTATCTGAATTCCACAATTTGATAATTTACAGTAATTTATAAATCGTTTTATAATTCAAAATTGCAAGGTTTGAAGCATAGTAGGATAGTTTAGTGTTCTTCATCTTTTTAATCAATTAATTCAATATTATTTAGATAATTTTAATCTAATTAACCTTGTACTTACATCATATAAACTTCTCCTAGGATCGATACTCGAAGTCTTAAATATACTCCACTTTATTACTTGATTCGACCAGTATGCTTGTCGAATGTCAAATGGGCAAGCAAACCAAGGCTTCATTCAAGAAGAAAATTGTTTTAACAACTTCTAGACCTTTAGAACTATTGTATATGGACTTGTTTGGACC
>JAOXYD010000033.1:134595-152065 GCA_028565735.1 Pinacopodium congolense | reverse complement strand
TAAATAATTTATAAATTAGAGTTAAATGCATTAAAAAAAATTTGTAATTTAATTTTAATTTTTATAATTAACTATATAAATTATTACATATACATAAAAACACGACTTGCAACAACTACGAGTCATTTATTTAAAAAATATTTTACTTTGACAAACAACTGTACAAGCTTCTATAAGTCATTTCCTAATATGAAATTTCCTGCTTTGACCACTGTAACAAAGCAAGGAAAATGTTGTCACAGAAGCGTGCATTTTCGGGGAAAATCATTTTCCAATAAGCCAAACACGTTACACTTGGATTATTTTATGTAAGTAAAACTCGGTTGTAAGATAACGTTGTCTGAGAAATCTTAGCGCCCAAGTTAGCCTAAGTTTGACTTGACTTTGGTTGCTGGTGTCTGTCACGTCAATAATAATACACGTCTGGAATCGGGACCTTAACGCCCAGCTATGAGACTCAAAGGAGAGCTTTTAAGCATGTGGGAGTGACGCAGTTGATGCCGTTGCAATCAAAATTAGCTCACTGGAAGCTACCATTCGGGGCCACCAACACTATAAAGAATGTTTTCTTGTAAAGTTTTAGTGCTCCATTAGTCCGTCTATGTATTCGTACTAGTATTAAATTGATCTTAAAAATTATATTATATCAGTATCGATTAATATCAGTATTATTTTGAATAATTATTTAAAATTATAAATTAATTTTTAAATTTGATAAAATTTATAAAATGGTCTATAAATATATTATATTATGTAGTTTTTAACTTAAATTTAAAATTAAAAAATTAACATATAAAAATTTTCCTTAAAAATATTTTAAATTTTTTTAAAAAAAATAAAAAAAAATATTTTTATTTTTTTCAGTACCAGCTGGTATCGACTGGTATTTGAATCCGGTATTAATTTTGACCATTTCGTACCGTTTTTCGACCGGTACGGTACGAAACTAAATACATTGTGATTAGTTACACTCTCATTTTTTTCATTTATAAATATAAAATTTAAAAATAATATATTAATACAGTAAAAAATAAAAAATAACATAAAAATTTAAAAAATATACAATAATTAATACAATAATATAAAAATTATATAAAAAATAAAACAACTAACACTCAACTAAACATATTTTTAATAATCATGATTAACCAATTTTACGTGTTATAATCAAAGATTAAAAAATTAAACCAGACTGATTAGTTTAATTCAATTAACTTGAAATTGATTGGTTTATTAATTTATTTTTGTATAAAAACCTTTAGATATGATAATCCGCTGGATTTTATTTAATTTTAAACAATTTCAAGCTAATTAATCCAATAGATAAAGCAGTGTCTGTTCTCTATTCCCGTCCCTCACGGTCAAAAGGTATTTACAAGCAAAAACAAGAACAAGAAAGGTAAGAGCTCGAAAGAGTCGAGGAATGAAATACAAACCAAAGAGCTAAGCAAAGGTCAACCCACCGACACTCCCTCTAACCATTTTATCTTCTCCCAAGACACAATACCAAGTATTTGGTACGTTAACATCCGCTTAATTCATTTTTATCAATTATTTTTATATAAAATATATTGACAAATTTCATTTGATTAAAAAAAGTGATTTTTTCTAACAAATTAAATAAATTGAATTATTATGAAAATAAAATTAAGAGTTAGTACAAATGATAAGCAAGCAGACTGAATATTTTTTTAATCAATATTGTATGGTTCAAAATAAAGAATTAAATAAATAAAATTTATCAACAATGATCAATTAATTCATTATGAAAAATAAAATGATTCTCAAAAGATAATTAAAAAAACTTTCTGATACAATGTATTAAATACCTTATCAGTACCAAATTTATCTAAAAAAATAGTGTTATATCGGTATTAGTTAATACTGATACCGTTTCGAATAATTATTTAAAATTATAAATTAATTTTTAAATTTTATAAAATTTATAAAATAATTTATAAATGTATTATATTGTGTAGTTTTTAACTTAACTTTAAACCCCAAAAAATCAAAATACTAATTTTTCTTTTTTAAAAAAATTATTTTTTTCTGGTATCGACTGGTATTTACATTTGGAACGATATTTGACCGTTTAGTTCCAGTTTCGGTCTGAAACGTAACGGTATTTGAAACGTTGGTGTGAATTTGGCCAGCAAGAGCTAGAATATCTTGGGCATATAATTTCTATCGATGGTGTTAATGTGGATTAAAGAAAGATTAAGGTCCTGATTCATTGGCCCAACTAATGAATGTGATAGAACTACGTGATTTCTTGGGGTTAACAGATTATTACAGGAAGTTTGTCCGAAATTACGGCATCATAGCCCGACCACTCACCAACTTGCTTAAAAAGGGACAATTCCACTGGTCAGTAGAGGCAGACAAGGCATTTGAAGCCTTAAAGACTACCATGACTTCAACGCCCACCCTTGCCCTTCCAAATTTTGACGAAGCATTCACCATTAAGTTGGATGCCTCTAGGAATGGAATTGGAGCAGTTCTAACACAGCAAGGGAGGCCTATTACATACATGAGCCGAGCTCTTGGGGCCAACAAGCAGTCATGGTCAGTTTATGCCAAAGAAATGTTAGCCATCATTCAAGTGATCCAAACTTGGCGACCATACCTCTTGGGTCAGAGATTTTACATTCAAACTGACCAACGTAGCTTAAAATACTTGTTAGAGCAATGCATAACTACTCCAGAGCAATAAAAAAAGGGTGACCAAACTACTCAGGTATGATTAAGAGATCACTTATAAACCTAGCAAGGAAAATTTTGCTACCGATGCATTATCCAGAGTGATGGGCAGTCCAAATCTGAATTCTCTGTTCATTCCTTAGACCTCATTATGGGATGAAATCAAAAGAGAAGTTGTTAATGACACCTATATGCAGAAGATTGGTAAACTTGTCACAAAAAATCCTGAAGGTCATTACAGGTGACAACATAGACTAGTATATTACAAGAATCGAGTTGTTGTTCATCCTAAATCTTCTATTGTGAACCAGTTGTTGCAGGAATTTCATAATTCATCGTATGGAGGTCACTCTAGGGTTCTTGACACATACAAGAGATTGACTCATCAATTCTATTGGATATCAATGTACAAAGATATGAAGAAGCATGCCAACTCTTGCATTGATTGCCAACAAAATAAAACCGATACCTTAGCACCAGCTGGCCTCCTTCAACCATGTGCAATCCCAAGTTAGATTTAGGAAAAAATCTCAATGGATTTCATGGAAGGGTTGCCAAATTCCAATGGTAAGAGCACCATTCTCGTAGTCGTGGACCGCCTTACTAAAGTAGCACATTTCTTGGCCTTATTACACCCATTCATAGCTAAAACAGTAGCTGAAAGTTTTGTTGATGGAATAGTTAAGCTCCATGGACTGCCCAAATCGATTGTAAGTAATCAGGATCCTATCTTCATGAGTAATTTTTGGCATGAATTGTTTAAAATGTCTGGAACTAAGCTGCATATGAGCTCAGCATACCATCCATAATCTAATGGTCAGACCGAGGTAATAAATTGATGTCTTGAACAGTATTTACAATTCTTTGTATCCCAACAACCTCGCAGGTGGCACTCGTTCCTCCCTTGGGCAGAATTCTGGTACAACACTTTATACCATAGTTTAATCGGCATGTCACCATTTTAGGCACAGTATGGTAGAGCTCCACCAAAGATTCCCCGGTACCAAATTGGTGATTCGAAGATAAACGAGGTGGATTAAGCCCTAATTAATTGAGATATAGTTCTACGACAACTCAAATCTCATTTACAGGCTACAATCAACAAGATGAATCAATTAGCTTATGCAAAAAGGCGTGATGTCGAGTTTGAGGTTGTTCTAGCACAAAATTGCCTCCACTTACTGAAGATGGGAAATTGGTGGTAGAACTAGAAGCCATTGTCGACACACGTTGGATCCAAAAAGGAAAGAGTTTTATTGAGGAAAGCTTAGTGAAATGGAACGATTTACCACAGGAAGAAGCAACTTGGGAAAAGACAGAAGAGCTGTGTCAAAGGTTTACTGATTTGAACCTTGAGGACAAGGTTCCTTCAAAAAGCGGAGGCAATGTTGAGTCAAGAAGATCCTTGAGAATTCCTAAACCAAATCCGAGATTTTTGGAGTAGTGGCAAACGTGTTTAAAGCAACTGGATTCATTATTTAGTCATGTTTTCATTATTTAGTCATATTCCATTATGCGATCACGCTTGCTTAGGAATCGGTCCCTATAGGTAAAGAAGTTATGGACCATTACTTATCATCTTTTATTGGCTATATTTAAGATTCATTCGTCTGTTGTTTTTGGACAATCAGTATAAAATTCAAAAAATTCAGTGGTTGGTTTCTCACCAAGAGCAAAAACATACTTGTTTGTTTAATTGTTTAAATGTTTGCAGATATAGCTTGATTGGGACCTTATCAACCCATCATGGCCTCTCCTGCCAGATGCTGGTGCATGTCTGCATGCCCCAAATTTCTTAAGTCAAACGCTTACAATACATGTACCTACTGTATTCCATTAACAAATAAAATAAAATATGTGAGAAAAAAGAATGAGCCAAGTCTTTTTGGGCTATCATGTTTTAGACCCTAATTTGAACTTTTTGGATTTAGATAATAAGGTTAAAGTCCTATTTGTCACCATTGTCATTGGTGAGCATGTTAGTGAGCAGAGGAGGAGCGGTGAGTCTAGGTGGAGGAATGAAATGAAGAAGAAAATAAAGATTAAAAAAGCCAAAACAAAAAAAAAACAATCAAGAGATGAAGAGGAAACACTAGAAGAGAGGAAGATTGCATGCACCCATCATGGCCTCTCCTGCCAGATGTTGACGCATGCCTGTACACGCCAGATTTCTTAAGTCAAGTGTGTATAATAGATGCACCTGTTGTATTCTGTTAACAAATAAAATAAAAGAATGTGAAAAAAGGAATGAGCCAGGTCTTTTTAGGCTATCATGTTTTGGACCCTAGTTTGAACTTTTTGGATTTAGATAATAAGGTTAAAGTCCTATTTGTAGCCATTATCATCAGTGAGCATGTTAATGAGTAGAGGAGGAGCAGTGAGTCTAGGTGGAGTGATGAAATGAAGAAGAAAATAAAGATTAAAAAAAGAGACTAAACAAACAAACAAACAAACAAGAGATGAAGAGGGAAAACTAGAGAAGAGGAAGATTGCATGCACCCATCATGGTCTCTCCTACCAAATGCTGGCGCATGTCTGCACGCGCCAGATATCTTAAGTCAAGCGCAACACCTGCTGTATTCCGTTATCAAATAAAATAAAATATATGAAAAGAGGAATGAGTTAGGTCTTTTTGGGCTATTATGTTTAAGACCCTAATTTGAACATTTTAGATTTAGATAATAAGGACTATAGCCTTAATGATCTAGTTATTATTTGACATTAAAATTAGAAATTAGTTTTCTAATTTACATAAACTAATTATTTTAGTAAAATAAACTAGAAATTAGTTTATAATCAGAATTAAAAAATTTTAAAAAAACTTTTCTAATTAAAATAAATTAATTTGTTTAGTTAAATAAACTTTAGAAATAAGTTTCTAAATTAGAGTAAAATTAAAAATAAGTTTTCTAATTAAATTAAAACTAATTTATTTGGTTAAAATAAAATTAAAATGAGTTTTTTAAATGAATTAAGACTGATTTGTTTAGTTAAATTAAAATTAAAAATAAGTTCTCTAATTGATTTAATTAATTTATTTGAAATTAGAAATACGTTTTTAATTAAACAAAATAATCAAAGGTAATTAAAACATTAATAATTAGAAATTACTTTCTAATTAAACAAAAAATAAAATTTATTAGTTCAGTAATAATTTGAATTAGAATTAAGTTTCTAATTAAATTAAAATTATTCATATATTTAATATGATTAAAAATGCGTTTATAATTGATTTGAAATTCATAACATAATTTGATTAGGTCAATTAAAAATTCACTAGGAGAATAAATTGACTTCATTCTATAAGCTTAAGTTCATTTTATGTTAGATAAAATATTTTTTTATTTTGTGATTTATGGGAATTTGTATGTATTCCTCTAATTCCTGAAATTTTGGTTTTCAAGGAGATGTCTATTACAAAAAGGACATCCAAACTTCTCTAAACTGAGGCACATATGAGAGGTGTTAATAGCATAATGCATTTAGTGCTTGGAAAAGGTCTAACATAACACGTTATTTCAGTTAATAACGTGATGCAAAGAGTTGTACTTAGTAAGTTGTCTAGCTTATGCACAAGTTGAAGTAAAGCATACGAAGAAAGGAATTGATAAAGACTTTGTATACTGTAGATCTTCCCATGGAAATAATGGGAGCTATTGCATATTGAGTTTCGAAAACTTTGTCACGTGAACTCGTTAACCCTTTTCCATATAGGATTCGTTACCTATAAGCATTTTGTAAGTTGTAGTGAACTTTGCGTGATATGTTACACATGTTGTATATAAGAATTTATCTAGAGAATGGTGACTAGAATTTGATTGTTGTATGAATAATAATTGAACACATTAGTGGACTTTCGATTTTATAAATTTTAATCTAATTATTTACTCATACATGATTTATATGACTTTAAACATATATATATATATATTCTTATTATAGAAACTTAACTTTTTACCAATTGCTACTACTTCAAAGAATATTATTGTTAAGCTCAATAGGAAAAATAAATTAAACAATGACAACTATGAAATATGGAACATAAAATTAAAATATTTGTTGGATGAGCAAGAGGCTCCTAAGCCATTAAATATAACCATAGACATTTTTTAGAAGGGTAATACGACCCAAAATAAGAGGGACTGTGATGCATAATAATTTTTTTTAAAAAATAACTCCTTAGCTCTTATCACGATGCTAAGTAGTATGGATAATGATATCATACGTGAGTTCTGAAACTATGAAACTGCAAAAGACATGTGGACTACTTTGGCTACATGTTTAGCAACGTTTCTATGACCAAAATAAGGTCACTTAATATAAAGTTTGATATGAGAAGTGCCCAGATCACATAATGCAAAAGTAACTAAGGCATGTGTCGAACATGATTAGTGAGCTGCGAGATGTTGTTCATGAACTTTTAGACTAGCAGTAAGTAGAAGCTGTGATTCACTCATTATCTCAGAGTCAGGAGTATATAAAGATGCACTTAACTTACAATAAGACTATTAAAACAATGGAAGATGCTACGAGGAATCTCATATTAAAGAAAAAGTGTCTTAAAGTCTCAAAGATGTCTTTAAGATATATGCAGTTAGTTCTAACTCACATGAACCTATGAGCAAGAAATACAAGCATCGTGGTGGCCATAAGTGGAAAAAGAATAAGAGATTCAATCACTTTGCTCACGAATCTAAGAAGTCTAAATGAAACTAATATGGAAAAGGAAAATATCCATTCAAGAAGAAGAACATGAAATGAGTAAAATGTTATAATTGTGGCAATAAGGGCTACTTTATTCAAGATTGTACTGAGCCAAAAAAATGTATAGCATTATAGTATAAAAATTTGTTCAATAAATGATTTTTGATATATTTTTCTAATTAAATTACATCCTTTGTGAATTATAGACTTTGGAACAACTAACCATATAGTGAAGAATATAAATGTCTTCATTAAGTTTCATAAACTCCAACATGAAAGTCGATAGATTTATATATTGGACCTATTTATTATGGTTATAGACTTATGTGTGATAGTTTTATTGTACTAGACGTTGTGAATTAAAATAGTAATATTAATCATTCATTATTTACATCTAATAACTATAGTATTGATGCAACTTTATGGCATGCTGGACTATGCCATATTAGTTAAAATCAAATAAGTCGATTGCCTAAAGAAAGACTTTTAGGTAATCTAAGTTAAGTAGATTTAAATATGTGTGAACATTATCTAACCAGTAAAATGGCAAGAAAGTCATTTAGAAAGAATTATATCTACTACAATTAGTCTACTCTAAGGATGAGGTATGAGGTAATGTATTTCATCACATTTATATATGACTATACTCAATACGGTCACGTTTACTTGATTTTTCATAAATCAAAAGCATTGGATCGTAAAGTATATGAATTTGATCTATAATCAATTAGATAAGAAAATAAAATCATTTAAGAATTAATTAAGGATAAGAATACTTGTTTGATATATTTAAGGCTTTATGAAATTCTTGATCAATATAATTCTATTATGAGGAATCAAGAAGAGCAACTATAATTAAGTGGGAGAAATTCTATTAATAGTTTCCTTATGAATACTGATATGAGTGGGAGCAATAAGATGGATCATGATTTTGTTTATAATGAAACTCGTTTAAGACTAAGTAATTGAGGAATGATTATCTGACATCATTTTTAAAATTGAAGGGAAAATAAATATAATTGTCCTGTAAGAGTAAGATGAGTCAAGGAATGTGAATAGGGATCTTATTGGTCTTACTAAAGAAGAATAGATGAAAGCAATGAAGGAATAAATGACTACTTTAAGCTTTAATCAAGTATGGGACTTGGTTTTTCTCTTTGAAGGAGAAAAGCTATTGGGAACAAGTGAGTTCTCAAATTAAAAAAAAATCATTGATAACAGTATTAAAAGATATAAAGTATAGTTTGTAACAAAATAAGAAAACTTTTTCATCTATGATAAATTTTGCTTTAATGCATCTTATTTTGACTATAATAGACAATATAGATCTTGAATTACGTTAAGTGGATGTAAAGATTGCTTTTTTAAATAGAGAATTAAAGGAAGAAATTTATATGAAACAACATAAAGGTTTCTTTAAAAAAGTATAAAAAATAAAATATGTCTATTATTAAAGTCGATTTATGGCCTAAAACAATTTTCAAGGCAATGGTACATTTGTTTTCGTAAAGTAATCATTTTATATCAAATGATCGATGAGTACTATTGTGTGTATATTAAAAGATTCAAAGATAAATTTGAAATTTTATCTTTATATGTGGATGATATATTAATTGTTTGTAATGATTATGCTTTCATCAAGCAAATCAAGGATTAATTAGCATCTAAATTTGAAATGAAAGAAATGGATAAACTTATATATATTTTTAGAGTTAAAATTTTAAGAGATCGTTTGAAAAGATTGTTTTTGCTTTCTCAAGTGACATATATTCAAAGAATCCTTAAACGATTCCTTATGTAAGATTCCATTTAATAGATAATCTGTTGTTAAAGACAAAGACTTCAGTAGGAGATATTAACCATCAAAACCAAAATAAAGGGACTAAATAAAGAAAGTTCCTTACTCTAGTGTAGTTAGAAGTCTCATGTATGCAATAATATTTAATAAAACATATATTTGTTACGATGTTAGGATGGTAAATATATATCAATCAAATAGGATAAACGTATTGGGAAGAAGTAAAGAGAATATTAAGGTATCTAAAAGGTACAAGTTATTAAGGAAATGACCTTTGTGTACAAGGGTTTATAGATACATATTAGAGAGAAGATTTAGATAAAAGAAAATCTACCTCCGAATATGTTTTCTTACTTAACAATATAGCAATATAAAAGAAAGTAAGAAATAATCTTGTATTGTGTTGTCCACAATGGAAGTTGAATTCATAGTATTCTTAGCTCTAGTATAAGAGGTTGTATAGCTTCATCAATTTTGGTTCATTTAGGGGTCAACTAAAGCGAAATTGATTAAGTGATGATCAACTGTAATAGTCAAGTACTAATCACCTATACTAAAGACTCAAAATTCCAGTATGAAACCAATCATATAGATACTAGGTGCAATTACATGAAAGATATAATTGCATGAGGAGAAGTGAATATGAAGTATATATCTAAACAAAATATAGTAGTAGACTCAATGACAAAGTTAGTTTCTTGAAATACATACGTTAAGCATGTAAAGTAACTAGGATTATATAGATATTGAAATGTAATAATAAACATTACTCTATATATGTTCATTCATAGTAATGTCATATTTCGATGTAAATGTATGATGAAAATTATATATTGTGTATCATTTAATTCCTGAATATATTTATTTTACATAAAGATATTTTTAGGATGAATCAAAAGTATATGAAACAGATTAGAGATTGAACCTCTATATGAGTATCGCCTTTGGTGTTTGTAATCTTTTGAGATGAGGTATATTTAAAGTTTATTATCTAGTTGATAATTGAGAGCATGAAACCTAAACTATAAATATCATCTTAAATAACAAGGTTAAGATATAAGGAAGTTAAGTTCAAAATAATTAAATTATCACTACATATGTCTTAAGTTATTAAATACGAATTTTAAAAGGTTTTGGAGTAGATAAGTGAACTCAAGTTAAATATTCATTGTCTTTAAAATATCATTTATATGGTATATCTTGAATGAAAGATGTTCAAGTTAAACGAAATAGATAAATATTGTAACACATGACTCGTACTATGTGTGCAAGAAAATGACTATAAAAGATATTAACGTAAGCTTTAATATCTCAATTTGCACTGTGTAAGGCTCTAAAGGTTGAAAAGAACCTCATTATATATCCCTATAACTCTTGTCTAATTTTTTAGGAATAAATTTAAGGTTTGCTACTTTAAATTATTATTAAAAGATCATATAAGATACAGTCTTATGGAACAATTTTAGAAAATCAAATCAAATTAGATTAAAAAAAGAATTAAGAACATAGGAAGATTTTTTTTTTATTATTGACTCATATGAAAAGTATTTAAAGATGACCTTCGTCTCTTTAGTAGAAAAATTGAATACATATATAATATAATAAAACAAATGAGATCAAATGAGAATAAAATACGAGATATGACCTAGGATATAGCATACTGAATCTATTTAAAAGAATCGATTCATTAGTTGATATGTCATATATTTCTAACAAATGTATGATAATGCGTTATCGTAATATGTTGATCACATAAATTAGTGAATAAGTATGAGAACTGTAAAATTTCAATCAAACAAACTTATCATGTGTGAGTAAAAGTTAATGAAGACATGCACACTTATGATTGGTTTATACATATTTACGTAATTGTAAATGACAATTATCAAGTTCTTTTTATTAAATATGCATAATGGATAATTTGTAAATATCTATTAAAAGAAATAAGTGAAAAAGAAGATTGGAAAGTGATTAAGAAAGATTGTCTACAAGAAAACTTTCATAACGTGATAAAAAAAGTAATCCGTAAGTAATTACTTTAAATTATACGTATATTATGAAAACATCCTGTCGAATGTAATCTTTATAATTATATATTGAAATTCAACAGGCCGCAACCCTCAAAGCCCATTTAACTAATTAAATAAAAAAATACGTAAAATTAATAAATAAAAAAAAGAAAAAACAAGATTCGCGTTTGGTGCCTCCCGTATTTGCATGTGACCAATTATATTCTCGTGTAGTTGTAAAGGAGAATAGTAGCAGACCGCATAACAACATGATTAAAAAACGAATAGCGGAGCAATATTCGTTAATGTTTTTTGTTTTTATTTTTTAAATATAAAAATTAAAAATAGCATTAAATTAATAAAAATAACATAAAATTGAATATAAAAATTAAAAAGTTCAAAAATTAAAAAATTAAAAAATTAAAAAATATACAAAAAATAATATATATATAAGAAAGCTCAACCAAATCGACCGAAGCAAATACGGAAATGTTCCACTATTTAGCATTTTAATAACGTGTGGTGTTGCCTTGGTCAATAATTTAGAATATAATTTTAAAAAACTTAAATTATATAAATATATAAATGTAATATTGATTGCGATGCAATTATTGCACTAGGATAAAAGACACGGAAGAAGCAATCGTACCATGAAATCTTTTACGAGACGTTGGGCTTGGAACCTATTGGCAAATATTCCATGCTCTATTGTGATGTGTGTGGTCCACTACTTTAATACAGAATATGTGGTTTAAAATGGAATAAAATCTTATCTAAGTTTTGGTGGCCAAATTCAACTTCAGTTGGCTAGGATTAAAAGTCCAATGTTAGAAAGTCCTTAGCATTAGCCACCGCCAACAGACGACGAAAATCCAAATGCTGCGAACTATGATTCTTTGGAGTCTTATCGTTAATTAATGAGCTATTCAAAAGTCAATTATGCTAGGATATGATCTGAGTTCTTTTTTAATTCTACTCGTAAAAAATGTTTTTTGTTTTTTGATTTAAGAGTAAGAAACTATAAGCTTCTTTTTGCAGTCTCATTTATATAAAAGAAACTCTTATTATTTGAAATTAGTTTTAAAATAAATTTACTATTAAAATTTTATGTAATTATTTTTAATAAAAATATTATTGAAATCGAATTAGAATAGTCATACAAACTCTCTTATATTTACAAAAGTTAGTCACATGCTAATATTTGTATAAATAATTTGAAATAAACTTAAGAAAGGATTTTAAAAATATATTTAGTACTAAAATATGTTTCTTAATTAATTTAAATTACAAGAAAATCACCTTTTAATCCTTGATTTAGTGCATGTTTAGTTGGGTTTTTAGGAGTTCAATACGCACTTTTTTCCATCATAAAAGTTTTTTTTGTTAAAAAATAGGTGTTTGACTATAGAATTAAAAAGCACTTCGTTAATAGATATGACTTTTTTGACAGATAAAATACAGTTTTTTAAGAAGTTTAAATTTGGAGCTTCCAAAAAAAGCTTATGAAATAACTTTTTTAAGTAGATATTTCAGAGCAATGACAATTAATGAACTTATTTTTTAGTCTCTTTTGTCCTTATATTTTTAACATAATGC
This sequence comes from Pinacopodium congolense, assembly GCA_028565735.1. Lineage (NCBI taxonomy): Eukaryota > Viridiplantae > Streptophyta > Magnoliopsida > Malpighiales > Erythroxylaceae > Pinacopodium > Pinacopodium congolense. The sequence goes on along the minus strand of JAOXYD010000033.1, from coordinate 139,258 downwards.
CGTAATACCCCTATATCCACATATCTTCATAATAAATTATGCATTTAACATATCACATTGTTTTAACTAAATTATTTTTAGATTTATATTTATGATTTTAACTAAATTATTTTTATTGTTATATTTATATAATATTATTTTACTATTTTTTATATGTTTAATATTTATTTTTATATTAATTTTACTTATGTTATAATCCATATAAAAGATTTGATTAGATATATTTTCATTTTTTTTCATATGGTTTAAAATTATATAATAATTAATATATTGTACTTTTTCATATTATTTAATATATTTTAAATAAATTTTATATACATAAATAATTTTTATTACAAAATAAAATATAGTTAAAATTAAATGTACTTTTTATTTTTATGTTATCAAACAATTTATTATATGAATCTCTTTTTAAAAAGAACTTTTTTTAATAACAATCAAATAATCAACCATCTTCTTAAAAAAGATTTACAGAAAAAAAGTTCTAATATAAGTTCATCACTTAACGTCCTAATCTAGTATTAAAGTAGGAAGAATTGATCAAAATGGACATATCAACTTATGAGGGGCCCTTAGTTGCTCCGAAATGGAAGTATCAAACCCATCTTGCTGATGTTCTGTTTGACCATATCGAGGCCTCTCGGCCTAGGTTGGTGAAATTACTTGGTGTATGTGTTAACCCTGTTGCAACAAATAAAAGCCAATGGGTCCTTTGGGATGGTGCTACTAACACAAAGACTGGTGCATAGCATTACTTGTGCACACAACAATAGGAACTGTACAAGAGTTGATGAAAAACAAGTGATCGAATTGGCTGGCTTAGGTTAAATTTCGACCAAGTTTGGCTCAACTTATTTTGAAAATACCTTACAAAACACAGAAAAAAAAACTTATTTCGACTCTCACTTCTCCTTCCAAAAGGTGAATTTGTTTACGTAGATAAGAAAAAGCATGAGCTCATTGTAAGAGTACCTCTTCACATTGCACTTTATAGATTAAAGAGAGTCAAATAAGATTACATCATATGAAGATCTAGAAGGCAGCAATGAAGACAAAACGTCCCTCGGCAGGAGACCGTTTACAGCCAAAGCATATACAATACGGATTTCCCAGAAATTTTCAATCCTCTGTGGTGGGGTGGACTGCAACAAGTCCATCTTCCGAAAAGTCATGACCGTTGATTTGGTCAAGCGTCAGAACTAATCCCATCGCAAATGCTCCATCAAAGCCTGGCTTTAGGCACAATGTAAACACGTCCTTCCCAAGAAGCACCTTGGTGGAAGCATCCACTTTGCGTCTAATCTCAGCCACTGACTCCTTCTCTGCATTGAAGATCGTACATGATCTATTGGCATATGACCCTTCTATACTGTACTCTTCGCCTGGGGTCTCATACACTTCCACGGTCACGCTGCACCGTCCGATTATTGATGATCTACGCACACTAAATATTGGCTTCTTCCCTTCTGTTCTTTCCCCTGCATACCCTTCCCACCGGTGATGTAGACTCGGCCTCTGTTTTTTTAGACAAAAAACGAAAAAATGTCACCGAGTTTACTCAGTATTGATCAAGTGAACAATATCATTGATGATAATTGACAGAATTTGCATCTTTTTATGCTAAATTTACAACTTCTATATCAAATTACATATGGGAAAGAAGCCGACACCGAGTTGGAAACAAATCTCGCAAGATATCTTCCTATATTGGACAAATGAGGACCACCACCCGTGGATTGACTCAGCACAAGCAGACAGAATGATTATGGAGATCTTACTCGAATTTTACTCAAATCCGATGAAAAGCCCATTAGAGTAACTGCAAATTGAAGCAAACCCGATTTAAGTATCCACAGGTTTTAGCACATTTTACAACCAGGCAGCAACTTTACATCATCTCCACAACTCGTTAATCTTCAACGAGTTAACTCAGATCCAGTGAACAGAAAAGATGCCATTTTTCATAAACGAGAAAAAAGAAAAGACGATAGATAGGATCCATGAAATCAAATGCAACACATATTCCCACCGATTCATTTATTATTTTTGTTTTAATTCAGATAAATGGACCATAACAGTGAGTCCACTCGCTATGCATACTCTTCGTTATAATTACAAAGCGGGAGATGAAGGCATCACAAGTACCTTTTTCTTCACAGTAAGGAGACATCGACCATTGGCGGCCATGAGAACAACCTCGTCCTTGTCCCTCATATCAGGACCATAGGAATCAACCCTGAACACCAACTGACCTTTACAATCATATACAGTGAACCCATCATTGGCAAAGAACAAAGATGTTTTAAGCACTGTTAGATTCTTCTCCTCTTCATATACGAACCCAGCATCCACAACCAATCCTGCCTTCATATCTTGTGAGCAAACCCTTTCTAAGTGTCTTCCTGCAAGCAAACAAGAAACGATATCTTGTGAGGAAGATGTGAACGTTTAAGGAAACGCAGGCGCTGAAGGGAAGATATATAGAGCTGTTACATCCATAGCGAAGAGAGAGACACAAAGAGACACGGACAACATCGGAGAGTAATGTAAATAATTTTTTTTGTTTCGAAAAATGAGAGTGACGTAAAAAGTTTAGAGTAATAAACATGCGTGTTTTTTTTAATATCTTTTAATTTTAATTTTATTAATATATATTTTTAAATTTTTATAGTATTTTTAAAATTCAAGATTTTATTAATGTGTTTTTTCAGTTTTTGTAATATAACGTGGTTTTATTTTATTTATTCAATTCTTCTTCAATTATATCTTTCAATTCCCAAAACCAGCCGTCGATTTGTTGGTTGCCATGGCTATGAGGCGTATCTCCACAGTCTGGGGGCGGCTATAATGTTTTAAATAATGCAATTTGGCTTAATTTCTTTCAAAATATTAGAACAATATCTGAAAAATATACAAATGAGTTAAGTAGTGCTTTGGTTTACTTCTATGCTGCATTTGAAACCTTGAAATTCAAACTCAATATGAGAATTATACCGCTTAATTTCAGTATGGTTGTCAAATTAGATGGAAAACCTAAGGGATTAGGGTTTTGGATTTTAGTTTGTGAAGAGGCTTTGATCTCATACCAACAGGAAACATTTTATTTTTATTCTCGCAACCATTTTGAGACTCCTACTTTATATATGATGAAGTCAAAGATTAGGGACTCACACACCCTTTCCGCAGGACTCATTCATCTACATTGAGGTCAAATTCTAACAATTTTTTTTAATGGAGTTGCTGGAATTTAGTTATATGAATGCTGCTAAAAAAATTAATTATAAAATCTTTTTCAATTTCAATGAATTTTTTTTAAAGAAATAAATATAAGAACTTATTGTTTGTATGTTAAGTTATGAAAATAACATAAGAGATTATGAATTCTTCTAAGGGAAACTGGGAACGAGTGAAAAACTAAAAAGAAATTCGTCATGTGGTTGAACTCTATCGGGGCTGGGGGATTCTGGATATTTTAGATGACAATGATTTGAATGATACAGTTGCCTAACTTTAAATTGCAAAGTCGGTAAGTAATTCCATTAGCAAACCCTCGCTGAAAGTTGTCCTTTGTTACCTCCTTTAAGAAATCGGTATTAAAAATGGCATTTATTGCTTTATATGACAACTAGAATTGAACATGGTAAAGAGCATCATATTTTAATTCTTAAATAAATTTTATTTTATTTAAATTAATATAAATAATTATATAATATGGAATAAATATATGTATTAATATATTATTATAATATATATTCCATTTTTATATTTTATTTGCAGTGTATTATTATCAGTTATCAATAAATTATATCAAATTAGCAAGTGTAATGTTATATGGACATAAATTTAAATTTTATAACATTAATTTAATATTTAAAACTCTTATTATTCTATAACGAACGTAAAAGAAATTAATCACCGGGAAAGTCAAAACAATTGGATATAATTGAGTTAGAAACAATTTTATATATTACATGTACATATTATTTTGATAATAAATCTTAATTTATTATATGAAACAAATTAGTTATTCGCATATTCTTATTTAAATATAAAATTTAGATTCAATGGTTAATTAAGTGGTTAAGTTTTTGAGATTTTTTCAGTTAGATGATCAAATTTTCAAAATTTTCAATTGAGTAATTAACATTTGAAAAGTTAATTAGTTGAGTGAAAAAATTTAACGTTGTTAGTCATTGACCCGACTTGACTCGATAACTCTGATTTGACTTGACCCACTACAAATTTTTTATTTTTTTTGATTAATTTTTTAAATGTTAACCACTCAATTAAAATTTTTTAAAAATTTTAGTCACTTAACTGAAAAATGTGAAAAGGTTAGATTAATAATTTATTTTGAAAATTTTAATATAGATCCATCTCATAAATGAATATTTTTACATAATATTTATAAATATTCTTAAAGTATTTAATTATTATTAAGTAAAAAAATATTAATAAATTTAAAATGTATTCTTATAATAATACATGTAAAATAATAAGGTATGATTCATAATAGAAGATTAAGACAATAATTATTAGTAAAATTTAAGTGACTTTTAGAATATTTTTAAGATAGATTTTTACTGAATTTTTATATAATTTAAGTGCAGTTTTTATATTTTTAAACTTCATTTTAAAATTAAAATTTATTTATAAATTTATC
>JAOXYD010000033.1:115493-125562 GCA_028565735.1 Pinacopodium congolense | reverse complement strand
GCTGGGCGGCCTAGTAAAATTGGGATCCCATTGGAGTCACTACCACCTGGAGGTGAGGAAGCACCAGAAAAAACAGCTCCAGTAACAAGAGTGGCTACAACAGTGCATGACGAGGCTGTGTTTTTCAGCCATTCCCCACCTTTTTCGACTAAGTCTTTGTGATTTTCTGTCAAAACAAAAACATAAAATATAACAATTAGAATCTATTGATTAATAATATATTTTTAAAGTGTATAAAAATATTTTAGTCAATTAATTTAAATTAATTTTATATTTAATTATCATTATTAAATTATATATTTTTTATAAATTTTAACCAAACATATTTTTATTTTTTGTTTTGTAGTACAAATATCAATTAAACAGGTTTTCGTTTTTTTAATAAAAAAAATAGAAACACAAAAATACAAAAAATAGAAATTTTACCAAACGGTCCCTTAGTGTACCTCTTTTTTTCCCTTTCTTTTTAGTAGATTATTTAGTGTTTTAGACTTCTTTGAATGATAGTTTCACAGGCTTTTCTACTTCCTGCACGCAAACATTCAAATGAAATTAGAGATTAATAAACAATTCCATGCTAGTTAATACCTTGATTATTGCTGTTATTGTAAAACCTAGAAAAAAAAAATATATCTAGCCTAAAACCCAACCCATGACCCTAAACTTAATACTAGGCTTTATTTCAGTTTTTTTTTCCTCTCCCCTCACGCCCCAAACCAATAGCAACTCTCTCAAATCCAAAATTCTCTTGAAGCAATCATCTTTCTTTGGTCTTTGTGATGATTTTGGTAAGTTAAGAGACTATATTTGAGTTTTGTTTTGACAGAATATATATAAATGTATATAGATTGACTTCATTGATGAAAACATGGTTAGGAAGGGGATTAAACATCTGAAAAAAAAAATCTAGACAATTAGAAGAGAGAAGAAGATGGCAACGTTGAATAGAGAAGGAAAAAAAAAAGAGAGAAGAAGAACAAGAATGGAGAGAGGGAGAGATTCGAGAGAGAGAAAGACGAGAAGGAGAGAAGAGAGAAGGTTAGGGGAGAGGGAAAAGAAAAAATAAAAAAATATATACAAAATACAAGAGAGAAGGAAAAGTTGGGAGGGATTTGTAAATTGTGAAAAGTTTATGGATAGTTTGTAATTTTTAAAATTTTAGAGGGTTAAATAATAAAAAGTGTTTATTTAGGATATTTTGAAAATTTGAGTGAAGGTTAATGGTGGTTTAAGAAATTAGAAAATTTTTAGAATTTGTTTTATTTTATTTAGCCTAAAGATCGCAAGAGCACACACACACACACACACACACACACACACACACACCACATCAACACATAATAATTTCAAGAAGGTATTTGATAACTTTGTTAAAATACAAGAAGGTCTAAGATATTTTTAAAAATATATGGAGATATTTGATAAATTATGAAAATGCAGGGGGTTAAAATGATATTTACTCTATATATAAATATATAAATAAAAATTTAATTTATATTTGATAAAAAATTAAAATTTTATATTGAATAATAAATATAATCTTTTATTATTTAATTAATTTTTATTATAAATTTTAGTTAAATATATTTTTAATTTTTAATAAATAAAATTTAATTATAAAAGTAAAAACTTAAAAAATCAGAAATCACAATCAAAACAAAAAAATAAAAATGGTATCAAACAATCTCCAATATTACTTAAATCAACTAATATTACCTTTTAATTTTAATTTATGATTTTTACAAAATTTTAAAGAAATTATAATATTTTTTAGTATTAAAATAGTTTAAAAATTAACATAAAATTTAATAAAAGTTCAACTTTTCATTGACTTTTGAAATAAATACATAAATATTTTCATAATTTAAATTTAAATTTTATAATTTTATAAATATTTGACAAAGTTAGAAGCTTTTTAAATGCTGTTACATCTTTTTTAAAACTTTCTATAAATATTAAACTCCCATGTAAGTATTATCACATCCTAAATTTTATATAAATATTAAAAATTTAAACATAGTTTCACCTTTTTAATGTTATTGTATACTTTTTAAAATATTATTTATAAATTTTAATGTATTTATATTCTAGATCAATTATTATTTTCATAAATAAAATGTAATTTTAATTCTAAATTAGCTATTATTTTTATAATTAAAATAACTCAAATATCTATCTTCTTAAATTAGAAAATTAGAGAACAAATTTAATCATTTAAATGACCCTCTTAAAGATATGATATTGTTTAAAATTTAACAATATCAAATCTAATTTTAAAAAATAAATATTAATCTGAAACAACCGCTAGAATCTTAGTCTAATATCTTCAAAGTTATAAATTAGGGCCATTTTTGAGTATTGGGTTAGAATATTCGCCTTATCAACATATTAAAAGGCAAAGGAAAGATAAGAACATTCATTAGTGACCAATATGAATTCTTTGCTTAAATCAAGATCTTATTTTTTTAAAACAAAGTCACATTTGATTACTATTGCAAATATTTTCTTTGATTTTTTTAATAAAAGAAAAATAAAGACGGCAAAGACAAACATAAAGTTGGACAAACCTGGTAAGCCCAGGTTTGAATGTCTTTAGATTCTGTTGGAAGTCAATCTAAAGAATATTTTTGTCTTACATATTATTAATAAATAAAGAAAATTATTTGTTTAAAAAAAAGAAAAAAGACCAGCAGGAAAGGAAGGAAACCTTTTTCCTTAAAATTTTCAATATGTAATAAAGTTGTTTTAATTGGAAAGTATTATCTCTTTCAATATCTACCAATAATACTGTGTCCTTCAAACACACAATTTTCTTTCTTTATCTATCTGGGCATCTGGTTTGCTGCTTTTCTGTTTGTTTCTTGGGAAAAAGAGAGGAAGGGAAAAGGGAGAATAATATAGAATAGAAAGCTGCCCAGAAAGAATTCAGCTTTCAGGGCATTGGGGGGTTTTTAAGAGAGAAACCAAGTCAAGAAGGAGATGTGGACAACATTACCCACTCCCATGAAGCTCTTGTTGACCACCACAACAACCTCTCTCCTTTCCTCTCATTTCTCTCCTTCCTTTGATTTTCCCACCAAATCCTTAAGAACACCCAACCCTAGTTTTAGCTACTTGTCTTCGTCCAGACTAAATAAGCAACCTTGTCTCTCCAACCCAACGGTATTTCCCACCCCTTTCTCTTTTTCCACAAGCACTGGAACACTCCTCTTTATCTGCATGCATATCTATGATCATCTTTATGTTGTCCAGTGTTGGGACTTAAAGATTGAGACTTTTTTGTTTGAATTATATGAAGATGTTGCTAACTCAACTGTGTTTTTTTATGGTGCTTCTGTACATCATTAAGGGCAATGCTCAATTTATGCTTGTTTCTTGTTTCAACTGTGCTTTAAGAAGTGTTTCAAATTTCGGTTTTTTTTAATTCGAGTTGGAAGTGTGATATGCTGGGATCGAGTTCTGTCTGGCAAATATTTGTTTTTTATCGGATAGAATGGACAGAACAAGGTTCTGCTTCCTGTTTGATGGAATTGCAAATTAGCGATGATTGTCTTATGTATTTGAATTGCATTTGACTCTGTCAATTCGTTCATTCTTGGAACATATTGAATTGCATTTGGCTGTGTCTGAATTTGTTCATTCTTGGAACACATAGATAAAATGTATGTTGGTGGTTTAATGTGTCAATATTAACCTCGTTACTGCTAGTTTGGAGGTTAGTTATGATGCTTATTGGTCATTGAGCAGGTTCATTTTTATGTACCTTTGGTTTCCTGGTTCCCAGTAAACCCTTATAATATAGCTGTTTTTCTTTTTCTTTTTAATCATGTGTGCTTACCCTTGTGGGGAATAAGAAAAGTATATAGCTTTCTAACTTTGCTGGCAAAAGAAGATAAAGGATTCAGAAGAGATAATTTCACCGACAGATTTTGTCTAGAAGCACGAAGCACGAAGCACTAGAAGTGTTGCTTGGTGTGTTAATAGGATGTGCTATATACAATGAACAATAGTGTGCACTAGTTTGGAGTAAGTTTTGAAAAACTGGTTGAAGTGCATAACATGATTATGAAGGTTAAATGTTGGCCTCTTCAGCTGTAAGTTTTCAATTAGGGGGTTGACATTTGAGAGATGAGTGCATTCGCTAATCAATGAACTCATTCGTGCACTTTCATGTATCAATATGCAGTCTCTTACTTAAGTTCAAGGGAAGATAATTGCTAAGACTTGGGAAAAGAAAAGGACAATTTGTCTTGGGCTTAACTGGTGTGTGGTGGGAGCGTTGGGGGCAGCTTTATGGTGGTAAATCCTATTTTAGGCCATTACACTAATATGAAAATTTTCTATGTTATGTTTGAATTAGGGTTTCTCTGTAATGATAATATGAACAAAATACGTGTTAATTTTATATTGGGTATTATAACTGAAGTGGAAGATATGGAAGTTACCTTGTCTTGAGTAGAAAAATTTTGGCATTTAAAGGGAGCAATAGATAAGTTGATAGATGACTACAGTTTAGTTGATATGGGATTTTCCTTAGGGAATCTTGAATATGGTAATGTCTTCATTAATTTGAGCTGGAGCATCTATTTATGATGCATGTCTTGAGATAGCTTTTGACCTTCAAATACGAAGGTCATCCTGTATTTAAAATTTTCTGGTTGTGGGAATCAACTCCAGCATATTGAATGAAAAGAAAGAGGACTTTCTTTGACCTTACACGCCTCCACCGTATCAGACATGTAGGACCAATAGTTATAAAGTATTTGAATTTGTTGGAAGAGAGTGCTTCAGACTCTGATATTAGGACAGTAGGGACGGCATGTGAAGTACAGAATGGAAGATTGGATGTACTGGAAGGAGAATTTTGATTCGCTCTGGAGGCTTTCCACTGATGGGTTGTTCTTTTCTTTTTTTTTTTCCTAAATTTGCTTTCTGTTAGAGGCAATCTAGTTCTTTGCTAGATTCTTTTGGCTATAGTTTTCAAATGATTACTTTTTTTTTGGTCAGATCTCGATCCAATTTATGGGTATGGAAGTTTTCGACCTTCTAAATTGATTATTTGTCTGTCGAATGTGCTATGCCCTAACTCCCGTTGAAGCATGTTCCTAAATATTTGTTTTTTTCTACAAATTTCTTCATTGGGAATCTACGTTATCTAATAGGATTATAGTTGACATTGCATGTATCTTTATCCCGTTTCCCATATGACACTACTTAATGGTGGATCAAGCAAACCTAAGCTTAGGTAAGCTCTCTAGGTGTTAAAATATTTGACTTTGAGGAACAAAAGAAAAGATGGAAATGAAAAGTATGTGAAAGCTGAGAATTTGCCCCTGAATACTCTTTATGTGCAGTTGGTTTTCACTAATGATTTACTCCCAGGGGCTCTGTTTTTATGTACTGGAAATAGTGGCATCGTGGATATGTGAGAAGAGTTCAGGGCTTGGATAGCCACAGAGCTGATGAGGGAAATTTGGTCGGCGGGTTTGGTTCTGATGAAGATGCTGGAACCCAAATCCCAACTCAAGCACAAACACTTGTGGAAGGTTCAGGGACTGCTGTGATGGCAGAGATGAAGCCTGTCCCTGATGTAGACTATCTACAGGTATATATTTAAATTTGTATCAAAAGCTATGATTTTGAGTTTTTGTGGAATAAAAGGTCGATCATTTATTTTAATACCCACCTGGCTGTATTTCCTTTGGATGGCATCTAAATACTCTTTTAATACCTTTGATCTTAAGTTTATTGCAACTTCTGTTCATGTGTAATGTCGGGGATTAGACATATCACTGTTTATCTGTAAGGAACTGACTTGCAGTCTCTCGGAACAAAATATTTCAGACTCCTAATTATCATTTGTTTCTCAAGTAGTATTACTGAAATTGAGTGGCCTTCTTTAGGCAATTAAAGTATGGCATCTTCTGTAATTTGGCAGTCTTCTTGATTTACAGCTTTTATGATTGGTTATCATATACTACGTTAAATTGTATCATAAGATTTATGCAGCCTTCCGTGTTGTATTGCACATTTCTTTTGTGAGTCTTAGAACCTTTTATAAGTTTTCAACAATAAACTTTGCATGATTTACAGGAGTTACTGGCCATTCAACAACAAGGACCTAGAGCCATTGGCTTTTTTGGGACTAGGAATATGGGATTCATGCATCAAGAACTCATTGAGATTCTTAGTTATGCTTTGGTTATAACTGTAAGATACTTGCACAACCTTTCAGCTCTACATAAATATGTATGCAGCAGTGAGTAATTCTTGAGCAAGTCTTGTCATGATTTGCGACCTTACAACTTTGAAGAGTCGGACATTGCCATCGCTTCTGAAGTTGATATATATCCTTTATTTGCAGAAAAACCACATATTTACATCTGGTGCATCTGGGACAAATGCAGCTGTTATCCGAGGTGCTTTGAGGGCAGAGAAGCCAGAGTTGCTTACAGTAATCCTGCCTCAGAGTTTGAAAAAGCAACCACCTGAGAGTCAGGAGTTGCTGGCTAAAGTAGGAACTAAAATCATAACGTACATGAATTCTTTTCATGCTCTAAAGGCAACTTTCTTGGTTAAATATCTATGGGTTTGATTTGTAGGTCCAAAATGTGGTAGAGAAGCCTCACAATGATCATCTACCGTTGATCGAAGCCAGCAGGTTTGAGCTGATCTATTAATCATTTTTAAGCTTATGATTACTGAACTTATGATATCGGAAAAAAAAACGTATCAAGATACATCTGATGGTTACGTTTGTGACGGGTGGTCAATATGCAGGCTATGCAACATGGATATAATATCACATGTTCAGCAAGTGATATGCTTTGCCTTCCATGATAGCAAGTTGCTGATGGAAACATGTCAAGAGGCCAAAAACCTGAGGAAAATAGTCACTCTCTTTTACCTGGACTGAAGGAAACGATTGATCAGCCCTGCCTAGACGGCAAGTACACATTGTTAGAATTGAGAAACAAGAGAGATTTTGGTTATTCTTTAGTGTGTAAATTAGGAATGGATATGGATGGGGAACACATACTTGATTTTAAAGTTTAAACCTTTTGCTTACAGAATGTAGCAAAGTTCATGGAAGTTGGAGCCAAATTCACTCCTCTCTTCATATGATGAAATTATAAACAGACAAGAGGCTACTATTTTCTTCCCCAGGAATTCAATCAAATCCTAAATGCCTTTGCAAAACATTGTTTATTGTTGGCTTAGATGATTCAAAATAGTAATTCCTGCTTATGTTTGGAGTAAATCGGTACCTTTGTGATTGTCTTAGGTCCTCAAAAGTTGCAAATACAAATTCAATAAGGGCCGTTAGATATAATTTTCTTCTTTTTTTTGGTTGAAAATTTTAGTTTTAATTTGTATTTTAAAAAATAAAAATTTGTGTGGTTGAAATTTGTAATAGAAAGACATAAAATAAAAATTGTTTAGTTGAGAAATTTTAATTTAATTATAATAATTAAATACAAAATTTAAATTCTTAAATTAAAATATCATTAATTAGTTTTAAAAAACATATTATTTAATAGATTATATTCATTATTCAAATGTAAAAAAATTATTTACAAAACTTGATTATCAAATAGAAAAAGCAAGATTTTTATTTATAATTTTCTGTTTTTAATTTTTATAAATTTATAAATTATATTTATAAATAGAAAGAAAATAAACTTACTTTTTTATATTTAAAAAATAAAAATAGAAATTTAGTCAAACATATATTTAATTTAACATAGTTTGGTTGAGTTTAATTCAAGTCTTCTAAAATTTGAATTTAAGTCAATTTAATTTTAAATGTCAAATTCGATTAAATTTATATTAATTTGTTGACTTCGATTGGATTAATTTGTGATCATAATAAAAAAATGTGACATTAAAAAAATTAGGGTAAAAATCATTAAGCACCCTGTAATTTGCAAAACTATCATTAAGTTTTTATGGTTTTAAAATTGTCAAATCAGTTCCTAAAATTTGAAATTAACATCATCCGTCAGTTCCTCTATTAATTTTATTCCACATAAACAGACAAGGATACGTGACATGTCACATATATAGGTTAAAATTACTCAGGATCTCTATAGTTTAGAAACTATTAATTGGTTTCCTAAAATTTTAAATGAAGGACCTAATTAATAGTTTATAAAATTATAAGGACTTAATTAATAATTTACCAAACTATATGAAGATAAATGATTTTAAAACTAATTCATATATTATTTTAACAATTAAAATAAATTTTTAATAAATAAAAAAATATCTGCTATAAATATTGTATTTTTTTAATTAAATATACAAAAATTTAAATTTTAAAATTGAAAAAATCAAATAAATTATAAAAGAGTTTTTCTTTTATAAGTTCAATATATATGTATATGCCATTGGATATTTATGAAAGTAAGTTAAACATATTTATTATATAAATAATACAATATTAATTATTTTAAATTAATAATTTTTTAAAGATAATAATGGTTGGGTTTAGATATGATTTTACATGTCTAAACTTAAAACAATTTTTTAATAATTAATTTTGATTGAATTTTCTAACATATTTTACTTAGATCCAATCGAAATTAAATATAAAAAATTTGTTTAAATTTTTTAAATAATTATATTTTATTTTAAAATAATGGTATTTTAAAATTTTATTATTTTTTAAAATAATGGTATTTTAAAATTTTATTATTTTTTAAAATAATCGTATTTTAAAATTTTATTATTTTTTAAAATAATCGTATTTTAAATTTTTATTATTTTTTAAATAAGAATATTTTAAAATAGTGTCATTTTTAAAATAATGTTATTTTTAAAATAATCATTTTTAAAATAGTGTTATTTTTTAAAATAATCATATTTTAAAATAGTGTTATTTTTTAAAATAATAATTTTTATTTTAAAATAATTTACAAATATTTAAATTAAGTTCTAACTTATTTTATTTTAAATTCAATTGAAGTCAAATATTAAAAAAATTCTTTTAATTTTTAAAAATAATCATTTTTTATTTTAAAATAATCTACAAATATTTTAAATTAAGTTCTAACTTATTTTATTTTAAATTCAATTGGAACCAAATATAAAAAATTCTTTTAAGTTTTTAAAATAATCATATTTTGTTTTTAAAATAAATTAAGGTCTAATCTATTTTCTTTAGATCCAATCGAAATTAAATATAAATTTTTTAAGCTTTTAAAATAATTATATTTTAAATATTGTTATTTTATCTTTTAAAATAATCATATTTTATTTTAAAATAATTTTAAATATTTTAAATTAAATTATAACCAAATTTATTTAAATCCAATAAAAATAGTTATAAAAAAATTTCTTTTAAATTTAGGCCATTTAAATTGTGTCTAAGTCAAATTATTATTAATTAAAAATTATTCATTTAAAATAATGAGTACTTTATTATCTATATAATAAATATGTTTACTTTACTTTCACATATATCCAATGTCATATATATTGAACTTATAAAAAAATTATAATTTATTTGATTTTTTAAATATTAATTTAAATTTTTTTCTATTTTATTAAAAGAACACAATATTTATAGCACACGTTTCTTTAATTATTAAAATTTTTATTTTAATTATTAAAATTTCTATTAATTGGATTTAAAATTATTTAATTCCTTATAATTTGGTAAACTATCAATTGGATCCTTATAGTTTATAAACTATCAATTAGATTCTTAATGTAAAATTTTATAAACCTATTTAATAGTTTTAAAACTATAAGGGATAGTTTATCAAACCACAGGGATTCTTAGTAATTTTAACCTACACATGTGGCTGCCATATAGCATATCACATGTCTACGTACATGTTTGGATGGGCTTATTCCAGTAAAGCTTTTGCTATTAGAGTTTTTTTTTTTCTGTAGATCTTTTTTTAGATGAGCTTTTTTAATAAGACGGTTGATTGTTTGCTTGTCATTAAAAAAAAAGCTTTTTTAAAAGAACTTCATAAAGTAGGTTGTTTGGTAACATAAAAATAAAAAGTACTTTTGATTTTAACTATATTTTATTTTGTAATAAAAATTATTTATGTAT
>JAOXYD010000033.1:96596-110729 GCA_028565735.1 Pinacopodium congolense | reverse complement strand
GAAAATTTTAATTTTAATCTAAATTAAATGAATTTTACATGGTTGGTCACTTAATTGAAAAAACTTTAGAAGGTTGCTTATTAAATTGAAAAAATTTTAAAGGTCAAGGGAGTATATATGGACAATGACATAGCAGTTTTGTCATGTGGACACTAATGTGGCAAAGTCCGTTTGCCATGTTAGCATGAACCTAATGACATTAGTTTTTTTTACCTTTTATGATTAATTTTTTAATGTTAGTCACTCAAATGAAAATTTTAAAAGCTTGATCACTCAACTAAAAAAATTTGAAAAAGTTAGTCACCTGTGTGACTATTATCCCTAAAATTAAATATACTCAAAATAACTTTCCATCTAGTAAAATATATATTTTGAGGTTATATTTTGAACATCTTTTTTTTAAATTTCTTTAGCAGATTTGCAATTAATATGAAGTAAAAACTTTTAGTTAAACAAATCATGTTGAAATCTTGTTATACATAGCACTATAGAGCGAATCTCTTTTTTAATGGTGGAATAATTGCTTTAAGTAGGATTCTAATGTCCAAAAGTATATTGAATTATTTGTTTTTTATTATCAATATACTGCTTTAAAATTCCTCTATATCCTATCTTTGATGCATCTATTTCTACATTTTTAAATGCTTCAGGATTAGGTAAATGAAATATTTGGATCATACTTACATGAGCCTTTATTTTCTTTATCAAATTGGTAAACTATTCTGTCAAAGGAATGAGATTCTTCTTCAGCCTATTATGTAAAGGTTTACATAGCCTATTCAAATTTGCATAAAAATCCATGACATAGTTTATGCTTCCTAGGAACCTTTGCAAGTTCTTTTTCTTTAGGATCTAATCAGGAAATTTATTAGCAAATTCCAAGGTTCTTTCAATCAAAGTTATTATTCCTCTCTCTATTTAATATCCTATGAATCTTATCTTTATTTAAAACAGACTTAGTTTTGACTTTGACATGGTTAGTTCATTTTTTCTTTATGACAAAGATAAAGGCTATAAGGTGCTTGAAATATTGCTCTAAAGAGGAGGAAAATATCAAAACATCATTTATATAAACTATACGTAACTCTGAATAATCATTGAAGATATCATTCATTATTTTTTTAAAACTTTAAAGGAGCATTCTTTAGCATAAATGGAATCACATTCCACTTATATTGTCCAAAAGGAACAATAAAAGCAATCTTATACCTATCTTTAGGATCTATTCAACTAGCTAAAATCTATACTTCTTGTTAAACTTAGAGAAAATATGTGCATTATGAAGTCTTTGAATTATATCTCTTTTATTTGGAATAGGGTACCTAATCTATCTAAGAGCTTTATTTGCAAATTTGTAATTGATCACCAACCTTAGGATTCCTCTATCTTTTTCTGAATTCTCCTTAACATAAAAAGCTGCATAACTCCAATGGGATCTTGACAAAGAAATGAATTTATGGCTAACAAATCATTTATTTCCTTCTTGCAATAACCTTATAATTTTTTATTCATTTGAATCAACTTAGCTTTGGTTGGAATATTCTTTTCACTAAAATCCTTTTTATAAGGTAAATCTACTAGATGGTGTTTTTTATTCCAAAAAGCATTAGGCGACTCAACACATATTTCAAATTCTATTTGTTTTTGAATTTTTAGGACTTGACCTTTAATCTTCTCATTTTGCAATTGCCTTTCAATATTTTCACAATGAATTTCTTTTTTCAAATAGCTTAATTGCTTTTATTTAGCATGAAGCATATTATTTAAATGACTTTCATAAATCGAATAGACTATAATAAGATTAATGTTTCTAGTCTTCGACTTTTGTATGAAGGGAAAACATAATCTTTTACCATTAATTTTAGTTGAACTGTTTTCATGATTTACTACATAGGGAGTTATGAGCTTTATGAATGGTGTCCTTAATATCACTATATGATATATGCTTTTTCTCTAACAAAGGAAGTTTTTATTACGGAATCTTTTTTCACAAGTACAAGCTTCTACTTTATGATTTATCTTTAACCGTGAGTTATCAGTAACTTTTAATCTTTCTTGAATTTTTGGTAACAACCTATTTGGAATTATTCCAATACAATTTAAGTCTGCTCCTGTGTCAAATAAGGCTATAGTATCTAAAATGAAACCTTCATTTATCTTTAATGTGGCTTTAATCAAATATTTTTGGGAAGTTATTTGGTTTAATATGCATAAGAATTCTTCATGCATCTTTTCATAATCTATTTCTTCTTCTTCTTTAGTGTTTTTGAATCCTATATCTTTTAAAAAGCATTTTATATTATCATCATCTTCCTTTCTCTTTTTTCTTTAATAACTTGATTTCTTGTTTTATCAAATTTGTTTCTCTGTGTAAACTACACATATGACTTATGAAATTTTTAGTTTATCTAAAGTATTTATGGGATCTAAGGGAGGCTGATCTTTACGTTTCTTAGGTGTGTGTTCTAACACATTAATGTTTTCATCTTTTTCACTTTCACCTTTTATCTCTTTAACTATTGGCTTAGATTCTCTAAAGGCTTTTCTATATTCTGACACACAATATGCTTTATCTCTTTAGGAGTGACCTCTTTATTTTCAACTTTAACTTTTGACAGTGACGCTTTGAAAGTTGTTTGTTTGTGAGAGACTTTATTTCATAGAGCGGTGGGTTTTCAGACTCTACGGTACCTGCTATGTTGGTTACTTTACTCTATGCGTTAAGTTTTTTAATGATTCTTTTAATAAGACAAGCTTTATCTTCTTCAAAAGGAAAGTTTATGCTTCTCTCTTTACAATAAGACACAAACCAGATAAAGAAAAACATTTGGACTTTAAAGAGATTAATCCACATATAATACTCTTCCTATATCACCGTCTTTTGTTTCGAGAAATTATCAAAAAACCAAGTTTTCTTTTTTCTCATTTTTTATTGAATAAAAATATTTACTTAAATAACCTTTATTAATTTCAAACTCTCTCTAAATTGTATAATTCATGATTTACATTTTCAGTGATTGAAGAATAACTTGGGAAACCAGGAGCACTTTGGTTATCTTTACCTCGTTGGGACCTATACATAGTCTGTGGGATGCTTTTACTATAGTCTATACTTTAGAAGCTAAAGTTCAAAACATCATATGTGGAATACCTCTTTAGAATTTATATCACATAAGGGATTCTAGAGACTTTATTTAAATCTATGGTCAAGTTGAAGCGCTATCATCCTCCCTCTAACTTAAGTACTTTCTATCAAAGGACAATTTTACTTTCCATTACGGAATTATTTTACCTCTCAGATTTGGGTGTTTAGACTCAAAAGATTAGGCAGAGTAGGTTATTCTGCACCTTCAAAGATTTACTTATTTGGTAGATTGATGTCTTTCCACTTTATGATTTTGGGGACAAATATATTGGATTTTGACAAATCTATTTATAAATAGAGTGTTTTTCTCTTTTGGCTTTTTTGGGTTAAGGCTTTATTAGAAAAGACAGTGACCATAAATTTATAATGAATTTTATATACAATGGTTATAAGGATTGACCCAATGCTCATTTCATAATTATGTGTCTTTATTTGCAAAATCAGGGAATCCAAGACATTTTTATCGCTAAGGAAACGATTAAGTTGAGGTAACCTTCTATAGTGATTGAACCTTTATACAAACTAGACTTTATGACATTCAAAAGAAAACCTTGAAAATTATAAAATCTAATATCTTTCAGACATATCACTACGGACGTGTTCAGACCTTCTTTAATGAGGGGTTTTATGTCTATTTGGAATAAACATATGTGGATATATTTATAGGCTTTTTCTTTATGTTTTTTTATGCTTTATAGGGGATAACAAGAGAATAGTTTCAAAAGGCTTGGTTATAGGGATATTCCCTTAACTAATCTGACTTTTGAAATAATTTAAACTTTAACTATTGATAAATTGATCTTTCTGAATTTTAAGAATCTCTCAGTTGTTGCTAGAGAAGTTCTCTATAGTTATCTCCTTGTTATCAATGATCCTACCACTGTCTATGTTTAAATTAGAACTAAATGTGCTAGATACAGACTTGGATCTTGCAAAGAAATCCATCTCTCAAGGTATTTTTATCTTACCCTGATTATGAATAAGCTAAACCAACAGACTCATTACCTCTCTTAAGTCTTATTGTCGGGACCACTTACCCTCAATAGACTGGATCAACTAGATACCTCAATTGATAGACGACTAACACCTAATCCTTACCCTCTTTAGGAAACTTCTTGGTTCTAATAAAAATCAAATATTAAACATGAAAAAGTAAATAACATGAAAATAAAAGTCAGTAATTAGCAAGTCAGCTAAGCATAAGTGACAAAGCTGACTATCGGTTAGATTAATAAGCAAAAAAATAAAACAAATAACTCTAGGCGGTACAACCAGTTTATTGAGCTATATATATCAAATATTAAGATAAGAAAATACAATTTTTTGAAACAATTTAGTCAAAATTGTTCAATTTTTAATATAATTTAAGTTTTCTCCTATGTCACATAAGGCTATAGTATTTAAAATGAAACCTTCATCTATTTTTAACGTGACTTTAATCAAATATTTTCGAGAAGTTATTTGGCTCTCTTTTTTAATGGTGGAATAATTGCTTTGAGCAAGATTTCAATGTCCAGATGTATATTGAATTATTTATTCTTTATTATCAAAATACTGCTTTAAGATTCCTCCATATCCTATCTCAGAAGCATCAATCTCTACAATTTTAAATGCATCAAGAGTAGGTAAATAAAGTATATTAATCACCTAAGTCTTTATTTGCTTTAACAAATTAGAGTTTTTTCTTTAGCAACCCTATTTCATGTTTTATCAAATTGATTTGATGTTGTGGACTCTTTAAAGTAACGTGTAATTGTTTATCCTTCTTGGCTCTACTTAAAATGCTTGTCAAGTTATAAGTAGATGACATGGATGGAAAATATTTTTTAGAGGCATAAAGCTCCTTACTGAGCAAGGCCTAAACATGTCTATATTAGTTTGTTTAAGAGAC
This sequence comes from Pinacopodium congolense, assembly GCA_028565735.1. Classification (NCBI taxonomy): domain Eukaryota; kingdom Viridiplantae; phylum Streptophyta; class Magnoliopsida; order Malpighiales; family Erythroxylaceae; genus Pinacopodium; species Pinacopodium congolense. The sequence continues at coordinate 105,693 of JAOXYD010000033.1, read as the reverse complement.
ACTAAGTTTTATGACTTTCAAGATTCCCTCTTGAGTGCTATAGAATCTATTTTGTGTAAAGGTCTAATCTTCATAGAAAGTTACCCTAACAAACATAAAAGTTCCTATGCTTATTAGAATATTTAAAATTAAGAAGTGAGATAAATTTATAAAATCACATCTAGCCTTCGCCATCATAATAGAAGAGTAGTTCAGCAAAAATTACTCTTCTCCGCTAATTTGATATAATATAATAACAATATTATTATATTATATTATAATATATTAATATAAACCAGTAAAGTGGACACTTCATTTCTCTTCCTTGCAATTTTGTGGACCTTCGTTTATATTACTTTGGAACAATGTGAAAGTAATGTCTTTTGAGTGTCTTTGATTCAGTCTTTGGAACATCGTCTTTGGAATAGTCTATCTCCAACCACTTTTCATTTTTTTTTTTGTTATTCTCTAATGATGTGTTATATTTGTAATTTATTGTTTGTGTTCTTAAATTCTTAAAAAATGAATAATAATTTCAAGTTACTCCTTTCATGCATTTCATTTACTTTAAATTGGTATTATGACCATTTAACATATTTTATTAATTTAATAAATTATTTGACAAATTTAGAAACTATGAGGGAAATTTACATAAATGCACTTACAGCGTTTCATATGTATTTAAGTTTCAAATATATGTTTCGTACATATTTAGCATAGGTAATATTTTTTAAAAATTGATTTTCTTTTTGTAAAAATATATTTTTTAAAATTTTAAAATTATGTTAATATAAATATTAAAAAAAACAAAGGATGTGTTGTTTTCATTATTTCATTTTATAAAATTACTATATTAAGGAATATATTAAGAAATAGATGTAAATAAATTTTCAATTCTAAATTTATTTCAAATATAATTATGAGTAATTCAATTAAATTACATATTTTAAATGATAATTATTAAAATAAAAAAATTTATTTACAAATAAATTCTATGTGAATCATTTGTAGACATTCTGCATTTATTTCTTCTAAATATGGAGTTAAAGTCGTTTTATTGGACCAAAAAAAAAATCATACTTCATAATGAAGTACATTTTAAATTTATATATTATTTTATTATAATTTAATCATATTACAAATTAAAATAAATTAATTTATTAAAAATTATTATTTATTTTTAATATGAGGTTGCACGTAGATTCATGTCGATTTCCCAGTACTTTCTCTAACTGCAATCATATTACTCTCACGTAATGCTTGTGTCTGCATCATAAGAGAAATTTGATTGGACAAAAGATGGTTCCCTCAAATATGGTTGGCTAGCAGCTGGCACCATGCATCACACATTGTTTCTTCACTCTCACATTCAAAGTGCATAGACTTGAAAAGAGAAGACGACTTTGAAAAGTCTCATGAAAATGGCAGTCAACGCACCCTGCTTTACTCTAATGGTCTGTTATTATTTTCCACTGAGTTTCAGTCATCCTCATTCCTTTATAACTCTCAACAACCCACCACTCCTCCTCCAAGTGAAGAAGCATTTCCGTCATTTGCTAAAATGGCGGAGAAGCTTACCTCTGTTTCAGTGTTGTTGTTGTTGTTGATGGGTCTGATTCATTTCTCAGCTTCAGAGATCATTTTCCAAGAGACTTTTGACGGTAACCTCTCTATAACTACCACTAACTATAACTTTAGATCATGATTTGGATTATGTACGTATTTTAACTGTTGGAATTTGAAGCTCTTTGCTATCATTATAGTTTATGATATTACGTGCTTCTTCTATTCTTCTATCATTATAGTTTTAACTGTTAGCTTTTCATGTCTGCCAACTAAAATTCATAGCTCACTGTTTACTTGGGTTCTTGAGAAGCTACAAAAACTTATAAAGGCTCCAACTTGGAGAGATCCTTTATCCTTTACATGCAAATATGCTGTTTTCGTTTCGTTATTCAGTTAGTAAGGCGATAAGTCATGCCATTGCTGAATTGCATGGGAAGCTTTCTTCAGTGGAATTGCAAGAAGTGGCTTTTTCTGGCAATTTTTAGTTTGATCTCTGAAGCAATTTCTGTAATAATGAACTTTTCGAGGATTGAACTTGGGATTCACACTCTTCTTCCCTTGATTTTGCATTCGTGTCTTACTTTAAGTTCTCCTGTGCCTTGGGAACAGATGAGTGGCAAAGCAGATGGGTTAAATCAGATTGGAAGAGAAGTGAAGGAAAAGCAGGTTCATTCAAACACACAGCTGGAAAGTGGCATGGAGATCCAGATGATAAAGGTATTATCCCCAGATTTATTTGTTGAGCAGGTCGATTGTATAACATCACCTGGTAAAACACACACAAATGAAAAGCAACCAAATCACTTGATTCTTTGGATATCTATCTATATGATTATGAAGCTATCATATTTCTTGATTCTTTGGGGTCATTGAAGCTGTCCTACTTATCTAATTGGATATTGTACAGGAATTCAGACAGCCACTGATGCCAGACATTTTGCAATATCTGCAAAAATACCAGAGTTCAACAACAAGAATAGAACATTGGTCCTTCAGTATTCTATAAGGCTTGAGCAGGACATTGAGTGCGGTGGTGGTTACATCAAGCTTCTCTCAGGTTTTGTAAATCAAAAGAAATTTGGGGGAGACACCCCATACAGGTTTGTCTACTTTTTCTAGTTTTTTCACTCCCTTCTTGCCTTCTAGGGAAGGCCCTTTCCTGCATTTAAGTATCATTTTTTTATCTCTAAATCTGAGTTATAAGATCTTCTGTTGCCAATTTCTGCAGTCTGATGTTTGGACCAGATATCTGTGGAACACAAAAGAAGATGCTGCATGTTATTCTCTCTTACCAGGGTCAGAACTATCCTCTTAAGAAGGATTTGGAATGTGAAACTGACAAGCTCACCCATTTCTACACGTTTATCCTAAGGCCTGATGCAAGTTATAGCATCCTAATTGATGGCCGTGAAAGGGATTCTGGAAGCATGTATACTGATTGGGATATCCTTCCTCCAAGGAAAATTAAACAAGTTAATGCCAAAAAGGTTTGGAGATTCTGTAATTGAAGCTTGATGTTCATTTGGCTTTAGTTCGTTTAACAATTCGGCTCTTGATGCCATACCTTTTAAACTAGTTCCTTGCCATTTTCACAGCCTGCAGACTGGGATGACAGAGAGTACATTGAGGATCCTAATGCTGTCAAGCCCAAAGTATGCACCAAATTTTCTTTTGCTTTCTTTTACTTGTTTCCAATTTTATCAACTTATGGTGTGTGCTCAATTGTTACTATCTGATAATGCAGGGTTATGATTCTATTCCAAAAGAAATTCCTGACCCAGAAGCTAAAAAGGTTAGTTGATTAGTTGTAAGTTAGCTTCATGGAAGAACCAGAACTAGTAAAGAAAAGCTAACCTGCACCATCATTTTTGATTGATTAGCCTGAATATTGGGATGATGAAGAGAATGGAATTTGGAAACCCCCAAAGATACCAAATCCAGCTTACAAGGGGCCATGGAAGCCCAAGGTATGGCAATTGGCCTTTTACAAAGTTTATAATGCTTAAAACTTCTTTATTCTCATTGAGAAAGTTATTATAAAACTGCAGAAAATAAAGAACCCTAATTACAAAGGGAAGTGGAAGATACCGTATATCGATAACCCCGGTATTTATTTCATACAGTTCATATGCATTTCTATTTACAGCAAGTTCTCAGTCTTGAGAAACAGGTTCCAAAAGAATTCCTAGCATTTAATATCTATTTCTGCTCTACCTTGTGTGCAGAGTTTGAAGATGACCCTGACCTTTATGTGCTTAAGCCAATTAAGTATATTGGGATTGATGTCTGGCAGGTAAGTAAACTGAAAAGTGTCAAACTTCCCTGGTTTACAGGTGGCCTGACCTGAACTTGGTGTTCCATTCACTAGACATTATAAAAACAAGTTCTTATCCTGTTGTGTGGTGGAATGCAGGTCAAAGCTGGATCAGTTTTTGACAATGTTCTGATATGTGATGATCCTGAATATGCAAAGGAAGTAGTCAAAGAAGTTTTAGCAAATAGGGAGGCAAGTACTTCTCTTTGGCCTTTGTTGCTGGATAAAAAACTATGGTTTTGTGACAGATGAGTGGAGGCAAAGACATAGTAGCTAATTTGCTATCTTTTATTGGAAATTCAGATTGAGAAGGAGGCATTTGAAGAAGCAGAAAAGATAAGAAAAGCTCGAGAGGAAGAGGTTGTTAAATGGATTATTCATTCACTGTGCTTTTCAGCTTCTAATTTTCTCAAAGTTAAAACTTATGCCTTGCATGTGCAGGAAGCTCAAAGAGCTAGAGAGGAAGGTGAAAGGAGGAGAAGAGAAAGAGGATATGATAGACACAAGCGAGATCGTTATAGAGATAGATACAGAAGGGTTTGTATCTCATCTTTGCTGTTATATTATACAGCGAGTCAAAAAGCACAAAGATTCTACCAAAATCTAAACTTTGATAGATAAAAAATAACCTTCTTTTCCCAAGAACTATAAGTCATATTGGTGATTCATGATAAACTTTGATTAATAAGTCAATAGTATGTCCAGTTAGCGCAATGCAAGAACTGACTTAAACGTCCATCTTGCAGCATAATCGCCGAGATTACTTGGATGATTATCATGTAAAAATCACCCTCTCATTTATAAGCATTCTCTTTAGCATCTGCAAGTGTACTCATCTGCTAACCAAAAGTGTTTCACTTGGCATGCAGGATGAACTTTGAAGGGGGTTTCAGCTTGCATCTATATGCAAACGCAATACCAATTGATTGTGTCTGTTGTTGTACTATTTCCTCTTATTATCAAACTTTAAGTTGCATTGCTAATAGCTTAGATAGAAACTTTGTGTGCTCAGCTGTTGGGCATGCGTTTATGTTTCAACAATGTTATTTAAGATTACTGATCACAAAGTTGCCTCTTCTACATATAATTTCCAATGCCTCCAAATCTTCGCCTTTCTCAAAGGATCCACCATTATGAGCTTTAATTAATCTATCTTTAAGTAATCTTACTTGAGAACACAACGTAAATGTGATGGCAATGTTGATATGAAACTTCAGTTTGTGAGAACATCATATTGCATTAGAAATTTAACATAGTTCTGCCAATTGAAATAGCTTAATCATCAATAAAACTTTACAACTGCCACAGTTCACCTGGAGTGTCACAATTCCTAGGCTGTTAATGGATAAAACTCAATCCTCTGTTGGTACACCTACGCAAGGAAATAATTAAGCATAATCATCATCTTCTTCGCACAGCCGAACTTTGCCCACGCTGACTTACTGCCCCTGGTTGCGAACCTGATTGGCCAGCAACTTGCTCCTCAGCCATATTCATTGCTTGAGTTATAGCATTCATCACTATGAGTCCAAGGGGGATCAAGTACATCCACTGCAACAAAGCCATTGAATGTCAAAGGCGTAGAGAATTCTTTTCCGTCATTGTTAAGTGAGACAGAGACAGAAAGATAGGGGGAGAGGGGGGATTTATAGCAATCACGAAGAAGTGAATGAATAGACAGGTGCCAGATTTAGATATGCATATCCAAGGGATCATTTATGTAAATGGCGTTATTCCTCAGGATTTGAGACATTCATAATATACTTTCAAAATGAAATTGCAGCATGTATATTCAATATTTTCAGAAGTAAGCCTTGAGAATTTTAGCACGTACGACATAAATATTTGCAGTTTTTGTAGAGAACAATTAACTATTTTAACACTCACATATTTAGCCCAGAATGATCTTTCTAGTGGTTGTACACCTTCACCTTCTCCATTTTCTGCAGCGAGGGTACTCTCAGCAAATAGTGGAGTTCTGCAAAGGTAGATTGGTAGTCATTATGAACAAAGATCTATGGAACTATCAGTAGCATAAATATGTTAAATGGCAAAAGCAAAATGAAAGGCCTGTAATTGATGCCAGACATTGACTATGGCCTTATTTTAAGGGTTTTTTGTTTCTTGGAATTAAAAGTCCATGCCTTCAAGCAGGAGCAAAATCTCTATTCTCTAGTCATGAACAAGCAGGTCATACAGAAATGGAATACCCCACCCAAACCACGCCTACAAGATGCCAATGTATATCTTCCAAAGTAAGAAAAATAGTGTGCAGAGGAAAATTGGTAGCATGTTGAGCAAAACATAAGGGATAAATACAATATCTTACCTTTCTGCCTGTTCCCCAGTCTTTAGAACTGCATGTGAGTTGAATGACCATTTGGCAGGCTAAATCAAGAGAAAGAAACAAATATATCAGAGCTAATCTATGGAAGGGATATAAACTTAATATGTTCCTCACAAAGACCTATTGTGATCAGAAACTCAAAATTTCTGTCATCACAAATGAATAGAAACCCCCATGATTCGTATTAAGTACTCTGAAACCATATGAGAATATAACAAAACGAAGACAAAAGATTGAACTTACATTTTTCAATTGCCTAGGATAACGGCAAGCCCCAGGGGCACCATAGTTGACAGCCAATATATTAGCACCATTCTGGAAAATAAAAAATGAAGACACGAATACAATCAGAGAATAAAGAAGGCCAGAAAACTACAGCTTTAAAAATGTCCAAATGTCATTAAGGACGCAATCCCATATTTCCATCAACTGGAATGCCATTTCAGACTTTTGAAGAGCCTAATTGGGAGAACAGCCATATCCTACAGAAATACCATGATGCAAGATAGGATCCAATAAGTTGATCTAATAAGACCTCCAAATTGATGAATAAAAACCTCACCACTACCACTAACACTACCACCACCAGCAATGGCCACACAGAACATGGAAAAGATGCTATACCATTTGACCATTTACTCCTTTAACATCCTCTCCAGTGACAATAAAGAGGTTATAATGAGAAGGATAATTGCATTGAACTTTTCACCTGACATCAGTGAAATCACACAACTGACCCTAGAAACACAAAGAACTTGGAACATGAGTGAATCACCTTAACAATTAAACTTCAAGACATAATAGTCATAGCTAACCTACGATTAGACTTGTCGAAAAATTGAAAGAAAGCTGACACAATCGAAAGAGAGAGCAGAAATGCATCAGTGACATAAGTGGAATGTTACCATGTGTATAACAAATAGTTCATCCAATTTCCCGCGTGGAAGACATCTCTGTTGTAGAAGAAAAGGGAAGTCAGTACCTTATGGATTTGAGATCAATTAAAATGGATACAACGCGGAAAATCAGGTTAAGAAAAAGTGAGATATATGCATATATATATGAAGCATTGTTACGCAAATTCGGAAACCCTCTCGATGACCTTAGTATTACATTTTAAAATTTATAGAACCACTGCTGGATATCTTTTCATTGCTTTCTCTTCCAGAAAGTAAGCCTTCAGACTTCAGACCACAATGACATGGGAAAGAAAAGCCAAATATAAATTGGTATGATTAATCTTAGATCAGAAGTAATTCAACTGTACAAGGGCGAAAATGGGGTGGTGTATATTATCCATTGAACTGGCTGCTTTGTACGTAAATAAAAAGGGCGTGTATTCAAAAAAAACTTACAGCTTTGACAGACGAGAGAACATAATCCTTCCCAGGAGGGCTCAAAACATTGGATGGCAATCTTATTCTATAGAAGTCATCATCTTTCAGTAGCTTCTGCACAAGATTAAACAGTCCAGATCGTAGAGGAATGGTTACTTGGAGAGTCTCAGATCAAAACAAAGTAGGGGAGAGGGTGGGGCAAGGAGTGGCTTACTTCAAAATTCTGCTTGTCCAGATCGGTAAAAGCATTTCTTGAAAATCGCAGCTTTGTGATTGTCTACAGGAAGCAGAGTTCAGTAAAGTATCAGTTCCAGAACAATTTTTTTAATTTGTTGGGTTTTGATCAGAAAACAAAGAAACTGTGTCTAGAAGAACCTGGCCGCCATGATGCAGAGTCTTGAGGCGAGCAGAGAAAGTACCGGCAGGAACAAAATCAGAGTCACCAAAGGCATGGTCTAGGGTGAATTGGATCTTGGAATCGGAGTCGGATTGATCCGAAGAAAACTTGGTCTTTGAGATAGGAGGCGGAGGAGACGATGTTCGAAACTGGGACTGAGTGAATCCCTCCAGTCCAAATTCCTCGTCGTCACCGAGAAGTTCATCGGATTGGAAGCCGTACACCAACGAGGAGGGACTTAACAACACAAACACAAACAGCAATAACATCTCCTTCTTCTTCATCATCATCATCATCATCTCAGACACAGACGTAGCACAATTGATTTGAACACCCCCCAACCCGATCTTTCTTAGGGATGTTTGGTACTGTTTTCAGCTGGTTTTTTTGTTTTAAAAACACATAAATCAACATATACTATTCTGTTTTATTTTTTATTTATAAAAAAAAGTTAATAAAAATGATAAATAATTTTTTATTTATAAAAATAAATAAACGTAAATAAAAATCATAAATAATTATTTTTATTTTAAAAATAGTTTTTGAAAAGGTCTGATAGGTTTTTATTTTTATATTTTTATTATAAATCTTGATTAAATAGTTTTACAATTTTTATTATAAAATTTTATTTTTAGGGTTTGCTTATTATCATTTTTATTTTTATTTTTTAAAATACAGAAACTAAGAAAAAAATTTATTATAAATTTCACTAAATAAAATTTTATTTTCAACCTTTTATTATAAATATCACCAAAATAAATTTTTATTTTTGATAAGAAATAAAAATTAAAAATTACAATAAAAACAAAAGTGATATTAAGCCATTCTTTAATAAAAATAAAAATAAATAAAAATTATAATTAAATAAAAAATAATACTAACAGTATCTTATGATTTGTTTGGTTTAAAACTTATTTGGAATGGTTTTTAGTTTTGTTTTTATAAACACAAAATTTTTTAAAAGTACAGGAACTAAAACAATAATATACAAATAAAACACAAAAACTAAAAAATAACATAAAAACTAATAAGAACACAAAAAAATTAAAAAAGAATAAATATTACTATATCCTATGTATTTTCGTGAATTATCAAACACCTCTTATATTTTAAAAATTTTACTAAAAATCTTGTCTTTTAATAAAATTATCAATGTA
>JAOXYD010000033.1:85102-96496 GCA_028565735.1 Pinacopodium congolense | reverse complement strand
AGCTTTAATTAAATTAATTCTCAAATATATATTTATATTTATAATACTTATATTAAAAGTAATCTTATAATAAAAATTTCATAATTTTAAATAATTAAAATAAAATGATAGATGCTTGTAACTTGTTTCTAGCATTATTTCTCTCTTTACTTTTTTTTTTTTTTGTTTGGCCTACTTTTGGCTGTATTTGTTAGTGCTAATGCATTTTTATTTGATCAAAAGAAAGATATATTTCAATATTTTCGCTTTACTGTAGATATGAATTCATAAATAATCAACTAATAATATTTTTTAATTATGCCTTAAAATTAATTAATTAATTAATTAATTATAACTAAAAATATTATTAATTGATAACTCTAATTAAATTAATTCTAAAATATTACTTTATATTCATAATATTTATATTAAAAATAATCTGGAAATAAAAATTTCATGACTTTGAATAATTAAAATAACTATTTTAATGAGATATATTTCAATATTTCTTATATGAATTCATACATAATCAATTAACAATATTTTTTTAATTATGCCTTAAATTAATTTCAATTCATTCATTTATTTATTAGTTATAATTAAAATTATTAATTGATAACTTCAATTAAATTAATTCTAAAATATATATTTATATTCACAATATTTATATAAAAAATAATTTTAAGATAAAATTTTCATAACCTTGAATAACTAAAATAACTATTTCAACGAGATATATTTCAATATTTACATGCGAATTTATAAATAATCAAATAACAATATTTTTTTAGTTATGCGTTAAATTAACTCCAATTTATTTATTTATTAGTTATAACAAAAAATAATTAATTGATAACTCTAATTAAATTAACTATAAAAAATATATTTATATTCATAATATTTATATAAAAAATAATCTTTTAATAAAATTTTCATAATCTTTATATGTATTTTTGTTTTTCATTTTTCATCAAAGCAAATACAAATAAATAGGGTAATTTTAAAATTTTTAACGAGTAGTGATTGATAGAATATTTGTGGACTAATATAATTGTTGCAATCCCACATTGGGGAGACCAAGCTATACCAGACTAATACGGAGTTTTTCTTTGAATAGGCTAATATGATTAGATCATTAATTTTTTTTACAACTTATATAAATGTAAATAAAGATGATTAGATGAGATTTTGTTAATTGATTATACAAGTAAGGCAATAATTTTATAGCTATAGAAAAGAATGATAAATAAAGAATAAATAAAAATAAGTTAATGAAAAAGAATTCTCGATTGGATTAATAATACATTTTTTTATTATGGATAAATTCTCGATTGGATTAAGAATATATTTTTTATTATGGATAAATTATCTTTCTATGTTATATTATTCCATTATTAAAATAGTTATTTTAATTATTTAAAGTAATGAAATTTTTTTCTAAGATTATTTTTAATATAAATATTATATATATTAGAGTTAATTTAATTAAATTTATCAATTAATAATTTATAATTATAATTAATTAATTGGAGTTAATTTACGACATAACAAAAAATTGTTAATTGATTATTTATGAATTCATATGCATAGCGAAGTAGACATATTGAAATATATTTCATTAAAATAATTATTTTAATTATTCAAAGTTATGATATTTTTATCTCAATATTACTTTTAATATAAGTATTACGAATATGAATATATATTTTAGAGTTAATTTAATTAGAATTATCAATTAATAAATTTTTAGTTATAATTAATAAATAAATAAGTTAAGTTAATTTAAGGCATAATAAAAAATTATTATTTGATTATTTATGAATTCATATGTATAGTGAAGTAGAATTATTAAAATATATCTCATTTAGTAATTATCATATGACTCCCTTTTATTTTTTATTTTTCATTTTTAAACACCCCATGCATTTTAGTAAAATTATCAATGTACCTTAACACGTCAGTTGTCACATCAATACCTTTTTGTAATCACCCATATCATGTTAGTCACCATATTATCATTATCCGCTATGTTAACCGTTAGTTACCCTATTAATGAGAATATTTTTATGAGATATATGATGATTTTATTAAAATATATGGAATCTAATAAATTTCTTAAAGCACAAGGAGTGTGTGATAATTTACTCATATGAAGGCACATTAATATTTGCTCTTAATTAAAATACATAAAAATGGAAACAAAGAGCTGAATTAAATGGAGTGCACTAGCTTTTCGTTTCTATTTTTTATTTTTATTCTTATATTTTTGTACTAATTTTTATATATTTTTAATTTATGTGTTTTATTTATGTATTAACTTTGTGCTATTTTTTTAAATTTTCATATTTTAAAAAATAGAAATAAAAAATAAAAATAGAAAACTAGAACTAACAAGGCCTCATTTTATATTGGGTGTAGTGAGATTGGGCTCACGTAACTAGTTGGGCTGAAGTAAAAAGCCCGGCTTATCCATATGAGGGTATGTATGTAATATGCATACAAATGGAGTCGAGGATGTGAGCGTCTTCTCGTCTCTCTCTCATCTCACCGCACCTCACCTCACCTCAGGCAAACCCTACAATCCAAGGTATACAGGAGCGAGATACAGAGAGTGTGTGTGTGGGTGGTTTTTGAGAGAGAAACAGAAAGATGGATGCTATGCGGAAGCAGCTTGATGTTCTGATGGGAGCCAATCGGAACGGCGACGTCCGGGAGGTCAATCGGAAGTATTACGATCGCGATGTGTGTCGCATGTACTTAGTTGGCCTTTGCCCTCACGACCTCTTTCAGTTAACGGTACGACGCCTAACCCTAACCTTCATTCTTGTACTTTTCCTCCATTCATTGTAGTAATCACTTGTTCTTCTTCTTCTTCTTTTGCAGAAAATGGATATGGGACCCTGCCCTAAAGTTCATTCCTTGCACCTTAGAAAAGAGTATGCCTTTGGCAAGCTTGCTGTTTCTTTTAATTGATTAGTTCTTTTCGACTTCTGTTTTAATTTAATTGTTATCTTAGATACGAAGAAGCAAGGGCAAAGGGTGTTGATAACTATGATAGAGAATTGGAGGATGTTATTGATAGGCTTATTGTTGAGTGTGATAAGAAGATCGCCAGAGCTCTTAAACGTCTCGAGAATGAGGAGGATGCTAAGGCTGCTATTGCCATTTCTGTCTCTGAGGTTACTCAGGTCATTAATTGTCTCATTAATTGTCTATGTTCTTTTTCTACTTTAAGTCCTGCTGCATATTCTTGGATACCCATTTCTTACTACCCTTGCATGCAATTGTAGACTCCTGAGGTGATTGAGCTGTCAAAGCAGATCAAACAAAAGTTGAAAGAAGTTGATAAACACGGTAATTTTCAAACTGACTGGCACTTTGTTTCCTCCATTTTGCATGGACATTTATACTTTTGCAAACTTTATTGTCGTAGCAGAATATACAGGTTCAGTATTATATGATGCCAGTGTGTGTATTTTTTTTTCCCTTTCTATATTGTCATCCTTCCAGCTTCAATTCTTAGCTACATACAGATATGTTATGCAGATGTGTTGTTGGAATCTCTCCTTAATTTGCTTTTGTTTCTTATGTTAGACTGTTTATTTAAGTTGGAAATGGATGCCTGCATTCGTTTTTGTCATACAATGTCTATTTTTATGCCAGATCTTGAGGGTAAGACTGATTTTAAGATTCAAGCTCTCGAAGAAGTTGAAAAGCTTAGAACTGAGAGAGCAGAAAAGCAGGTATGGAACCTATTTGATATGACGTGTGTGCTGATTTTGTTTGAAATATCCTTATCCTTGCCATGAAGGATGGTTTTTAAGGCTGTATAAGATATGCTTAAGTAAGCTAGTGATAATTGTGGCAGTCTGCACTTCTTCTGGAGGCCTTCAACAAAGATAGAGCATCCTTGCCTCAACCAGTGCCAACGGCACCAGGAGTGGCACCTGTGCCTGTACCTGCCCTTGATGCACGTACCCAAGACATGATAAATGAGAAGCTAAAGAAAGCAGAGGAACTGGGTAAGGACTTCCCCATGCAAAAACTTTACTTTTGTAGTTAGCCTAGGGTATTCAAATATAATAATCTCCCTTATTTTCAATCTTGGGTTGTAAAATCTGTAAATTTGTGAGTTTTTTTATAATTTCTTGAGGCTATTGGTTTCCCATTGATTTCTTTATCATTCTCCCAGCAGAAAAGTACCATACGTCCAGATTTTCCCTTCTATAGTTATATCCATACATGCTACTTGTTAGGACTCTGTGGCTTCTGCTGATGAGCTCTTGCAAATTAATTTTTTTATCTGATTAGGGCAATCGATCATGGACATGTTTTGTACATCATTGTGCAGTATCCATGTATTAAAAATAGAGTAGGCAGTAGACTGTTCTTATCCCATGCTTTTGTTATGCTCTTCTTACTTGCGATTCTGTAACACACTCTCTCTCTCTCTCTTTGTGCTCCCTTGTGTTGCTCTCATTATTATTTTCATTGTTTAGGTGAGCAAGGAATGGTTGATGAGGCTCAAAGAGCATTAGAGGAGGCTGAAGCACTTAAGAAGGTTTGCAATTTTAGTTCTGGTTGGTTTAGCAGTTGTTCTTTGTTTTTTACGTTGCATTCACCTCCAATTTTCTTGATATGAATTTGGCTTATTTTTCTTATTATATCTGACTGTTCTCCTGTTCTTTTTAGCTCCCTGCCAGACAAGAGCCTCCTGCTGATTCCTCCAAATATACTGCTGCTGATGTGCGCATTGTGAGTCTTCTTCTATAAGGCACCATGGTTTCATCTTTCCTTGGGTAGAGGGAGGGATGCATTGAAACCAAAACTAAGATTAGATTATAATCTACCAAGGACATGCATTATAACCAAAACTAAGATTAGATTGTAACATGCTAAGGACATGCACTATCTTGTAAAAACTTGTGGCTCATTGTACCTGTAAACTGGAGAATATACATTTATCCATAGAATTCTTAGCTGAATTTCGACTGTAGTACTTATATTAATTAAAGAGATACTATCTGTTAACTTCAAATAGAGGGACACAGAATCTCAGACAATGAGTCTTGTTACTTAGTGGTAGTGGAAGTTCTGGATACCAACTGTTCAGTTCTGTGCCAAAGATTTTCTGCCTTTAATACTTCTATCTTCCTAATGTTATCAATCTTCTGTCTTTCAGACAGATCAAAAGTTACGTGTTTGTGACATCTGCGGAGCATTTTTGAGTGTATATGACAGGTATAATTTTTTCTATCTCTTCATCTATCATCATATTCCTCTTCAAAATTTTCTGTGGGAATCAAGTGGTATTAGGGTTTCAAGTGGTTCTGCATTTGACCCGACTATTATACCTTGTTACCAGCAGGCTTTTGGGCCCAGTTTTACGAGGATTACTTTTCCAGCTAAAGAATGTGCGTTTTATTTTGTTTTATATACTGTGGATTGTGATATAGTTAGATGGCTATGGGCATTATCCTGTTTATTTGTTATTTTGGCTGGAATTTAGTAAAACTTTGGTAATTTGTGTTTTCAGTGATCGACGTTTGGCAGATCATTTTGGTGGGAAGCTTCACTTAGGATATATGCAAATCCGGGAGAAACTGGGAGAACTTCAGGTATGACCAAGAAATAGTTGATATGTTTGGGATTATGGTTTTCTTTGCTTAATTTTTTCAGTGGAAACTGATAAAATGAATTGGAAATGTGCTCAGCATAGAGTGGATACCACATTCATGTAAACTCCACTTTGGACTCTCTAATGTTGAGGATGATAGAAATTTGATAGTTTCAGAGAGTGGGTCTAAAACTAAAGAAAATATGTGGGCATTAATGGAAAAAATGTATTATTTTACCTGTCATATTATCAAGATGTCTTTAAGTTGGTATTCTCAATATGTTGGTTCAGGTGCTGGTATAATGTTTCACATTCATGATTCATCTATAAAGATTCTCACTTAGTATTGGATCTGTGAGTTTTTCTTACCTTGGAGTAGAAGAATACTTACTCATTCTTTTGATATATGTGAATAACTTAAAAAGTCTGTGTAGAGCATACCAAGCATTATGACCCAATTAATTGGTGTTCATTCTCTTGATTTAATTGCAATTAAAATTCGACCCAATCTTTTACTAAAAGGATTGAGCCAAATACAAAAGATCCTATTCGATCTATTTTTATTAATATATTTTTCTATAAGCCATCCTGTCTGGTATGATATCTGCTATTAAGATTATATCTAATTTGTCTCTAATTGAGTCTGCTGAGATTCTTACTACAACTGGATTACAGCATGTTTGGTTTTGAAAATCATAGTGATGGTTTATCATTGGTGTGATCTAGCTGTTGAGATCTTATGAGAAAATTGTGAAACTATAATAGATTAATCCTACTTTATTGCATTTGAGCTTTTTTTTTTTCTTGGGAGCTCTTGCATTCTTGTATTCATAAACATGCTTGATGACCACACGGTATGGTAAGGAAAAGGTAGGTGGTCGAGTCTGTGACTTTAAATGTCTTGGGATTATTTACATGGTGCCTAAATGCGTAGATTTCAATGTCGTAGTGCTGTGTCTTCAAGATGGATCCCTATCAATTTACTGGGTTATGGTTTTCTAAGGATGCCTACTTAGGAATGCCATAATATTGTATGACCTTTTTGTACTCAACTGGAACTGTACCTTGTACTATTTAAGACATGCTTTTTCAGTAGTTATTTCTAACAATTTGTCAGGAAGAGAGAAACAGACTTCGAAAAGGTGACCGTCATGATGATCGAAGGTATTATTATTTTTTAATGCATGCCTGAAATATTTCATTTATGTCTTTTTCATGGCTTGTCACTAAGTTATAAGTTATTACCTTCCAGATCAAAAGAGCGAAGTAGAGATCATGATAGAGAATCCAGTAGAGATCGTGATCGTGATCACGGAGGGAGCCGTGATCAGGCAAGGGATTATGACCATCGAATCAGAGATCGTGACAGATACCATGATCGAGATCGGGGATATGATAGGGAACGTGCCAGAGATTCAGACCGCTCCCGTAGTTATGATTCCAGAAGTCGTAACAGATCTCGCTCTCGGTCTAGGGAACGTTCAAGGGATTATGATCGCCATAGGTAGCTCATCAATATATCCATTCTGTTGACAAGTTCTTAAGACATGTTATATGTAATAGTTATGATTCTGTTTTATTTTTATATAATAATGATGCATTGCTGTAGAATCATGTTAGTGCACTTGGAAAGTACTCTTAAATGATTCTTGTTGTCCCTTTAATTTGAATAGTTCTGGTCTAGATAATTCAACGCAACTTTTTGTGGTGAATTCTGTAAAAGATCTTCTCAATTGAAGTATTGGGACTTCCTTTGTTTCACCATTTGGATGAAGTAGGCTTTGCTTAAGTCACTAGGTTTTTAAAACTCTTCTTGTTTTGTTTTCCTGGTTTATACACTATCAAAAATTTACACCGTCAGCACTCAGTAATTTTTTATTTTCAGGAATTATATATCTAAGATTACCTTTGCAGCATTTCCTTATACTTTTTGCTAACTGTATGATTGGTTGATACTGGAAAAAGTTAGATCTTGACAACTACGCTAATGTTTCTCTATTTTGCAGGCGATACGATCGTTACTAGAGTTGTTGCTGTTGAGCTGTTGAGTATGAGAAGACGTAGTCCCTGCCAATCTGTGAACTTTAGTGACGGGAAGCTTGGCCTTTATGTTGCTTTGGGTTTTTTTTAGATGACTGACAGTATGTGCTAATATTGTAGGTCTGCGTCTGGTTGATAGATTTTCTGAGACTTTGATGTTTTGAGAGGTATGGTCTTACTATGTTAACATTTTAGCCTTGACTTGTGCTGGAGTCAGTAAAATTATTAGATTAGCCTTATTTGCACAGATTGATGAGATAGTTTCCAACTTAATTATTTTCGGTTTCCAACTCAATTTATTTTTGGTTTACCCCAAGTACATAAAATTAACGTTGTTGACTTTATACCCGAAAAAAGATTGAAAGAGGGGAATTTTACAATTTTCTATTTTACCCTTATTTACAATATGAGATGGGATTAGGTTTTTACTAATAAATTTTCCTATGAAACATTCTTGGTGGCAACCGGGAAAATGGAGAAAAGAAATTTCCCCAATCCTTTGTTGAAGCCAACGTGCATGCTCTTGAATGCAAGGAAAAGAAGTCTTTAGGTATGGTACATCAGCCCCACTAGAAGCTTTTGTAACGTCTTTAGGTATGGTACATCAGCCCCACTAGGAGCTTTTGTAACAGCAGTTTAACAGACCTTCAATTCTCACCAAATTATGTACGGCACACCAATTGGCGATGGTTCCATGGTGTTCTCAGAAAAAAAGCACGGCCGTATGCATGCACATTAACAGTTTGATTTTTGAAATGGAGCTTCGTTGGTACATTTGAGCAGCTTTTGCATACTCGAGCATTTTTTACCACTATATGAGCTACCATCAGTTTACCGATTACACTAACGGTGTAGAGGTTCTTCGCCTGTTCAACTTGGTATGAAATTCATTGTTTTAAGAAGCTACATAAGAATGGGAGAGGTGCAATATATACGTGTATATATATATATATTATATGTTATCCTATAACTCAACTTTAATCCATTTTAACAAAGTTGATTAGATTAAAAAAAACTTGCGTCTAAATTAGCAAAATTAACCAATAAACGCATAGGTTCACATGTAAGAAGTATACTTGATAAATTGTTGTTGAACAACAACAATCCAACACCATTTCATATCAATCTTCATTGTGTCTCTCAAATGGGAAATATGGTTGCCTTCATTGAATTATGGTGGCCTAAAGCTCAAGCCCCGCCAGGCAACAAGCATCAGAGCTGCGCATGGTTGGTCAGACCGTTTCCTTGCTCCAAATGGGGCAAGTGCATGACAAGTGACTGGCAGTGCACTGAGATGTTCCGGGAACGGTCCAGTTGTTCTACAACATCATCACCGTGGACGGCTTCAATATCTCTGTAAACAGGTTTGGTGCAATTTGAAAGCCCTGGAAGCGTACAGGTTGGAAAGGGAGGAGTTATGGTGGCCTGGCGTTCCAGAAGCCTTGAGTTTTGCTTCACAGCAGCTTACGGAAATCCTGACTCATGTAGCCAACCTCTTATTCCAGGATTCTCAAAGCTGCTCATTCCAGGATGAAATTACAAGAAAAAGGTTTTGTTGACAGAAGCTATATAACATACAATAATTGAGGGTTTTCTGGTTGATTTTTGGATTTCGAAGGCTTTAAACGTGGTCTCTATTGTTCACTTGCACGCTACTCATTATACATAGGGTTGTGTTCATTATGCAAAAAGGACCCGAAAAAGTTAATCTGATGTGAAATCCACAGACACTTTTTCTAGTCAAAATTCTGCTTTCGATTACTAAAGAACAAGGAATCAAATATCACTCCAATATAAACAAAATGGAAAGTGTAGGGGACAACCTTTAACAAAATGCTTGAAGACATCATTCCATTAGTAGTGCAACTCATCATAATTGATTGACAGACACAACATAACTAACTAGCTTCTTTATGCTGCAATATACAAACTCCAAGCCACTTCTTTCCATTTACAACAACAACAACAACAACAAAGCCAACACTCTGTCTGAAAAAGGAATTCGGATTGAACGAACAAACATTCAATATAATAAAACCGGCGGCAAGCTCGACCAAACAAACGTTATGGAACAAAGAACCGTTCTAATTTTATCTATACTATATCAAGGTTTATTACTTCCTGTTACTTCCCATTTTCTTGCACCAAAATGATAAAGAGCTTCTTAATGCAGACACAGAAATCAGGCACTCTGTTGAAGGATATAGCATATGCATCTACTCAGCCAACTCTTCAACAACCTTGTATCCCAGCAAAAAAGTAATATTACACAACTCAAAGGCTGATTGATTTTGACCTTCTTAATATATCTGCACCCTCATACTACGAAACTGCCCTCAATTCGTCTCCTTGACGATCCTCAAATGCAAGCTTACCAGATCGTTTCTGAGAAAGGAAAAAAAGAAAAAAGAAAAAAGAAGAAAACTATGTCTATAGCAAGAACTAAGCACAAAAGAAATCAAAGAAAGTAACAAGGGATCATCTATCACAGCAAAGTCCTACTAAAATATCTTCAGAAGATCATAATACAAGTGCATAAAAGCCACAACAGCTAGGCTCGTCATCTCAGGAAACAATTTAGGTATTATGAAGCTGAAATGGCACAATAAAATCTCAAATTGATAACGACCTAATTACACAAATGAAACCAGAATCATCTCAGCTAAACTCAATTAACGTATAATCCTAACAAATGAAGGGCCATTGATGGTTTCTCAACATTTCAACAGGTCAAACACACAAGATGCCAAGCTACTCATTGCACAACATAGATAAAATCACCAACAAAATCTTCTGGAAGGAAAAATCAACTTTCCTAGCAAAAATTCAGCAATCAAAAGCTAACTATGCTCTGGAAACTGAAACAAAAGACATCATCTTTCAAGTTTTCAACACTGTAAAAGCTGACCTAAAAATTCAGTAATCAAAAGCTAACTATGCCCTGGAGACTGAAACAAAAGACATCATCTTTCAAGTTTTGAACACTGTAAAAGCTGATTAGGTCAAAGAATCAGTGCCAAAAACTAAACAGCTAGAGGATGAGAATCACTATTATACCACAAACAACATAACCCCCATCACCCAATTCAAACAATCACATAAAGATGATAACTTGCAAACAATTTTTGGAATTCAAGCCATAGGATCAAGCCTCCAATGAAGTTGACAGTCTCCGATCTACTCACAGAAACACATATCTCCCCAACAAATCAAAATCAAAATACGAAACAAGCTAAGAAACAAAGCGCAAAGGTAAAAGAACACAAACCCTAAGCTTTTCGAGTCCTTGTAAATTGAGAACCTCATCACCAAGATCAGCGGCATTACATTCAAGAGGGTTCTCAAACAAAGAAGAGGAGAACTGCTTATCAGCAACCCCAACATCAAAGTAAATAACCCCAGAACTCGGAACATCGACTCGAATGCCTTTGACGGGCAACCAAATAAACAGCTCTTGTTGCGACATACCCGATAAATTCCCGATCTTGCCCAACGATAAGTACCCAGAAACCTTGAAATCGTAATGGAGCAAACTCTCGAACTTGGCGTTGCAGGGCTGACTTAGGTTAATGAGGAATTGCCCAGTTGAAGGGTCCAGCGAATAGTCCGTTACGCCCTTGGGGAGGAGGCCGATCGGGAGGCCGTTGCGTTTCAGGTGGTCGTAGATGGACGGCTCAGATTGGGCAGCGAGAAAGAGAAGGAAGCTCAAGGTAAGCGCAAGAATATGAGATGAAGGATCCATCATCGGATCTCGTGAC
>JAOXYD010000033.1:62777-85002 GCA_028565735.1 Pinacopodium congolense | reverse complement strand
TTGAATATGGGACTTCAACTCCCTCCGCCCACCATTCCAGACTCGTAGACTTCAAACCCGTGTTCGTGCGACGGCTCCGGTAATACTCTGATTCAAATGCATGACCAGTCCACTAACTCATCAGCTTCAACCTCACACACACACACACACACACACACACACACACACACATAGTTTTGTACAAATATATGATATCAAAACCTAAAATGTGCCAACTCCTCTGCAGGAATCCAACCTTTCTACATGAAGGTCAGCTTCCCACGGATGAGTTCCCAAGTAAGTGATATTTTTTAATCTTCATTAAACAGCTGCTAAGTTGATTGCAGATCTAATATTAACACATATATGAAACTAGATGATTTTCACTCCTTGTAGATTCAATCCATCTGCTTTCATTTTCAGTTTTTTCAGATATATATACTTAACAACGTTATTGAACAGTTGTTTTAATTACTCAGTGTCAGGAACTGCAAGTTAGATTTTTTGGGGGCTTACGTGTGTATATATATATATAATTACATGTTATAGGCTATTATAAGATATAACATAACATTAGAAGTAATTTAATAAAAATTTGAATTATTAAGTCTAAATCATCTAATAAAGTATGATCTATAATATTTGTAAAAATTTTAGTATTATATTATAAACTTATAATAGACAAATTTGAAAATAAACACTATATATATAAATAAGTGGTTATAATTAAAAAAAAACATTAGGTTTTCTTTAATTTATTTCATTGTATCAAGAGTAAAGAGTGAGGGTTTATATAGATATCTTAGAAAATCAAGAGTCAAAGGAACGAGATTATTCTAATAAATTCATATATGCTTCTGTATTTAAATTACTCTTGATAGTATTGTTTAGTTAGATTTTTAATTTTGATTTTTTAAACACAAAAATAAATAAAACAGTACCAAAATAAAAAAATTAACACAGTATATAAATTGAAAAAAAATACAAAATTATAAAAAAAATACAAAAATTATAACAAAAAATCACAACCAACAACTCAATTAAACATGTCCTTAGTTTATAATAAACAGACTAATTCAATTAGTTTATTAAAATTGTTTCAACTAACTTAGTAGTAAGCTGGTTTTTATGAATAAGATGAGTTCTGTCATGATTTTATCTTTCAATAGTTGTGACTCCATTGGATTGACTCTATATAAAGAGAGCTAATCTGTTTATTTGTTAGCAGTAACGTGAAATAAAGCTGATTTTTTTTCCCTTTCTCTTTTTTTTTTTAATATTTTGCTTTGACTTGATAGATATAGAAATCATTTTCTTTCTTTCTATAAAGCACATACCCTATTCTAAAAATCCCTCCTCTTTAACATGCTCAAGAGAGGACATCATCAAGAAAGCATATACATATACATAAATACATATATATATATATATATAAACCCTAGGACCTAGGAGCGATCAAAGTTTCCTGTCCGAACAAAACAGCTGACATGTCTGAACGACAACACATGACATCACGAAATCGATTTTACAGATATATAATCTTCAAGACATTAAAAGGATTGAATCATATGGTGATTAACATCCACGAGACTCCGTGGAAGAAGTGGAGGAGTCCTCCTCCTCCTCCCCCTCCTCCTCCTCCGCTCAAACTTCTCCTCAACTATCCTCTGAATCCAACAATATATCTTCTGAAGATCGCCATATCCTTCTGCCACCAACACCAACCCGTAAAATCCATACAATCCAAACCGAATTGGTTCCGGCAGTAGCAGAATCGATGCCAATGAAACCAACGACAAGGAACCTGAAAGCTTCATCAAACGACCAAAAGCTTCAATGGAAGTCGTCGAAACCAGTGCTGCCAAGCAGTAATATGCAAGCAAACTTATTATGGAAACCATGATGGTTACAGGGTGAGTTTCGAAAGGTGAAAAGCACTTCCCTTGATATTTAATCTCTATCAGGTTCACAATTACAGGGATGATAAAGACAAGAATTGCATGGCTAGGGGTAGTTCTCAAGGTCTGCTGTGAAAAATTGCACCTCAGGATGTTAATGGAGACATTGATGGGAAGCTGGTTATGAGAAAATGTACGTCTCCCATCTCCCATAAGTTCATCCATTTCAGCTTTTACTTATCTATGACTCTGCATGCAGTAACTCAGAAACTATAAATAGTAAGAACAGAGATCTTATTACAGTATGAAAAGTACTAGAGGATTGAAAGGTATACTAAATTTAAGGTGGGAGTAATTATATAGCCATGGATATTGGCATGAAACTTCGAGTTATGTCTCAAATCCCAACGTCACCTGAATTAACTGATGACAGTGGACGGTGCATTATTGTAAGGAAGCCATAGGGTCAAGTCGGCTGCTTTTGAGCATTTTCAGCTTTTTTTTTTTCCTCTCCATAACAGTGAAACTTGCTTTGCATATTTTCCACATAAAATTCGGCTACAAAAAACCAAAGTTAAATTCATATGCACTAAACTGATCGAAGATTTCATGTACATACATAATCATTTTAGGTCATGATTTCAAATTTAACTGCTGACATTAATTTTTTTTTAATTATGATGTCCGTACTTTTAATTAATATTTTTTAGTCATGAGTCGGTCAAGCAAAGTCTTTTCTAATTTTCCCATTCCTGGTCTTTCTTCTTTCTTAGAAATGAAGTAAACGTAATGTAAATAAGAAGAAATGAATCAATTTTATAAATACTATTATATAGTAAAATCCTTCGTGTAATAGTTATTAACGACCATTACGTAATAATTATTCAAAATGTTTCTAAATATTTTAAATTATTTATTGATAAAAAAGAAATGTTTTAAATATTTTTCTATACAACATGCCTGCCACACAAAGATTATATATTAAATAGTATAGTACTTTGGTGTCTACTACTAATATTTCATGCTCATATGGTCCCTGTACATGGATTTTTTTTTTTCTGATTCTCCACAATATAAGAATTTTTATAAATATTTTTCCATACAATAAATGATTACCACTTAAGGGCTTGTGGTTGAGTTATATTATATATTAAATAATATGGTATTTTGGGGTCTACTTCAAATATTTCATGCTCATATGGTCCCTGTAAATGGAAAATTTTTTTTCTGATTTTCCACAAAGCTTCTTGCTTCCTATATGCTTCCAAACAGTTTGGTGTTTGATGTCAATCATTTCGGCTTAGAAACATTTCCATGTTGACTAATTAAAGCCGAGACTAAAGTTCTAACAAAACTAATCGGTTAATAAAGAGAGCAAGTAGAAAATAATCAACCAAAAAGAAGGTTAATTACTTAGTGGGGAAGTTGAAAACTAATGAATGGAGGGTAGTTCCAGGAACCCAGAAACCAAAATGACTATATACACCATTATTGAAATTGAATTTGGTCATGATATTCAATGAATCATGTTTAAGGCTATGATTTATATTGGACAAAGAGAGCATTAGAGATTAACAAAAATATCTAATTCCACCTAGCCTGATTTCAAGTTAACAGATTAAATTCGATTTGATCGTATTTAGATTTGAATTTGAAACGAATTTCAAATTCAATGGTACAATCGAAATCTGAGTTGAAATTGATAAGTATATATAGTCGCAACCTAAGGAGATATTTAGTTAAGTTGTGAATTGTAATTTTTTGTTATGATTTTCTCGTTTTTGTATTGATTTTTCTGTTTTTTTATTTTTGTGCTGTATTAGTATTTTTTTTCTCGATTTCTCCATTTAGAAAAGTAAGAAACCAAAATCCAACTAAATAAGGCCTTAACTTTTTGTCTTAGATCATGTCTTGTCTATAGTCCTCTTATATTTTTCAGAAACCATAATTCTTACACTTTTTATTTTATTTTTTATTTTTGTTTTAAGAAAATAAGTTTAATTGTATTCTATTTTATTTCTTCATTTACAAAATCAAAAAAATGAAAATATAAATGATGCAAAATGAAAATTGCGTTCCTCATGTTTTGAAAATAAGTTTTATAAACAAGTTTTTCTATATTAAATAATTGATATAATTTATTAACTAATATATAAGTTTAAGGTGTATAAGATTTTTTTGATATAAGAATTTAAATCTATTTCATATTTAATTATCATTACTAATTATTTTTTATCACAAATTCCATTCAAATAGGTTTTTATATTCAATTTTTTATTATATATGTCAATCAAATAAAATAAAATATTATTTTTATTTATTAAAAATAAAAAATTATAAATAAAAAACTACAACAAAAATAAAAGTGAAACTAAATAGTTCCTAAATTTTCTCAATCTTCTTTCCTGAGAGTTGCTGATAAGAAGTCCCTTCTCAATCCTCTTCGAGGGAAGCATCTATCATTCATCATCATCATATATATATATATATATATATATATGTATGTATTTATATTCTATTAATTAGCTTATTAAGTGAAGGTCATAAAAGTAATTAAGAAAAGTATATGATTTTAAGGCCAAAATTTTGGGGTTATGGATCAAGATTGGAAGTAAGATATCCACTAGTGAATGCGTCATGTTTGCATCAAACCCTACTCACGTTGATAAGTAGGAACTAAGAAGGGTATCGCAAATTTATGTAGCTTAGCAAAACAAAAGGCAAATTTGTCTAACAAAATTTACATATTTGAGGAATTGATGAATAATTAATTAATGAATATGAGATTGATGTAAATAAATAACAACTAATTAAAGCATTTCTCATACTTAAATGATTCCTTTTTTCAAGTATATGAAATTTCATATAAAATAAAAGATATTATATATTTTAATTTGCTTGCCATTTTTTTTTCCACCTACTTATCTTTCTCTTACATTTATCACTTATCAATATTAGTTTGAAGTAATGTTTACCATTTCGTACCGTACTGGTCGAAAAACAGTACGAAATGGTAAAAAACGATACCGGAATCAAATACCGGTTGGTACCGGTTAATACCGGTCGATACTAGCCAGTACCGGAAAAAAAATAAAAAAATTTTTTTAAAAATTTTTTTAAAAATTTTTTAAAAATATTTTTAAGGAAAAATTTTGTATTTTGGTCTTTTTAAGTTTAAAGTTAAGTTAAAAACTATATAATATAATACATTTATAAACAATCTTGTAAATTTTATCAAATTTAGAAATTAATTTATAATTTTAAATAATTATCCGAAACGGTACCGGTATTAACCGATATCAGTACAGTACCGTTTTTAGGACCAATCCGGTATCGGTACCAGTACGGTATTTAATACACTGATTTGAAGATGTTTAAGAAGTAAACGGTTTTCCACACCAATAACGCAATGGAGATAATGACCCTAACATATTAATTTATTGTATTTTTCAAACCAAGGAAGCCACTACTATCAATTCCAATATATCACTTGATAAAGTCATTTATTTATTAGTAATTAGGTAGAAAGTAATTAATATTTTTATAGGTAGACAAAGACTTCCATCTCTTCTTTCTTTTCTTTTCTTTTCTTTTTTCCCCCCTAATATTTCTCTTTATAAAATTTTGATGTTCTTATCAAGATCCAATTTACAATTAAGAACCTCTCCCCTCTTTTAATGTAAAATCATATTATAAATTTATTAAAAATTGTTCATTGCTTAAAACTTCTTATTATTGTCAATAACAATCTCCATCCTTATCGTCTTAACTCAACCTCATACTAGAATGTATTTGTTTTGATATTATTTATAACAGTTCAAGTGCAGATTAACCAATAACAATTTCAATCCAAATTCAAGACAATTATATCTCTAAAATACTTAATTAGGATTTAACCAGGCAACAAAAACTAACGGTAAACTATTTATATCAACTAACCTCCAAATCCAATATTATGAATGCATACAAAGTACAAACTGCTTACGACGTCGTCATTACCGCCTCTGGAGCCTAATCTCCAACATCAATCGGCAGTATTATTATTACTTACTTACTTACTGAAACTACGTAATAGTAATTTAGTTTATTTTAGTCTCAAGTTTCTTCTGATAATTTCTAGCCATAACTCTCATCTTCTCCAATGTTAGAGCTGAAGCTGCAGGTATCGAGCATCCATGGAGCTTCGTGGCAAAAGTGGGGGCCTCCTTAAATGGAACTGATTAACAAATTTGGCGATGATTGTTTTCTGAAACCAAGAATACAACTTCTGAATCATCGAATACACTTCTCCCATGGAAAGCAGAAGGTATGAAACATATAAAACATAACGCATGGATTCTGGAAACAATATCCGAGCCAAGGAAACCAAAGAGAGGGAGCTCGAAAATGTCATGAAATATCGACTAACGGAAGCATAAGTTGAAGGCAATGTCTGCGCTGCAACAAATGCCAAGCAGTAAACCAGTAAACTAATGATGGCGGTCATGGTGGTGCAAGGGTGAGTCTCAAAAGGAGAGATGAACTTCCCTTGGTATTTAATCTCGATTAAGTTGAGAAGTACAGGAACAAGAAACACAAGCATGGCATGAAGAGAATTAGAATTAGAGGATGACAACATTTGATTTGCAAAGTTACAACGTAAGATGTTAAAGGTGACAATAAAGGGAAGCTGTCGTCCGGAGAAGAGACATTGATAAAGAGATGAAATTGTTGTTGGAGTGTCTGCCATTTGGTAATATGTTTATGTCTGTCAGTATGCATAAGGGAATTTAGGAACTTCGAGAGATGTAAGTAATGAACAAGAAGTACCAACATTAATTAGAAGACAGATTTTGAAGGTTATGAGGGGTATATATAGCAAAGAAAGGGTACTTACGGACCTTGGAAACCATTACTTATCTAAGCCCTAGGGGTCATGTTCGTGATTTAAAAGCGGGCAAGGTTAAGGCTACTAAGTAAATTCGTGATGTAAAATGGACGGTGTAGTGTAATGACTAAAGATTATCAAACCACAGTCTACAAGGGGTCGTGGGTGGGTTGAGTCGGTTGCTTTTGAGCATTCCACACGACTTATCTCTATGTATTGTCCATAACTTGAGAGGACTACATGTACATGCGTTTCATTTGTCAAGAAATGTATATAAAAGTCTAACCCCACTTTCTTAAAAAACCCTATTCAGATGTTTTAAGAGATTATGAGTGTGACACTTACAACTTATTACATAGATTCTTTTGGAGGAGTTTGAAGAGAATTTAGATTATATTTAAATTAGTATTTATATATAATTTAATGATATTATTTTTAATTTAAAATTTTAAAATAATGAATTATAGGCTTTTATTGTATATAAATTATTTTAACTTATTATTTTTTATTAATATGGGACAATTCACTTATGTTAATTTACAACAGTTTTCCCTTTACAAAGTGAATTCATCTACCCATATTACTCTCCTTTAATCTAAAGGTTATGCGAAGTTTTATCAACTTTCTAGTAGAAGGTATGACTTTGTCCAAATTTTTCAATTTCGCCTAAACTTAAATTAAGGTCTTATTTAGTTAAGTTTTTGTTTTTAGTTTTTATTTCTTTTTTAAAAAACATAAACTAAAAAAAGTAATTTTTAAAAAAAATACACTAATATAGTACAGAAACCGAAAAACAATATAGAAACTGAAAAAATATATAAATCAATACAAAAATACAAAAACTATAACTAAAAACTACAATCAACAAACTAAACACGTTTTAATCTATTTTCATGAAGTTATTATTCTCTCCTTAAAAGAATATACAACACTCATACTTATAGGTTCTAAGACCTCTCTTATCCATATGATGTGGGATTAATGCACCCTTTCAACTCTTCATTAGACCGTTTGACGTGACATTCTCCCATATCTAACTTTGTGACACCCTTGTCATAGGTGGACTACCCTGTCTATCACACTGTTTTACTAACGCTACATGGTGTTTGATATGAAGTCAGATGAAAATAAAGGTTAATTTTGATATTATTTTATCACCGAGTCATTACCCTTTTCTAAAAAAATCAACTTAAAGTAGCATGTAGCGATTATGTTTATAATTATCAAAACCTTCTTTTGTCTATCCAAAGTAAAATTAATGCACCTTACCTACTTTTTATTGGAATACCTGACGTAACACTTGTTGGAACATAAATTTAACTTGGATTTGAGACAATTGAAATGGACCACTTATGGAGGCCCAAAAGATAAAAGGTCCAAGTTCTAGAAGATGTTTAGAAATATTTTTATATAAAAGTTTCTTTAAATATCTAGACAACTTGTAGAAATATCTAGATATTTTGAAGAAATATCTAGATATTTGTAGAAATATCTTAAGTCTAGAAAAATCTTCAAAAGTAGTAGTTGTATTCATTGTGTAGAAGGATCCTATAGTGGTATAAATAGGGGTCCTTTCCTTTATTTATAATAATAAGTAAAGAGAAATTAAATTGAGTATTAGTTACAAGTGAGAGTCCCTCTTCCATTAAGAGTGTTTTTCTTATTTTTAAATTGTTACTAAACCTCTTATTGTAAGCTTCAAAATACTCTACAAATTTTAGTTGAGTGTCTACTCTAAATTATCTTTGTCATTTTCATTAGAAGTCCATCACATTCCAACAAAGTGGTATCAAAGCTTGAAGATCCTTATGGTAGAAGATGGCAAGGAGTTGGCCCTCTAAATTCTAAAGTTCTCCAAAGGAGGCAATGACAATTGGAGCACCAAAATGAAGGCTTTGCTTGGAGCATATAATCAATGGAAAATCATAGAAAATGGCTTTATTGAGCCAAAGGATGAGACTACCTTGTTTCAAATTCAAAATGATGCCTTGAAGAGTTCGAGGAAGAGGGACAAGAAAGTTCTTTCCCTTATTTTTTAAGCTATAGATGATGATGTTTTTTAGTTGATATCAACCTCTAACACCTCCAATAAAGCATGGGAGAAGCTCCAAGTCTCATGCAAAGGAGAAGAAAAAGTAAAAAAAAGTACGTCTTCAATCTTTGAGAAGTAATTTTGAAGCTTTACATATGAAAGAGAATTAAACCATAAGTGATTATTTTGCAAAAGTCATGGTTATAGTCAATCAAATGAGAAACAATAGGGAAACTATCACTAACACAAGAGTAATGGAGAAAATTCTTTATTTTTTGCTTCTGAAATTTGAGCATATTGTAGTAACTATTGAAAAAACAAAAGATTTGGAGGCTATGACTATTGAACAACTTAAAGGCTCATTTAAGGCATATGAAGAAAGACAAAAGAGGAAGAAAGAGGTCTTGGAACATGTTTTTCAAAGCAAACTCACTTTAAATGAGAGGGAAAGAAACTTTACTATTTAAAATGATCAAAGAACTAGAGGTGATGGTGGAGGACGTGAAAGCTATAAACAAGGAGGCTTCAAACCATCTAACAACGAAGGAAAAGGACAAAGCAACCTATATATAAGAGGATGTGGAAAAGGAAGCATATAAAGAATTAATGGAGGCCAAAGGTATGGAAAAACTCAAATTGAATGTTTTAATTGTCATAAATTTGGAAACTTTACTTAGGAATGTAGAAATGCCCATAATAAAGTTAAAGAGAAAGCTTACTATATAGAGGAGGAGAAACAAAAAGTCTCCACTTTCTTATTAGCTTACAAAGGAGTGGAAGGTATAGAAAAAAACACTTGGTGAGATTGGTGGGAACAAAGATATGTTTATAAAGCTTGATGAGTCCGTAAATAGTAATGTTGCATTTAAAGATGCATCTAAGATACCAATCAAAGGCAAAGGTAAGATTTTAATCCACTTAAAAGGTGGAAGGCAGGAACTTATTTCAAATGTATATTATATTTCAATTATGAAAAATAATATACTTAGTTTGGGATAACGCTTAGAGAAAGGTTATAATATTCAACTTAAAGATCACAGTCTTTCAATAGGAGATCATAAAAATAATTTTGATAACCAAAGTACCAATGACAAGAAGTAGGATTTTTTTAATTAATATCCAAAATAATGTTGCAAAATGTCTTCAATCCTGCATTAAATACCCTTATTGGATTTGGCATATAAGATTTGGACATTTGAATTTTAGTAGATTAAAGTTATAGAGTGAGAAAGGAATGATAAAAGGATTGCCTTTTATCAATCATCCTAATCAATTATGTGAATGATGCTTACTTGGAAAGTAATCAAGAAAAAGCTTTCCAAAAGAGGCCACTACAAGAGTCATAAATTTATTACAACTTGTACATATTGATATATGTGGTCCAATTTCACCTTACTCATTTGGTAAGAATAGATATTTCATTCTCTTTATTGATAATTTTTCAAGAAAGACATGGGTATATTTTTTTAAGGAGAAATCAGAAGCATTTGATGTCTTTAAAAGGTTCAAGGCACTTGTTGAAAAAGAAAGACATGAGATTAAGGCCTTGAGATTTGATAGAGGAGGAGAATTCACATCAAGAGACTTCAATAAATTTTATGATAAGCATGGAATTTTTTGTCCTTTAAAAATTCTAAGATTTCCCAAAAAAAAATGGAGTGACTAAGAGGAAGAATAGAACTATTCTTGAAATGGCTTAAAGCATGTTGAAAAGTAAGAAGATATCTAAGGAGTTTTGGGCCGAAATTATAGAATATGCTGTCTACTTATCCAATCGCTCACTAACAAGTTGTATACAAGGAAGAACATCATAAGAAGCGTGGAGTGGATGTAAACCCGGTATTGGACACTTGAAAATATTTCGGAGCATAGCTTATGTTCACGTACCAGATGAAAAAAGATCAAAACTTGATGATAAAAGTGAGAAGTTTGTATTTGTTGGTTATGATCGAAATTTAAAAGACTACAAGCTTTACAATCCAAGCAATGGAAAAGTGATCATTAGTAGAGATGTAAAGTTTAATGAAGAAGGCACTTGGCAATGGGATGTTCGAGAAGACAATTACGACTTCCTTCCTTTCGTAATTGAAGACAAAAAGAAGAGCAAACAAATGAAGAAACAGAAGAGCTTGTTACACCTCCCACATCACCAAGAACATTTTCTCACATTGACTCTCCACTATCATTCTTAGAGGAAAGAAAGACATGAAAGGAAAGAAATTTACAAGAAATAATTGAGGTAAATGATCATAAAAATAATTTAACTTTATTTTGTCTCTTTGCAGATTATGAACAAATAAATTTTAAAGATACAATCCAAAATAAAAAATGGAGAAATGTTATAGATAAGGAGATGAATGCCATCATAAAAAATGACACATGGTAGCTTGCAATACTTCTAAAAGGGCAAAAGATAATTGGAGTCAAGTAGATATACAAAACAAAGAAGAATGTTAAAAGAGAAGTAGAAAGATATAAGGCAGGGCTAGTGGTAAAAGGCTATAAGAAAAAGGTCGGTATCGATTATGAAGAGGTATTTGTGTCTGTTGCTCGTTTACAAAATATTAGACTAATCATTTCTTTAGTAGCACAAAATAAATGGAAGATTCATCAAATAGATGTAAAGTCAACCTTTTTAAATAGTTTTCTTAAGGAAGAAGTCTATATAGATCTATCTTTAGGTTATGTGGTGAAAGGGCATGAAGACAAAGTATTAAAGTTGAAGAAAACCTTATATGGCTTAAAGTAAGCACTAAGGACATGGTATAATAGAATTGTTAAATACTTCCAAGAAACCAACTTTACAAAATATCTACATGAACATGACCTCTATATGAAGAGGAATACGTATAGAGATAACTTAATTATTTATTGTATATGGATGGTTTAATCTTCACGAGTTAATAAAATCTGATTAAAGAATTTAAAGGTATGATAGAAAAGGAGTTTGAGATGAGTGATCTTAACCTTATGTCTTACTATCTTGGTATTGAAGTAAAGTAAGAGGAGAAAGGGATTTTCATCTCCCAAGAAGGCTATATAAGAGATATCCTCAAGACATTTAAGATAGATGAAAACAAGCATATTGAGACACCTGTTGAATGTGGAATTAAGTTGTCCAAGCATGAGAAAGGAGAAAAAGTGGATCCTACCATATTCAAGAGTCTCGCTAGAAGCTTATGCTACTTAACATGTACAAGGCCCGATATCCTCTATGGAGTTGGACTTATTAGTCGTTTTATGGATTCACCTATGGTCGATAGCTAAAAGGATCCTCCGTTATATTAAAGGTACACTTAATTATGATTTACTTTACTCACCTCCTAACGAATTCAAGCTTGTTGGTTATTGTGATAGTGATTGGACTGGAGATATTGATGATATAGGTTATGTGTTTTATATGGGAGATACTACCTTCATTTAGAGTTTCAAGAAGTAACCTATAGTTACCCTCTCTACTTGTGAAGCTGAGTATGTAGTTGCTAATTCTTGAGTTTCATACTATTTGGTTAAGGAGTTTGGTAAAGAATCTTAATAAGCCACGAGAAGAACCTATAAAAGTTTTTATTTTGCAATAGCTTTGGTTAAAAATCTAGTCTTTCATAATAGGACCAAGCATACAAATACAAGATATTATTTCATACGAGAATGCATAACAAAGAAGGAAGTGGAGATCGTACATGTGAAGATTCAAGACCAAGTAGTTGATATCTTCACAAAACCTCTAAAGAAGGATGTTTTCATCAAATTTAGAAATTATATTGGTGTTACCAAACCAAGTTTAATGAGGGTATTGAAACATAAACTTAATTTGGATTTGATACAATTGAAATGGGTCACTTATAGAGTCTCTGAAGATAAAAAGTCTAAGTTCTAGAAAAATGTCTAGAAATATATTTATCTATAACTTTCTTTAAATATATAGACAACTTGTAGAAATATATAGATATTTCTTTAAATTATCTAGATAATTTGTATAAATATCTCAAGTTTAGAAAAATCTTCAAAACTAGTGGTTGATATTTATTGTATAGAAGGATCCTATAGTAATATAAATATGGGTCATTCCCTTCATTTGTAATAACAAGTAAAGAGAAATTAAGTTGAATAATAGTTACAAGTGAGAGTTCTTCTTCCATTAAAAGTGTCTTTCTTATTTTTAAGTTATTACTAAAGTTCTTATTATAAATTTCAAAATCTTCTCCAAATTTTAGTTGAGTGTCTACTCTAAATTATTTTTTTCATCTTCATGAGAATTTGATCAACTTCCAACAACACTACCAATAAAGGATTTTCAAGGATTTAAATAGAAAATAAACGAATTATAAATGAGTCTGTATACAATAAATCAACTCAAAATTGCTATAATTATAGGGTGTTAAAGAAGTTTTCCACTACCCATTTACCACGATGCTTTTCCTTTTCAAGCTCAATTCCTTCAATGTTTGATAGTGGCGTCATCCCTCGATTTTTTGTCTTCTTGGTGTTATAATTCCTGAAAATAATCAATTACCTCAACGCACTCCAAATTAATGGCCATGGCCACCTTGTTTCTATTAGGTGTAAAGGGTATTGGAAGAAGCATCGATGTTAAGATGGGGAATGATCAATTTCTTTTAGAACAGTCAGTGACATCGACACTTTAAAGTTCATGAGTAGGACCAAATTCTTCTAAAGATTGCAACGTGTTCTTCTTCTATCACGATTACTACTCGAGGGATCTAATTCATGGTGTTAAGAAATTTGTCGTGCAGATTATGCAAAATCATTGACATTATTTAAGAAAAAAAAACTTGAAATTTTGACTCAAAGCTCTCCAGTAAGATATGGGAGCGGTGGCAACTTTCAGTCTTGGAACTACTTCACTTAGTTATAACTTTTCATTCAAGATGATCTCGTACAAGATACTGCACTTATTTTATTATTCATAACTACAATAAGAAATCTGAAAATGCTTGCTAGCTAGAATCCCACTAAACTTGAACTAAAAATACCAAAGGGCGTACAAGAAAGTACATAATAAGTTTCTTCCAATTACGCACATTACATTATATCATTAAAAACATGTATAGTAGTAGAAAATTTCTTGGAGTCAACCAAAAGTTTTGGTAAAAATGTGATTATAAAGAATGCATATTGACTTTTTGGTATAGTGTCCACCATCATAAGATTGCCAACCCCAATTATAATTTGGTCTTCCAAATAATGTCAAATAGGGTAAGATCCTGTTTAGCTTTTCTGATTCTCCCACGTCTTGGCACCAAACTAATCAAAACTCTTAATATTATGTACATAGTGCTGTTTCCATGGCCAACCTTGTGAAGAAACCTTTTAAGAGTCTTCTAATTCAAAAGGTTAAAAGTTTGATTAAGACGAGAGTGGTAACTCACTCTAATTTTAAAGACGATGATTGATTGGAAATAGAGACCAATTAATGTTTATAAATGTTACTTGGATCAAACCTAGTCTCACCAATATATAAAATAAGAAATGCAAAACAACTCACTTAAATCTTAAAAATGATGTCAATATATAAAATGATAAATGAAAAATAATTAGGTTTATAAACGAAATTTGAAAGTGTTATTTAAATTGAGTGTATAATTTAATTTTGATTCATTGACTCGTCAAATACTTTATTTAAAAAATATAATTTATAAATTATTATATACACTTAATAATTTTAATATACATTATATAAAATTAAAAAAGCCAAAAAATGGTATCTAGTCTAATTATTTTTTATGAAAATCAAAACATACATACTATGGTTATGGGAATCGAAATACATATTGACCATATGTGATGAAAATGGAATTGGTGATTGGTGTGGCTGCCATGGTCTTGTCCTTTTTCTTATTTAGCCTTTGCAACTATTTTTAGGTCAAAGTCTTTCCACTTTGTTTGTCAGGTGCTTTTAGGATGTCATTGACATTAAACTATCTCCTCTTGAACTTCAATCTCTTGGAAAAATAAGTGGAACAACTTCTTAGTAATCCAATCAAAAGCCGTCTGTATAATTGACTAAAAAAAAGAACAATAATCTCAAGAGATTCATGTCTTGTAAGCATGCTCCACAGCCTAACAACATATGAGATTATATAACTCTTGACAAGTATTAGAAACAAAGTCAAGTTTCTCCAAAAGAATGTTTGATGATCTTCCAGGCAAGGGTATACGGCCGTTACAGCAAAAAACGGAATGGAAGACTGGCAGATACCGTATCGACTTGTACCAGTTCTTTCGACTAGTACCAACCAGTATATCATGTTTCAGCAGATAGGGGACTTGATTGCAAAAAACTGGAACTTACTGCATTCTTTCTGTTACTCACTGTTGCTGATAAAGTCTGTTTTTTGACATTTTTCGCTTCATGACTCGTAAATTAAGTAGACTTTGGAATCAGCAAAATTTCATCATCTTCTTTATTTACATTGCAGATATGAGATCACACCAAGCTTTAGATCGCCACAGAAAAAGAAAAAAAAAAGATATAAATAAACAACTTACTACTACTACTACTACTACAACATAAGGTGATCCCGAACAAACTATGAGCATGAGGAAAGGGGCTAAAGGAGGGGCCACCAGGATTCTCAAAGTGTCAGCTATGCTTTTGTCTACTGCGTTGTTACACTCTTTGCAAGATTGCGAGGTTGGTCTACATTGTAACCCCTTAAAACTGTGAGATGATATGCCAGCAACTGCAAAAACCACAAAGGTCTGGCTGTCTTAATATTTATTCATTCTTCTTCGAGTCGAACACACTTGAGAAAATTGAGAAAAATATGCATTCGTCTTGTGCTTATGCACTTAATCGATAATATATATGATTCTATACCACATGAAGCTTAGGAAGTACCTGTAATGGAATAATGTTAATTACAGGTTGAAGGCAGTCCTCCACCTGAGGTACTTCAATTATTCTACAGGATCCCCCAGTCAACACGGATGCAGCATCCCCTTTTGTACACATCACTATTAAGCGGCCTTTACGAGCATAAAGTTGCTGGATGACCGACTGCTGCTTGCTGTAGCAACTAGAGGAGGTAAGCCTCTCATGCAGCATATCAAACCAATGTTTAACAATGTGCAAATAACTAACCTGAAGCATCCGTCACGAGTGGCGATAACAACTATAGGAAGATGTTCATCAACTAATGCCAAAGGGCCATGCTTCATTTCACCAGCGAGCAGTCCCTCACTGTGCATCAGTGCTACTTCCTTCACTTTGAGTGCACCCTCCAATGCCGTTGCATAGTTGTATCCCCTCCCGAACACGAGAAGTGACTGCTCGGCAATCAAAAGTTTTGCAAGATCCTTCATTTCTTCGTCAAGCTTCAGCACGTCCCTCACCTTACCTAAAAACCAAAAAGAAATGTATGAAAAACTACTACATCAAGTTGTACATACATGTCAACAACGTATGCGATGCTGACCAGCCAGAGCAACAGAGACTTACCTGGCAAATCAAATAGCCCATCTATAATGGCCTCCCTCTTTGCCTGATTAGATATTGTGTCATCTCCAATTGCTAGAGCTAACATAGCCATAACCACTATTTGACTCGTGTATGCCTGTTGAGTGTTGGTGTTAGCATTATTCAAAAATGATGCTACATAGTATGAGCTGAGATCAAGTTCAAGCAACATTTCACCTTTGTACTTGCTACACCGATTTCGGCACCTGCATTTATATGCACACCACAGTGTGTATTCCTGGCTATTGCACTACCAACTGTATTTGTTATGCCAACACATAATGCACCATTTTCCAATGCATACTGCAAAGCCTGTAATGTGTCTGCAGTTTCACCAGATTGACTAACAAAAACTGCTGTATCTTCTCTGTATATAGGTCCTTGCCTATCCAACAGATCACTTGCAATTTCCATAGTGACTGGGACACCTAAGTTTGTAGTGTCAAGTAAACGAGAATAATAAGAAACAGAATGACCACTTCAACTGTACTGGTTTACTGTTTGTGAAAGGAAACACCACTCACCAGAAAGTTCTTCAAGGATAGGTCTTGCAGCTAGGGCAGCATTATAACTAGTACCACAACCAATGAAAACAATCCGTCGGCTTCTCCTAATTGTTTTAAGGTGATCCTTGAGTCCACCTAAAAGAACAGTTTTAGCTCTGCAGGAGCCTCCACGTATAAGCCTCCCTCTCATGGTGGTTGTCAGCGACTCTGGTTGTTCATGAATTTCTTTCTGCATATAGTGCTCATAATGTCCTTTATTGATTTGTTGAACTTCCATTTCAAGAACAGATAATGCTCGTTGCACGGATGCAGGTCTAACAAGCCCACCGCCAACTCTTCCCTTTCCATTGTCAAACTTTAGAATTGATACATTCCCATCCTGCAATATTTATGAAAGTTATTCCAAAAGAAGTGCTATGGTAATCATTTCAACTGAAAAGGAGGCACAGCCACTAAGAATATTGATTCTTCAAAATATCAAACTTTTTAATACGCCGCAAGCCACTTGAATTGTGTCCTGAATCAGAAATAGAATAAGAAATGGAACGGTATCCAGTAAAAAATATTTAAATTGTAATGGATGACATCAACAACACAAACTACTGTGTGTTATTTTCACATTTCTAAATTTAGAAGCATATCTCACAAGAATATGCCGTTAAACAAAAACCGTAAAAATACAGACTAAAATTACCTTGAGATGAAGTAATTCGCTGTCCTCAATCACCAAAACCTTTTTTGTGTGTTCAACAATAGCATTGGCGTCACTGGACAGAAAGAATTCCTTGGGATTACCATTCTTTGATAGGGATTTAGCATCTTGAAAGGCTGATCCATTGTCAACACCTTCAAGTTCCTAAATACACAAGAACAGAATCTTAATACCCCAAAATCGTAAAGAACGTAAGTCAAGGGAAAAATGAACAGAAGCAGAACACGTACATATATTTGCATAGAATGTTGAACTCTACACATAATAAACAAAAACAATTTGATAGTGATCCCATGTCTTTCACAAAGTTTTTTATGATAGCAAATTCAAAAATTTGAAATATCAAATGGCTAATAACCACTAAGAAAAGTTATGTTGACATGGGAGGGAAAAAATTATTAATTACCCAACAGGAAATAGGCTATTAAAGCTCACAGATTCATCATCGACCACTTACCTTTACACCCAAAAGCAATGGACTTCCACATTTACATGCAATCAACTCATTTGGATAGTGACGACTCTTAAATATGAGAGCGTACGCTCCTTCAAGATGCCTTATGACTTCAACCACAACTTGACTAAATGTAACAGTCTGGGAACCTGTGAAACAATTTTGAAAATATGGGAACATGTTTTAGTAACACTTCACAAACAAGTATTCAAAATAGCAAAAGTTTTGAGGCATTTGACAGGTATATGATATCATTTTCTAAATATCCACAGTGAAACGAGCAAAAAACCCATTAAAAATTTATCAAAGTCAGATCAAAATACTATCCTCAACAGGTCAAGCAAAAAAACATGTTCTAGTACTCATTTGAAAGCAGGAAATTCCAAAATACAACCATAAGATGTATGATAATTAAATACTTGGATGGATGTAATAGGCCTTAGGAAACAAGAAAACTACCTTCACCTTCACTTGCTTTATCAAAAACATATTTAGCAAGCTTTGGGATTACTTCTGTGTCAGTATCAGATTCAAAGGTGAATCCATGCCGAACTAGGGTTTCCTTTAACACCTGAAGATATTGATGAACAAAACAAATTCCGTCATAAGTATAAAGATTCAATTGTTGTCAATTTTAGGATATCGCTAAATCGCATATATAACCAGTCTGACATCATGTGTTGTAGTTACTAACACCATAGTCAAATGAAAAACTACTTTCCAAAGCCACATATTGTCCACAATAAAGCTTCCTAGAAGAACATCTTAATCAACTACTTACATTATCCAATCCATTTTCACTTGCAAAGAAATAGCGTAAACCAATCCAATTAAAAATTTTTAAAGCAGGTGTACAAGAAGCATAATCAAAAGTTTACCGGTGAATCACTCTATACCTTTTGGAAGTAATGAGTATATCTTAATCATGTTTCTTGCTTTCTTTCTTGTAAAGCCAGATCATGTATAAATAAACTGATTTTTCATACCAATGAGAGATGCATTAGCATTTAGAGGCAAAAATTTCAGAAAGTACAGATATGTATATAACTTCACAAAAAAGAGAACTTTAGTTTTATGAACTAAAACAAACCTCGTAATTGGTGATGACCCCATTGTGGACGACCAAGAAATCATTTCCAGGGCCAGATGTCTGTGGGTGGCTGTTCCGTGAAGCTGGCTCACCATGGGTAGCCCAGCGGGTGTGTGCTATTCCAGCATGAACAGAAAAGGATTCTTCCAGATTCAGATCTGTGGCAGCAACATCTGCAAATAACACAAGCCAACAACAGGCCAAGTTTCACATTAGATTGGCTAAAGGAGAAGCCTCCAGACAGTGCATCAATAACTTCAAATGGAACCATTTCAATGGACCCGAATATAACAAGCCTCATTGTTGTCGAAAGTACTTATATTCAAACAAAAGCATGTCGAGTGTAGCTCACAAAATGAATTTAAAGCAAACATCATGAGTGTAATAACAATCTTCTATGAAATGATATGCTCCCCTTCCATTGAACACATCTTTTCCTTCACGCTTCAACCATATGAAATTGCTTAGTGGATAACCTTTTTCCTTTTAGATGGTTCAAAATGGCAACTTTACAATTCACTTCTAGATCAGCTCATGCCACAAATATGGTAAGCAAGAGGAATGACAGACAATAACGAGAAAAATAGAAATAATTGCTATTAAACATCCCAGACAGGCCAGTTAAAAAGGAATTCTGAAGTATAAAACTTAACTTTCATCAGAAGTAAAAAAACGTGAATAGAAGATATATAGGACAAACGACAATATTCTAGAAATAAAACCTTTTTCTCTTCAAAAGAAGAGGGAAAAAGGAATGAGACAGAATAAGTGGTCCATAAAACATCAAAAACATCAACTTATGGACAAGAAAGAGATGCCTTAGTCAATGAAATAGAAGAGAATCCCACATGCATGCCAGTTCGGGTTGCTAATATAATATGCTGATTAGCTTTACGAACCAGAAAACAGATAAGCAACAAGAAAGATTACTGCACAGCTCAGGTTAGCTGGTATATCGTTTTCGGCAGTAAAGTAACTAAAATTTAAGAATTCCTACCAAGCCTAAACTAATATCTAGTCGTTTAACTCATACAATAAGTGGGCAGATTAAAGATCAGTCTTTTTTTTTTCAGAAATATAAGCAAAAATAAAATTCAATGGACGGCGATGTCTTCTCTCGTTCTACGGTACTCGACTTTTTGCCACAACCGGTAGACAGCGGCCCACCCGATGAACAGAATCATTTAATCAAGACAAAGAAATATCTCCAAAAAGAAAAAGCATGATCAAAATTGAAACTTGGATGGTCTGACTTGATCAAGACGAACCCAGATCAGAGAAAAAAGAAAAAGGGTTACCATTGTAGACGGATTTGACGAGGGATTCGATGTTGCCAGCCTGACGGAAGACGAGAGGAGTTGAAGAAGAATAAGAGGAAGATTCGAGGAGAAGATGAGACAGAGAATCGTCAATGGCGATGCCCGCAGAATCGTAGCCTCTGTACTCGAGACGACGAAGGCCATTGAAGAGGATTTGAAGGATATATCTCCTCTCCTTGTTGACGCTGTAATTCAAATACGCGAATATCCCACACATTCTCTCCACTTCCCTATCTGTTTACTTTTCTTCTTCGATTTCTTTCACCTGCTTACGCTCTGTTTCTATATAAACAGGGAAAAGAAGGAGG
Organism: Pinacopodium congolense; assembly: GCA_028565735.1. Lineage (NCBI taxonomy): Eukaryota > Viridiplantae > Streptophyta > Magnoliopsida > Malpighiales > Erythroxylaceae > Pinacopodium > Pinacopodium congolense. Next base: position 64,357 of record JAOXYD010000033.1, on the reverse strand, counting down.
AGGACACAGGAGGTGGGCAAATTTGACTATTGACTTTTAGTAGTTTCTTGGGTAAATCTCTTATATTTGACGTGGCTTCACCCCATTGGTTAGTTACATCTATTTAATTTATAAATTTATTTGTTTTTGTATTAAATGAAAACCGTTTCTTTGCGTGTTGAATGAATTGATTGAGTATTAAATAATTATTGAGATTAAGATATCACTTCCTCCTTTTGACCAAGTTCACATGATTAATCATTTTGGCGGCTAGACCGGCCAGGCCAACTCAGTTCTCTTCCTTGAACCCTCGGTTGCCAACTAAGTTCCAAAACACGTGGAACTGAGGAACCAAACGAATCTCAGTTTGCAGACATTTGGGAATGGTTATGTCTTCCTTTGCTGACTATTTGAACTAACGAACATACCACAAATCAAACAGAATACTCTGTTCAGTTACTTATAATTTGCTTCCCAAATGCTTGGAACGGCAATTACATTCGCTTTCCCAGGAATTGAATAGAAGAAAGCAGAAAGGACCATAACAAGTCCATTCCTTTATAGAAGAAATTACAGATAAATTTATGGTAAAGTTCGTTTAGCATTAGGCAAAAGGGTCATACAAACCCTAAGGTTTTCACTAGTATTCAGATCAGATCCTAACGTTTCAAAGCGTTCAAAAAGAACCCTAACGTTTCAAAAACGTTTAAAAAGAACCTTAACGTTTTAAAAAAGTTCAAAAACAACCCTGATCAAATTGCCGTCAGGTCAAACCGTTAAATGCCACGTGACAGTGTCACGTGGCGCAATCTGATTGGCCCGCAAATCTGCGAGACCCACATGCCACGTGGCATATTTTTTTTAAAAAAATTTATGTAGGTCCCACAACTGCCACGTGACAGCTGTTATTATCTTCCTAAATTTGGTTAAATACAAGTTGTGTTGCATAATTATGAAGCTTCTGAGGATAGCACAATTAATAAGACATTTATCTTACTTGACTCAGGTCCTGAGTTCGATTCGTGAGGGCGTCGTTCATCCGTCATCCTTCATTCCAAAACGACATCGTTTTGGAAGCGGCAATGACATGCGAACGACGTCATTTTGGAAGCGGCAATGACACGCCCGCACGGATCGAACTCAGGACCATTCGTGTGTAGAATCACCACTTTACCATCCTTCTACAGCTTCATTACTATGATAATATGTATCACAGTTATATTTAAAGAGTTAATATTGATGATAATAACAGCTGCCACATGGCACTATCTGATTGGGACACGTGTGTGGTCCCACATGCTTTGAAACGTTAGGGCCTGACCTGAATACTAGCGAAAACCTTAGGGTTTGTATGACCCTTTTGCCTTTAGCATTACTTCTGTATTTTTGTTATTATTATTATATTTTATTTCTTCTTTTTATATTTCTATTTTTTAATAAAAAACCAAAATGTATTTTATTGATATTTGTAATAAATAAAATAAAAATATGTTTAATTAAAATTTATGATAAAAATAATTTAATAATAATAAAAAAATATAAAATAAATTTAAATTCTTAAAACAAAACATTCTTATACACCTTAAAAATATATTATTAAT
>JAOXYD010000033.1:21951-37250 GCA_028565735.1 Pinacopodium congolense | reverse complement strand
GTTGGGTTTTTATTTTTAGATCTTGTTTCCTATTTTTCTAAATATAGAAATCGAAAAAAATAGCACAGAAACCAATAAAAACAACACACTAACACAGCATACAAATTGAAAAAAAATAACTAAAAAACTAGAAAAAAAAACAAAAATCAATACAAAAACATAAAAATCACAACTAAAATCCATAACCAAAAATCCAACTAAACGTGCTATAAATTAGGCATTTTAAAGGTAAAATAAGAAATGTAGTAACTAAAAATTAAAATAAACTAACAAAACTTAATGTGTGAACAAGTAAAAGATAGCTATGAATTTGAAATTACTTATTGATGGAAACTTAAGGATTATTCTGTCCTTGTTTTATCCTCCATTCACCTTATTGATTTAACTATGCTTGATCCTAGATGTCCTATAGTTTGATTACCTTCTTTTAAGATGTAATGAAGTTATCCCAATTGAAATAAATATAATTTGAGTTGTAATCTCTCGATTCTTAAAACTAATCCTAAGTACTCAATTGAATTTAAAGCAATCCTAAGGATAATTAATAAAGCATTAATATATCTATTCAATTTCATATTAACTGTAACACCCCAAAATAAACCCTAAAAGTATGATAGAATGTCTAAGGTGCATCAAGAAGTGAACATAACAAAGAAATTAACATAAAGGTATCTAATGTAAAAGATTAGGGTAAATGGGTAATCTGTTCGTTTTGGCATGAACATACCTCAGTAATTTGTCCATATCTTGGAATGTATAGCTCTAATTTGTCGTGAATATACCTTAGTTACTCAACTAGTTTCATGTGGACATTAATTTTGGTATAGTATTTCTTTAGGAATGGTCTTCCTAGTAGAATAAGTGATAGATAAGAAGATTTCTCATCTTGTATATCCAAAACATGAAAATCTATAGTGAAAACAAATTTTTTCACCTACATTAAGACATCTTCAATTACCCTCTTCAAGGTAATTGTTAGAGTGATCAGTCAGTTGAATCATAACACAAATTTCTTTTAAATGATCCAAATTAAGAGTTTTAAAAATAGAAAGTGGGATTAAATTGATAAAAGTTTTTAAGTCTAATATAAGTCTTTCAAGCCTTGCGTTATCTATTCTACATGGAATGGTAAATATACCAGGATCCTTACATCTTAGGGAGATTTTCCTATGTAAGACAACTGACACATTCTCTTCCATTTTGACCTTTTCATTTCTCTTTAAGTTTTGCTTATTTAAGCAACAATCCTTTACAAACTTTGCATAGCATAGCACTTGCTTGATAGCCTTTAGTAGAGGTATATTCACCTCTACCTTGTGAAAAACTTTTAGAACCTCTTGCTCCTATGGCTTATCTTTTGGTATTAGGAAAAGGAATAGAAACTTGATTAGTAATAATAGAGGTTATATCACTTGCCTTAAATATTTTTTCCATCCTTCTTCTTTTCCAAAACTATATTCTTTTCCTATTTTTACCCCACTTCCTTTTCTTTTTTCTTCTTAAGATTGTCTAACTACTTACCACTCCATAAAGATGCACATGTATTCTCTTTATAATTTCTATCTGTTTGATTGGAAAGTTTGGTAGAATCTTGAACTTGTAATTTTCTCAATGAATCTGTTAGTTGGGTCACTTGAATTTCCAAGTTCCTCAAATCTCTCTTCATTTCTTGTTTCATAGAGTGTTCATAGCCAAGTTTTTTACTATATTCTCCAATGACATTCCACTTATTTGTTGTGGTGGTTATTGAGTTAAAAGTATAGAATGGAACTATGGTCGAACTTGGTAGAATCCTTACAGACATTGAAACCCCTATTATTACTAGGTGGTAAAAGGTTTGAAAATTGTACCACTTCCTTGTTGGTTATTCCCATATTTGAAATTATGATGATCTTTCTATCTTAAATTATAAGTAAGAGTGTAAGGATCATATCTCATTTTCTATCCTTAGGATCCTCCAATTACATGCACTTGTTACTCATCTTGTATTGTGAGGGCCACATCTTAAAAAGAAGATCCGAAAAGGAGTAGATTCCACATACATTAGCCTATCCATTACCAATTACCACTTTCTCTACTAGGGATGTGAGATTAATTACTTATTGCTCCAACTTTGAGATGTTTTCTTCCTTAACCTATAGTGTTGATGATAGGCTATTTCTACTTCCACGATGTTATGAGTTAGATGTTATAGTTTCTATTAACTTTTTGGCATCTTGTGGTGTCTGGACTACCATTATCCCTTCCACTTGTTACATTTATCATATTTCTATCCATAGATATTAATCCCTCCTAAACATAATGTATCAAAATCTGCTCATTGATTTGAAGATTAGGACAACTATTTCAAAGCTTCTTGAAGTGTTTCCAATATTTTAATAGTGACTCTCCTACATTGTTTGCTAGTTTTAACTACACTGCAAGTATAAAGGTCGTAACTTATAGTATAATTGATATCTATCGGGTGTCAGTGGGCAGACCATAATCATCACATACCGGATAAATCTCCCCACTTGAGCCACTTTTGGTAGGCTATTTAACATTAGTTGAGGATTGTTGAATGATGAATATCACCATCAAATTGCATTTAAGGGAAAAAGAAAAATTTATCCAGAAAGAGGACCTACTTCCTCGGGGTAGTGGGATGGGGACAGGGACACTAACTACTTTTGTTTCATTCTATACACGACTGATGATTCTCGAACACCAAAAAGACTTTGATGTTTTGGCGATGACTTCCAATGATCTTTGAGTTCTGCGGCCATGGAGGCTTCTTTTACCATAAAGTTGCACTCTTTATTACCCCTTTACTCAATTGATGATGAATGATTAAATATATTTCCTTTATTAGAATTCCTTGTGTCTTCATTCCCTGTGTTCTTTTCTTGCCTTACCTTTATAAAAAAGCCATCCTTTTGCCACACTTTCTTACGATAATTCTGCTTCAAAAGAACCTGGAAAGATAGGAAACATACGTTCATATGAGTGATATCATGCTTTGGGGTACATTAATTTGCATGTTCCTCAGTTCTGCGATCACTCAAGCAGCTCCCAAAGGTTCACTTGTTACTTACTTACCAGGCTTTCATGGCTCTTTTCCATCGAAACACTATGGCGGGTAAGTTGGTTTCTTCCTCCATTGTTTCAAGCTTCTCCACTATATGATTTATCAGTTGTGTTTGGAGGAACATTTCTGAGATGTAATAAACTTTGTAGATATGTGAGCTTCGACCAGAAGAATCTTTTCTACTACTTTGTTGTATCAGAGAGGAATCCATCCAAAGATCCTGTTGTGCTGTGGCTGAATGGTGGGCCTGGCTGTTCTAGTTTTGATGGATTCGTATATGAACATGGTACAATTTGATTCATCTTCATGTATAAATCTAAACATGGGAAGGCTGGTTCGAAAAGTTTAAGTTTATTGATGATTTTAGTTTGATGTAAATGCAGGACCATTCAATTTTCAAGAACAGGCAAAGGGAAGCTTACCCACATTGCAACTCAATCCATACAGCTGGTCCAAGGTTGAATATGTCCTGTTCACTTGTTCAAATTCCAAGCTTTGTTCTCTTGCTGACCCATTTGGCTCATCATCCCGCAATGTTGCGAGAATTGCAACGTGCTCGGGTTGCCAAAGCACCTCCCTGCCTTGTTCTTCGTCTTTCTGTTCTGACATGAATCATTACTCTATGATTCTCTTTTTCTAATCCTGTTCTGTGATTACTTGAACAGGTTTCAAGCATTATCTATCTGGATTCTCCTTGTGGGGTTGGTAATTCCTACTCCAAGAACCAGAGCAAGTACACAACTGATGACCTTCAAACTGCTTCTGATACCCATAATTTCCTTATGAAGGTAGTCAGTTCAATTATTATTGAACAGCTGATGATGACTGCTAAAGTCAACTCAATTTACATTAAAAAAAATCTTTTCTTTTCCCCTATCCAGTGGTTTGAACTGTATCCAGAATTTCTGAGCAATCCATTTTACATATCTGGGGAATCATACGCTGGAATTTATGTTCCTACTCTATCTTCTGAAGTGGTAAAAGGTATCTTATTGGGCTCTAATACATTAAGAAACTAATAAGGACGTATGTATGTATGTCTAATTTTACCTTATCTTACAGGAAACAATGCAGGTCAAAAGCCTGTTATTAACTTCAAGGTATGTGAAGAAAGTTGTCAAAATGTTGGATTATCTGAAACTATACTAACTAATCTCCTGCAAAATTCCTAAAGGGTTACATGGTGGGAAATGGGGTTACAGGAAGTGAATATGGAGGAATAAGTGCTCTCATTCCCTTTGCACATGGGATGGCCCTCATTTCCAATGACATTTATGAGGTGGAGGAAATTTTCCTCTTATGTTTTCATTTGTATACACAGATTTTGCAGCTCCAATTTGTTCTTCAGCATCTATTTCTCCATGTAATAACATATTTGCAGGAAGTTGTGTCTGCCTGTAAAGGAAACTACTCTGCTCCCAGCATAGACTGTGATAAGAGCCTTGATAAAGTAGACAAAGTAAGATGCCGATTTCCGTATTTTATCTCATTATATACGCCCATAATCACCTCCAAATTCCTAAAGTTTCATCATCACCAGTGTCTAAATGGATTAAACATGTACAACATCCTAGAGCCCTGCTACCATGATCCATCATCCAAAAATGGTTTAGGAAACACAAGCTTGCCCCTCAGCTTCCAAGAACTCGGAAAGACGCAGAGGCCTCTCAAGGTTAGGAAGAGGATGTTTGGTCGGTCGTGGCCTCTTTGGAGGCTCGAGAGAAATGGCACTCTCCCTTCATGGCCTAAACTTGCATTGGCTGGCAGTGTACCCTGCGTTGTGAGTACACTAACTAAACCTTTACTTTTCTGATAATTGGTTTCTGCAGAATTTAGCCATTGCAAGCAAGCACTAATCAGTTTTCTATTAACAGAATGATGAAATTGCAACTTCATGGTTGAATGATGAGAATGTTAGAAAAGCAATTCATGCTGCTCCGGTAAAATTTTACTTTCTTTTGAATCTTCTTTGTGATTATTATCATCAGTCCATGAATCCATGAATCATCAATCTGGCTGTTTCTGCACGAGAATAGAAGTCCATAGCTGGTCCTTGGGAGCTATGTTCAGATAGAGTGGATTATGGCTATGGAGCTGGAGATGTGCTTCCTTACCACAGACACCTTACTACTCATGGATATCGAGCACTTATTTACAGGTAATTATGAGAAAAAAGAACAGAAGATTGAAGCCATTTGCAAGTCTTTCCTTTTTCTCACCAAAGCAGCTTACATTACTTGCTGCAGCGGAGACCATGACATGTGTGTCCCATACACTGGTTCAGAAGCTTGGACTAAGTCACTTGGGTATAAGGTAGTAGATGAATGGAGGCCATGGTTTTCTGGAGATGATATTGCAGGGTAAAGTTCCCACTTACTGAGAAACTTTCATACCATTTTAAACTATTTTCCTTGCAGCTTTTGAAACAGTTCCCTTTTGCCTCTGCCATAGGTATTTGCAGGGATATGACAAGAATCTTACTTTTCTAACCATCAAGGTTTGAACTTGAACATTAAATTTCCAGAATTCATGGTTTTGCCGAACTAGAGCTAATGGAACTAAGAAAAGAAGAACAATTTCATGAATGCAGGGTGCAGGGCACACAGTACCGGAATACAAGCCAAGGGAATCATTGGATTTCTACAGACGCTGGTTGGAAGGAAAGTCAATATGATGCTTAAATATTCTACAACAAAAAATAAAACATTTGAATCATTTATTGTGATTGAAAGTTCATTTCCCGTGCACTGGAAGCAATTGAAAGAAGCTAATACTGTTTATGGAGGTCCATTAGATAGATTCTGATGCTGATATAAATTTATAACACACAACTGAATCATGGCAGCAATTTTATTGTTTCAGAACTTTTATCCCATCTTCATCTTTTATTATCAGTGAACAGATGACGTGATATCATATGCACAGGAATAATTTAACTCTATATAAGAGCCATGACTCATGTTATTCCAGTTTCTGTCGTCACTTTTTGGCTTCCAGCTGTACCTTTCATTTGGCAGCCTATTACACTTGACTTTTTGCTGAGAAGCTTGTCTGTTCAATGATGTTATTTTCATATTATCAAATTTAGTAACTTTGAGTACAAGCCGATTTTATCCTCCATCAATGGGGAACCCACAAGGGAACCCAAACAAAAAAAAGAATTCTAAGAAGAAGCATGAACCCCACATACAGGAACTGCAATATGTCCATAAAGAATCATATGATTGTCTGCTTGAACAATGGTCACAGAATCACAACAATATTATCAACATGGACAAGAAACAAAGATCACACATGGAATATAGAGCAGAAAAAGAAATATCGACCAGAGAGTTGGATTTTACAAAATTCCCAGTTCTACATAGATAAGGAGAAAGAGAGAACAATTTCCCAAGCACAACAATATTAGCCGGGCTCACCTCTCTAGTCCACATTAAACATTCAATGGCCTCTACAAATCTTTTTCCCCTTCTGCAGATTAAAAAAAAACCTTACAGAAACAAGAATAATCATAAAACAAAAAGATTACCAGTTGATTAAGAAAATCCAAAGTCTACCAAAACCTTCCTCTTCCTCTTGTTCATCTCCGAGTCTTTGCTGTTCCAGCAGCCTTCTTATCATCCCTCCCCGGCACAAACCGCGGCAAATTCAACAGGGTGTTTACGCGGGAGACACCTTCAAGAGCAGACCATTCCGCTGCTGATTCCGCTAACAGTTCATCCTTCTCCGAGGATTCTTCTTCAACATTTTCTTCTGAGAGGGGTTCTTTCCCGAAAGGCACTGTGCAAGTAAGGCCCTGACTGGTTGCTGTCGAGAGTTTCTCCTCTTTATGATTGCATGGATCAGCTAGGTCCACTGAAGTAAGCTGCTGCTCCTTAGACTTCGCAATAGAAGCATTACATATGGTATTGGAATCAAGAAAGAGGCACACTACTGCACAATCATCAATTTTGGAAGTTGGATACTTGTACTTCCATGCTCGAACTGCTGACTCAACCAATGTTCTAGCAGCAAAGGAACGTGCTGGGGCTGATGCCACTATGTCTACCACCTCTTTGTTAGAAAGCACGTCCCAAATCTATCATAAGTAGAACGATATTAGATACCAGTTTTTGAATACTTCCAATAAAAAGCACTCATAAGTTAAATCTAACTAGCTCTTACCCCATCTGTAGCCAAGACTATAAATTCGTCCTTCTCAGTCAAGTGCCGAAATGATACATCAGGCACAGAAATAAGACCAAAATCCTTGAGGCAGAAATCTCCAAAAGCCCGGGCCATGGCTAGACCAGGTGAGTCATTGTTTGGTAGCCAGACTCTAGCCACCTCAGGTTCATCCTGAAGTGCAAAAACACGCCCTCTACACTTCCGGATTCTTTCCGCTTCAGCTTTACATGCAAACATATGAACAAATTAAGACAAGTTATCAACGTAGATATGAAGAACAAATACAACAATCAGTTAAATCTTCAACTTCTATTTTCCCTTCACAAGGACGCACCCAATGGCAAGTATTAAAGCCCCCACGCCCACGATCCTACGATGAGTAATAACATCTGCTAAAATAATGCATACACAGCAAACATAGATGAAATGTTAGAGCTCCTAACATATTCCTATATGCCTGGTCGTCTTTAATCAAATAATGAGACCCAATGAGCACCTAACATGTATAAGGTAATCAAAGTAGCAAGCTACCTGGAAGGTTTGGTTTCAGATCCACAGTCAACTGTACTGCAACAAGAGAATCATCAGTGTCTCTTGTACCGAGTATAGCTCTCGAATCCCCAACATTTCCTACGACAAGACATTTGCCCTACACAATAAGCTATGGCATTAGGATCAAGAAGGGTATATCACAAGATTTTGAAAAATCAGCGTATGCAGACTAAGCTAGCTACTATATGTGAACAGACACCTGCTTGACCAAAGTAACTGCTGTTGTCCCACTGCAAAAGCAATCAATACTTGCATGCATTCTCAGTTCCCTGTCCATGATTTTGAAAGCCTTAAGAAATGAATCTTTTAGTTTCTGAAAAATCTCTGGTTGTTTTTCACTTTCATCATGATCTACAGATGCCCTGAATTCTTCATCAGCAGATATAAAAGCAGAGTCCTCGGAATTCATGCTTCCTGTAGTATTAAGGCTGATCTCTCTAAGAACATCCTCACTGGTAATATTAACTTCCCACTGAGCGCTCAGTTTCAGGGGAAGAGCATCTCTCACTTTTTTGGCAACCATATGACCATAAGGACCATGACCATCAAAAACACCACAAAAGATCATATCTGTCCTTGAGCTGAAATTCTGAAAATCCACAATTACATAAAGTCAGATATGTACAATGCTAATATATATAATTTTCATGAAGAGTTAAGCATGTTATATCATGTAACTTGTCATAGATAATAACTCAGTAGCAGTACGACAGAGAGAATATAAGCAAGGCATCTTGGTATCTGTTTAAAGAATAGCAAAAAAGAGACACTGGGCCTTTGATAATCAAGCTGCACAATCTCCAGTTTAAGAATAAAAAGGGTGAAGCAAAAGCTCGTAACGATTCACCACAAGTAATAACCAAGATTTAAATTATCAATGAAGATACCACCCAATTTCCTCTCGTTCTCTAAATGCAATAGAATTCACTCTTACCAGATTCTCATGCTTGAAGAATTGAATTCAAATTACATAATTCAGGTTCATTATTTACTGGTTCAAGATCCACATGATACTATATTGCTTGTTGCCAAAGCTAGTGAATATAAACAGCAGATCAATAGAAATACTTTAAGCTCCAAATCCAATAGTTGACATAAACACCTTAGATAGAAATAATTGAAAGATGAGAAGGAGAGACTGACCTCCCAAACAATCATCGCATCCTGGTTGGTTCCTTTCTTCCCTTGTTGAGTAAACAAAGAAGCAACATCGCTGGAGCCATTTAAAAACAATCTCCCCGGAATTCGGTGCAGTGGTTCATCCCTCCTGTATTCAAATGATGAATTCCGGGACCCAAGTTTCTTCTTGGAGTTCTTCCTCTTCCTGACACCAAAGCCAGGAGAGGAAGGTGAACCAGGCCGAGGGCTCCTGCTTTCTGCAGACAAGCAGGACCCCATTCTTAGGGCCCTGATAATATCTAATATGCAATCCAGACCAGCCACACAATTGCACCCACCAGTATTTTCTGATGACGAATCCGTCAGAACTGATTGGATACGATCCCCTAAAATTTTTATGCAATTCACAAACAATGCTTATCTCAATCAACCAAGTTCACCCACCAAGCAATAATCTTGACCAAATATCAACAAATTCTTTAAAAAAATTGCAAAATACCCGTTGGAAAGATTTTCCCTTCAGAACTACAAACTCCTGATTTCTCTGACGAAGATGCCAGAAGTTGAATTTCCAAGAGCTTTCCGCGGAAAAGTTGCTTTCTTCTTAATTTTTTAATGACGTCTTCCGGCGTTGAAGTAGAAGCAACAAAGAGATTGGATAAGATTCTTCTACTCCTTTATTTTCATTTAATAATCGCAAATAAAGAGTAAACAGAAAAGGCATGCGTATCATAAGGGGTAGATCTAACAAAGATCTATCAAGTATCAACACGGAAACTACTTTCACAACTTTATCGTGCAATAACTCCACCAGAAAAGAGAGCCCTTTTCAACACCCAACATCAAAAGCCACTCCCCAACAATCTTTGTCTCACCAAACCCAATACCCAAAAGTGCCACCAATACAAATTCCAACCTTTAAGCTGCCACAGTACCCAAAGCAACAGTCTTTGATCAGATCAAGCCTCTGTAGATCGAGATTGAAAAAAAACCCGGATCAAAAACCACAAAATTCAGACAAAATATCAATCTAAATTACACTCCAAAAGGGTAAAAAAAAAACACATAACCATGAAGAGAAAGAGAGTAGAAGAAAAGGGTAAGGCAACAAATTGTGAAAAACAGAGAAGGAGAGTGAATTCTGAAATTGAGAAGATGGGAAGGAGTGTGTGTGCTCCCAAAAAAAAAGAAGAAAGAAATAGAACAATAGCAACCACTAATCTAAACACACACACCATAAAGAGAATGAGAACCAAACTATGGCTTAAAAATCGCCAGCCTCTTCTAGAGAGAGAATAATGAGTTCTAGACAGAGAGGGACGCCTTCTCCGACATTTTTCACGGTTTTCAGGTACGTGCGAATCAAGAGACCGTTAATTTCCCACCTCGGCTCCTTTTTTTTTTAATGGATAAACTAAATAATCATTATATCCTTTTAATTGGTTATTATTAGAAAGATATTCAATAAATTATCAGCCATATATCACATTATTATTTATTATGCATTCATTACTTTTTTATGTGTGTGGTGGAGATAGCAATTCTATTAGATTTTTTTCAACTAATTTTTGTGTTATCTTTAGAAAGAAATCACATTTTAAATGGGAAAGTTTCCCTTAAGTGTGTTAAATTTATTGATTATTAACAATGATTAATTGAAATTGATTTCACACACTTACAATATCTATATTACTCTTTTATGCTATCCTAGTTCTCTATTATTGTGGCTATTTGAAAAGGTTCTGGGTTTTGGTTTTGATTTTCAGATTTTTTAAATATAAAAATTAATAAAAAATATTACAAAAATAAAAAAAATACATTAATACAGCATAAAAATTAAGACAGATAACATAAAAATCTATAAAAATACACAAAATTCAATACAAAAATATAACAACCACAACTAAAATCTACAATCAAAAGCTCAATCAAACGGCCCCTAAAAGTTTGATCATATTATTTTCTTAAATCTTGTCCCCAATATTCTTAAATTTGTTTTTTACCAACCAAAATAAAACTCAATTGAACATTGTCTTTATTATTTTCTAAAATTTAAATATACTTAAATTTGTTTTATATCAACAACAAAAAATCTTATAAAACTCAATTCAGCTTAACCTCATTTCACAAATGTTAGATAAAAATTATTATTCATTGATATATAGATTATTTTTTATATATTAAATCAATTATTAAACATATGATGATAATATAACGATCAACATATTCGATTTAACTAATATTTAAAATTTTTATCATGTCCATCATCAAATTACTAAAATAAAAAAAACAAACTTTACTCCAATTTCAATTTGAAAATTTTAAATTAGTAAGTACATGAAAGACAAGTTACACGAGTAATTCTATTACTTTCTCTTTGATCACGCAAAGAAAACATTTTTTTTCTTTTTTGTTATGATTTCCTTTTTTCCTTACCCTTTCTTTTATAATTGTTTTTGCAAAGCACACGGCCTTATTTAATTGTGTTTTAATTTTTAATTTTTAATTTTTAATTTTTAATTTTTAATTTTTTAAAATATAAATAAAATATATTAATATAATAAAAAATAAAAAATATATTATAATTAATATAATAATTATAATAATAAATTATAATTCCCAACACAAAATAAAAGTAAAAGAAGGTGAAAGGTATAATATTAGAATTGACTGTATAAAAAAATAGGTGGCCGCCACTTGATATTAGAATTGACTGTATAAAAAAATAGGTGGCCGCCAATTGAGTTGGACCACTGACCAAATACATTAAATTCCAACCTCTAATCTATTATTTGAATATTGAATTAATATCGCTATGATTTGACGTTAATCCGAATGCCTAATCTTATATTGCTAGTCTACGGTCGGCATAATTTGGTCTCTTTTTTTGTTTAGACCACCAAACCAATAGTTTTACAAAATACTTTGACTAATTGCAAAAAGAAATTGATTATATATGTAACTTTAGAATCTGCCCCTTGAAAGTATGTAGGGTTAACTTTCATTGCTATAGGGATTAACCAACTTTTTCTTTTCTTTTTTTCTATTTTGGTCATAAAAGGGTATTAATAATTTCAACTCATATATATTATTCAATTACGCTTTTCTATTTTGAGTGTAAAAGGTTATTAATAATTTCAACTCATTATTCAATTACTCTTTATCATTATTATAATCATTATCAGCAATGAAATCCGTAATTGAATTCAATCCAATTAACACTTGTATCCTTTTAGCAAACATGTAATTCAAGTCAATTACTTATTTGATACAATTCCGAATTAAATAAAGTTCTCGATCTAAATGATCTTTACAAATACTTATATATTTTTATTTTTTATAAACCATGAATTTTAAAATTAAAGTAAATTATGACTTTCATTAGTGTAAGAATTTATAATCTCTTAAATGGAGAGACTCTTAAAAGATTAACTTAACTTATTGAACTTTATAAAAAGCTAATTACTCTCCATTATTGCTAGCACTTAGTTGACAACTTGTTACAATGTGAACTAGAAAAGGTGCATGTGACACATATGGGGGAATCTATTTTAATCTATATATGTTTTTGCTCTTTCATTATCAGCTTTCTGTTTCTTCTATTGGCATCATTCCTTCGACCGTATGGTTTCTTACATTCTCGATTTGCCAATTTTAATCTAATGTTTCTAAAGTCTACAACAGGCTAATTGGAAGAAGAATAATTTCAAACTTATGAATTGTTTGGTTTGTTTCCACCGTTTTTTGTTTCTGTTTTTTTAATATAAAAATTAAAAAATAGTATAAAAATAATACATAAATAAAATACGGAAAAGTACAAAAATCTATAAAACACATAAAAACATAAACAAAAACTTCAAAGATTGTTTAGTTTTGATTTTTGTTTTCATTTTTATCTCTATTTTTCTAAAAACAGAAATTTAAAAAAAATACAAAAATTAAAAATAAGACACATAAATACAATATAAAAATAAAAATAGAAAACGAAAATAAAAAGTATAAAAGCAAACTTAAACTAAATGGGACCCTTTTTTATTCTTTTATAACTTACTTTACTATTTTTTTTCTTTTATATGTTTCTACTACTAATAACATGCAAACACCATTTATAATCAGAATGCAATTAATCCCATCTGATGACAGATCATGATGTCTTCTCTCAAATGGAAGCTCTACGTCACTCATATGTAGGGCACAGTCACCCTTGTGGAGGGTTCTCAAATAAAATGGTCCCACATTATATTTATTTTGCTTATTAATCCATAAATATATTGCAGTCTGGTCATATTATGAGTTCCATTTGGAATTGGCAGCACCTGGGAATTTGAGTGCTGATAGAATACAACTTTCTTTGCTTCTCTCGATAAATACTTTTAAAAAAATTTTGGTAAGAACAAATACTTAGAATTTTTTGTAGAACGTTGAAGATTAAATTGGACATTTAGCTTAAGAGTCTACCAATCATTGTTCTCCCTCAAAAATTCCAAAAGATACCAAAACTTCAAGACATTTAGCAGCAGCCACGAAAAAATCTCATCAGGACTAAATTTAGACTGAAAATCAGGTGCTGTAACCTCTCATTTTCATATGAATACCTCACAACTTAGGGGTCAAAAAGGCAAAAACCAATTACCTTATCCTTCTTTTCACTAAGAAAGGTTACAGATATGCTAAAAGAATCATGCAATCATATACAGTTTCAGAAAAACCAGATAACCATTACATGCTGACAAATCTCAATCCAGGTCAGGAAGCAATATGAAGAGGAAACCTATTATTAGTGACATAAACTAGCAATCCTAAGATCTAAAAGAACAGCTGACTAGGACAAATGGATAAGGATAATTGGTCTTATCCATCTGAGACGTTTATGGCTTGAACTTCTCCGAACAATTTTCATGAGTTTCAGGATTTTTGAACTGCTTTTTTAGAAGGAGTTTCATAATCTGACGGGGACGACAGTAGGTGTTAGGTCTGGTTACAGGATGAGGACATCTTTCATATGCAACACGACAAGGCTTCTTGCAGGATTTTGCACACGTTCATGGAACTTAGGATCCAAATTCTTTCTTAGAAGTAATAAAAACTGGTGTAACGATTCTGGACGTCGAGGGTCGCATCATACTTGATATCAATGGCAGGTGGACGTACGGGCTTGCGTTGGATAGACATGAAAGCTCACCAATCTGTTACCGGATAATTCCAAGACCAAAGCGAATCAGAAGCTTACACTTATTGGTATGTTACGAAAAAAATAAGGTGGGCAGGTCAAAGTCGCCCCGACAGACACATGTGAAGGTAACGACAGGACAATCGGCGAAGTCAAAGGGAATGCATGTGTTTTAGCTTTACGTGTCCGTAAACGGATATTCATACGAAATTAAGAAATAAACTTAGCCGAAAGTCCCGTGGTTTGAACAATGTATAAGTTTCAGCCATCTTGATCAATATATATATATATATTAACGTTTTAAAATTATTTAAAAAATTATAAGATTTAATATAACATTTAAAAATAACTTTGTTTTAACTTTTTATCATAAAAAATATCAACTACAATGTGATAGCCGTTCATTAAAAAATATATATACGAGACTCATGCTGCTACATGGTAAACACATATAGGCTATGTAACAGTCATACATGGGACAAAAAATATGAGATTCACACCACATTAGTCCCACAAAAATTATTTTGTTTGGCCAAGCTGCCATATATTTCTTACTCTCAATCAATAATTACCACGTAGTATACAGGTATCATAATTCTCTTGTATACCTGAATTTATAAATTAAGAAGGTCTTACATCATTTCATTCATAACAAATATAGAGATAGTTAATAATATTCTCATATTAAATTCAGCTTTCTTTGAAAATTTTGGTTTAAAATAGACACTTGAATTCATAAATGTTGTAACAATGAATAATAGAGAATACAATTGTCTTTCTCATCTCTTATTGATGAACTCTAGATAAAGAGTAAATATTGAAGATCTATTCTGAGGATTACTCTTAATTGCTTCCTTTGCTTTTTCTATATTATTATAAAAATATCCTATTATTGCCTTCTTATCATTATTTGTCAGATAAAGTACTTTCATCAAATGCTTACAAAATTGAATGACAACCTGACATTAAGACTAAAATTTACGATTTTCAAATATAATTTTAAAAACTTCCAATCCTACATTAAATCTAATATGCTGAGATGCAATTTACTAATAAACCTATGTTTCAACTCTTTTTTATTTAAATACAACATTGAAATGATAAGAAATGAGTTGCAAATCTTATAATGATTGTTCGACACAAGTTTTTACCATTTGTAAAACTTGTGCATGATTATAAATGAACTTATCTACTTTTCTTACTTTTTACACAGTTTTTATCAAT
>JAOXYD010000033.1:0-14468 GCA_028565735.1 Pinacopodium congolense | reverse complement strand
ATTAACGCAAACGCACATTAATTAAACTATAATTTAATTAACAAAAAATTAATTAATCAAAACCTAAAATAACTTTGTAGCAAAAATTCTAATAATTGTAATTTAAATAAAAACAAAAAATAAATAAATAAAAACCTAAGTAATAATCAAGACAAAGCATAACTAAAATAAAAATATGAGAAGATATTTAATTCAAATTTGTTAAGGACAAAATTAATATTATAAGCAAATAATTGTTGTAACTTAAGAAAAACAATAACCTTAACACTAAAATACTATTCCTCCATGACAAAGAACAAAGCAAATAAAATAAAATAAATAACAGAAAATTTAGACAAAAATTAAGTTAAAATTCAAACAATAAACAAAATAATCAAAACAAGAGAGTCTTGCAAACAAAAACTATAGTAAACAGTAGTTAAATAAAAATAAAATCATGCAATGCAGCAGCAGCTAACTCTCGCAGGTGGTGCGCTGGTGGAGCCCTTGGTCAATGCAAGTGGTGCGTCCTGGTGCAGCGTCCCACTAGCAAGCCGCTCGTCAACCTCTTGTCCAGCAAGACTCAACCATTCCTGGTGCAAGACTCCAAAACGATAGCCACTCCCAAGCACAAGCTAGCTGTAGCCCTTCCTCACTTCTCCACTGGATAGCCACTACAAGTCAAAGTCGAGAGTCTCAAGCCAACAAACCAAGACTCCAAGCCATACCTATCCACCTGTTTCCTCCCCAAACCAATAGCTTCAGCCACTAGTCCCTAAAGAACTAACAACGCCTCTCCACTAGCCGCCACACGTCCAGCCTACTAAGCACTCAGAGTGCAGCCAAAAACAAAGCACCTGTCCCCACTTGTCTGCCTAAGGTTCCTCGTATAATTTCCCATTTAATTCCCTCTTATGTAGCTCCTTTAATTCAGTAAAAACCCTTTGGCCCTCTTGTCCGAATGTCCATCGTTTTGCTTAATGCAAAACGTCCAAGTGAGTTGCGTTTTGTAGCTTGCTTTAAACCCTTTTTTTTTTCTTTTCAAATTAATACAATTTTTGGCTTTTGCTCCAATTGCTTTAAATTCATCAGGCTTTGACCCAAAATTTTTGCTAAAGAAAATAAACTTGTGATTAAACACAATATAACACAATTGAATAGTTAAATAATAAAATAAGATTGAAATTGCATTAAAAAGCATATCAAAATTTAATAAAATTCAATCTTATCACATATTCATCCTCTAGGTTCTTTCCTTTTAAGAAAACAATTTTGATACTAGATGGTACATTTTCATTACAATAACCTAAATCATGTTTATCATTTCCTAGATTTTAAACACTTAACATTGTTTCTAATTTCTCATTTCCCATTATAAATTCTACAAGTGATTCTTTAAAGGACATAATTTCTTTCTTTAAGGCTACATTCTTATTCACTAATCCGTCATTATCTTTGTTGATCGAGTCTAACTCTTGCCTAATTCCTTCATATCCTAGTTTATATTCATCTAAAAATTTCTAGGATGTCACATTTTTTTCATGTAACTTCCACTTTTTCTTAGCCAAATATTCCATAGATTCTACAAATTCGTCATACGTGTATTCAACTTTGCATTCATTTTGATATTATGTAAGTGAGAGAACTTACCTTATTATATCCTATAAAATTATTGTTTATGACTTCTTCTTTATTTTTTTTGAGTCACTTGATTTGGTCCGTTCAGACTTTAACGCTTTCTTCTTTGCCTCCTTCCTTTCTTTTCTTTCTTTTCACGTTCTTAAACGTATAGGGAACATGGCTTCAATATATCTTTTTCACCACATTTAAAACAAGTTATTTTAGTAAATTTAATTTTAGAAGAGGTCTTACCTTGTTTTCTATAGAGGGGAGCCTTCCTTCATATAAGTTTCCTTATGCCTCTTGTGATAAGTTTGAGTGTTTCTTCTTCTTTGCTTCCATATAAGGATTTTTTATTCTTACTCTCCTCTTTATTTTTCATTTTGAGCATGATGTTCTTCTTTTTAGGCATCTTATCATCTTCTTGAGTCTCCTTTAATCTAATCTTATATGTCAAAAGTGAGCCTATAAGTTCATTGAAGGGAATCATATTAAGATCCTTCTTGATGAGAATTTCACTCCAAAGATTTCTGATTTCGGTCTGGCGAAATTCTGCGCCAAGGATCAAAGTGCTGTCTCCATGACCGCTGCGAGGGGGACCATGGGCTACATTGCACCAGAAGTGTTCTCCAGGAACTTTGGAAATGTGTCCTACAAGTCAGATGTTTACAGTTTTGGAATGTTATTGTTGGAAATGGTTGGCGGAAGGAAAAACATTGATGCCAATGTGGAGAGCAGAAGCCAAATCTACTTCCCTGAATGGATATACAAGCACTTGGAGCAAGGAGAGGAGCTGAGAATTCGCATTCAGGAAGAAGGAGATTCTAATATCGCAAGAAAATTGACAATTATTGGACTATGGTGCATTCAGTGGTACCCGACCGATCGTCCTTCGATGAAAAATGTTGTTCACATGTTGGAAGGAGATGGAAGTGACCTGACCCTGCCTCCCAATCCCTTTGGCTCAGAAGGTGCCAATATAATTGATGCAGCCCTGCCTGGAAGGCGTCCTTTCCAGGGGATGGAAGCCATTCCTGAAATGGAATGATGGCAGATCTGGCTCGAAAAGCTGTTTCCTTGTGCTGTGAAATATGTCTGTTTCTTTTCATTTGGAGGGATTAAAATAACCCTCATTCTGATGTTTAGCAAGGTAAAAGCTTGTTCTAAGAGAAAACTCTGCTGGGATATATATGCTTGTATGTTACCTTCTTCAAGTAACAGTTTATATCGATAATCAATATTAGTATCGTATAAGTTTGTAGAATTAAAAGATACATGTCTTGACTCCTCTCAGATTCTTCATAATATGATTGGGTTCTACTGTATTTGAACTAGTTTTTAAGTCACTTCGCTTTAAAGGAATGTCTACATATTAAAGGAATTCACACATGCAATGAATTAAAAAGTATCCTGCCACCATGTTTCTTTGGACAGAAAACTTACAAACTATCCAACAAATGGTCGCTCAACTTCAGAGATGGTTTCCAGCTTCGGGTGAACACTTGTTCCAGTGCCCGATTTCTTGCAAACTTTAGAAGCAAAAGGGTATGGAGGGATTGCCAAGTTGTTTTCTCCTTCCAGCATCTAAACTACGCTATTCATTGAAGGATGATCCACAGGATGTCACTGGATGCATGATAGACCAACAGTTGCCAGTTTCCTTGCAATTTTAGCATCCCTGCAACCGTGACCTCAATACTCAACTCTTTTCCTTCTTCCAAGTGACTGTCTATCCAATCTGGGTTGTAGAATTGTGTAGTTGTCTCTGAATCATCATTCATATTTTTCCTTCCCTCAACCATTTCTAGCAATAACATTCCATGACCAACAGACATCTGACTGTAGGAGACATTTCCAAAGTTCATGGAGACCACTTCAGGTGCAATGTAGCTCCCGTGGTCCCTCTTGCTGCAGTCATGGATACTACACTTTAATACTTGGAACACAACTTAGCCAAACTAAAGCCAGAGATCTTCGGTTGAAGTTTTCACCAAGCAAAATGTTATGGGGCTTAATATCAAAATGGAGGATGCTTTCTTCACATCCCTGGTGAAGATATTCATACATTTGGCTATGCCAAGAGCAGTCTCTTGAAGTTTATCTGAGCCAAGAACATTGCTGTTCCTGTCCGGTGAAACTATGAATTTCTATAGTGAGTCAAGTGGTTGGAATTCATACACTAGAGCTCTTCTATACCCATTAGCACAATAGCCAACCAAGCAAACCACATTCACATGGTGAACTTGACCCAGTTGTTCTTACTTCATTCGTGAATTCATCCCTATTGCCACTGGAATTATTAAGGATCTTAACAGCAACTGTAATTTCATTTGAAAGTTTTCCCTTGAATACTCTTCCATAATTTCCATTTCCTAGATTTTCTTTGAAATTATTGGTGATCGTCTTTATATTGATGTAAGAGTATCTTCCAGGCTTCAGAGCCCTGTAGTTCTATATGAACTTGTCAATCTAGGCTTGCTTTTCTTTATCAGATCTGTCTTTCCCATCTAGAAAGTTAAGTGTAGCAGCCACCAACAACAGAAGTAGGGAACCGAAGATGACAGGAATTATGACCACTAGCTTTTTCTTAGCACCTGTTAAGAAAGGTTTAGAGGAATATAAACAGCTTATCTTGGAAAACCTGCAAAGCATAGGTGCTGATACTGATGTTTTTATGCACTACTTATATAATCTACTTCTGTTCTAAGTTCTAGCAATTTCTATGACTTATGCTTCAGGGAATGTTCCAAATATGAGGCTGCTCAGTTTCGTCAATTCTTTGTTTTACAGGAAAAGACTTGTAAAGTACTAGAATTGGAAGTTCTTGACCAACATTAGAAAGTTCTTTTCTTTTTGTGCTCATACAGAAACTGGTTCAACTGATATACTCTCAGAAAAAAAATGCAGAAGCATGCCTTTCATGCAAATCAACCATTTAGACATGTTTTATTAAAGACACTGACATATAATTAGTTGTCTGTCATTAGGATTGGAAACATAGATGTAAAGGAAATATTTAATGTGGCTATAGAATATACCTTTGTCTGAATTCAGGATGTAATAACATTCAGTCTGAAGTACCATCCCATTGTTTATTTAATCTACATCTCTTGCCCTCTGCTTCACAATTGGCACATTCAGGCTTGGGCCAGTTTAGCAGAAGATCGTTAGGCTGTCGAAAAACATCTGTTGGAACCAATAATTGTAGATGAAGCAGAGCAAGCAAAGAATACAATGTATAAGATGGTTCTTGTGGCTTTATGGTGCACATAAATGAACAGCAATGATCGTCCCCCTATGAATAAAGTTGTAGAGATGCTGAAAGGTGAAGTACAAGGAATTCAGCTGCCTCCCAGGCCTTCTCTGTATCCAGAAGAAACATTGAAGAATGTTAGGAACGATACAAACGCAATACCATCATCTTGTGCATTAGAGGCATCACCAGAATCAACAAGTTCAGTTTTGAATATGGCATGCAACCAAACTTTGTGATTGAATAAATGGTGTTTCATCCAGTAATGCTACTAACGTCTGCAAATTGTGCCCTTTTGACGCAAAACAAAATTTCTCTATGGAGAGATGTTAATCTCTTTTCTATGTGTTAGCTTTGGATTATCCATAATTAGCTGTCAATTTTCTTGGTAAATACGTAAAGTTGCACCTGCCTAAACTCAGTACTGAAAAAACAATGGATTGGGCTCGATTGGGCTAGCTGGTCTGAAGAAGAGGAGATTTTGAGTTGTTTTTCCAACATAAAATAAAATTTAATATCTTGTTCATATGCATATGGTAGCCTGCAACTTACAATCACCTTCTAGGCATGAGCTCCAAATTTGACAGGTCCTAAAGATTGCCTTTTTACAAGACAGATCAAAACTAGGATCAATTTGAATTGTATGTAGGTTTTTGATTTGTCCCCTCTAGTGTTCTTGCAGTAGATCAGGCCCTGTCCTCTGCTAATGCTGGAATCCAAGGCTTAATGTTCATCTACTAATCTGTGCTAAAATGGTACAAAATGAAAAAAAAGTTTTCAACTTTAGTACAAGTTGCAGAGAAAAGGGATGATCTTTGATGCAATAGACAATCGGATGGTTATTATACACTTCGTACCTTAAAAATTTCACAACTGCTTTGTCTTGCATAAATTCGATTTGGTCCCATAAATTCGATTTGTCTGCAAAACTTGGATTGCTGGCAGTGCTGATGATAACCCTATCTCTTCCCTGCCACCCGAAACTCCCCACGACGCCCTATAACTGCTCTTCCCACCAAAAGCATTCTTCTTCCTTAAAAACTCCGAACAATTTCAGTTCCCTCCAACACCGACTGAACAACCACATCAATGGAGGCCAACTCCGCGAAGCAATCTCGACCCTTGATCTCATGTCCGGACAGGGCTCCCACCCCGACCTTGTCACTTACTCTCTTCTCCTCAAATCCTGCATTAGAGCTCATAATTTCCAACTCGGTAAACTCGTTCACGATTACCTGATTCGGTCGCAGCTTGAGGCTGACTCAGT
The DNA here is from genome assembly GCA_028565735.1 of Pinacopodium congolense. Lineage (NCBI taxonomy): Eukaryota > Viridiplantae > Streptophyta > Magnoliopsida > Malpighiales > Erythroxylaceae > Pinacopodium > Pinacopodium congolense. Next base: position 8,349 of record JAOXYD010000033.1, on the reverse strand, counting down.
CCTGCTCAACTCTTTAATCAGTCTTTACTCGAAATGCGGTGAGTGGGAGAGAGCCAGTGAGATATTTGAGGAAATGGGTGACAAGAGAGACTTGGTTTCATGGAGTGCTTTGATCTCTTGTTATGCTAACAATGGACTGGAATTGAAGGCCTTGAGTACGTACATTGATATGCTTGAATTAGGGTTTTACCCCAATGAATATTGCTACACAGCAGTCATTCGTGCTTGTTCAAATAGAGGGTATGTTTCCTTTGGGGAGATAATATTTGGGTCTGTGATAAAGACTGGATTTTTGGAGTCTGATGTATGTGTTGGGTGTGCTTTGATTGACATGTTTGTAAAAGGGAAGGATGATTTTGAGTCTGCCTGTAAGGTGTTAGATAAAATGCCTGAGAGGAATGCAGTCTCTTGGACTTTGCTTATAACTAGATTTCAACAATCTGGCTTTCCAGGAAAGGCTATAGATTTGTTTTTGGAGATGCTTATCGGTGGATTTGTTCCTGATAGGTTTACTCTAAGTGGGGTTGTTTCCGCTTGTGCTGAATTGGGGTCATTGTCTCTTGGACAGCAATTGCATTCTTGGATAATAAAGAAAGACTTGACCTTGGATGTCTGTGTAGGGTGTAGTTTGATAGACATGTATGCAAAGTGTACATCGGATGGATCTGTTACTTGTTCTAGGAAGGTGTTTGACAGGATGCTAGATCATAATGTTATGTCGTGGACTGCAATTATCACAGCATATGTGCAAAATGGAGCAGATAATTTGGAAGCTATAGAGCTCTTCTGCAACATGATTCAGGGACCAGTTAAACCGAACCATATCACTTTTTCGAGCATTCTTAAGGCATGTGCAAACTTGTCGAATCTGCGTGTTGGTGAACAGCTCTATTCTTATGCTGTGAAAATGGGGCTTGCATCGGTTAACTGTGTAGGGAATTCTCTTATTAGCATGTATGCACAGTGTGGTGACATGGAAAATGCTAGGAAAGCCTTCGATGTTCTGTTTGAGAAGAATCTGATTTCTTATAACACAATTGTTGATGCATATGCTAAGAGTTCAAATTTTGAAGAGGCACTTGATCTAACTCATGAATTGGAGGACACAGGGATTGATGCTGATGCTTTCACCTGCGCTAGTCTTTTAAGTGGAGCTTCAAACATCGGCGCGATTGCTAAGGGCGAGCAGATCCATGCTCAGGTCCTTAAACTGGATCTTAAATCAAACCTTCATATATCAAATGCTTTGATCTCCATGTACTCAAAGTGTGGAGATATAGATGCTGCCAACCAAGTTTTTAATGAGATGAGTGATCGCAATGTTATATCTTGGACTTCAATGGTAACGGGATTTGCAAAACATGGATTTGCATCTAGAGCTCTGGAAACATTCAGCCAAATGTTGGAGGCAGGTGTGAGACCAAATGAAATCACCTATATTGCTGTTTTATCAGCCTGCAGCCATGTGGGATTAATTTTAGAGGGATGGAAGCACTTCAACTCAATGACTAGAGATCATGGCATTGTCCCTAGAATGGAGCACTGTGCATGTATGGTTGATTTATTAGGCCGATCAGGACATCTGGAGGAAGCCATGGAATTTATTAACTCAATGCCCTTCAAAGCCGATGCTCTAGTCCTCCGCACGTTGTTGGGAGCCTGCAGAATTCATCATAACACAGACCTCGGGACACAGGCAGCTAAGATGATTCTTGAACAAGACCCTAATGATCCAGCAGCTTATGTTTTATTATCCAACTTGTATGCTGCAGCTGGTCAATGGGATGATGTAGCAGAAATCAGAAAAAGAATGCAAGAGCTGAACTTGAGTAAAGACGCAGGTTGCAGCTGGATGGAGGTGGAAAACAAAGTCCACAGATTCTATGTGGCAGATACTGCACATCCGAGAGCTGTGGAAATCTACAAAGAATTAGATCAGTTGGTTCCTGAAATAAAGGAACTGGGTTATGTTCCTGACACAGATCTTGTTCTTCATGAGGTGGAGGAAGAACTTAAAGAGCATTACTTGTTCCAACACAGTGAGAAAATTGCTGTTGCATTTGGACTAATCAGTACAGCCAGATCCAAACCGATAAGGGTGTTTAAAAACCTTCGTGTCTGTGGAGATTGCCACACTGCAATAAAGTACATTTCAATGGCTCGTGGGAAAGAGATAGTGTTAAGAGATTCCAATAGATTCCACCATTTCAAAGATGGAACATGCTCCTGCAATGATTACTGGTAACTCTTATCTGCTGATTAGTGAAAGATGGCAAGAGTTTTCTGATCTTTCAGCTTCTGGTGTCAGGATAGGCATGAGATTTTGTATATCCCTAAGAGCCTCTGGATACAACTTATTGTTAAAACCTCCACCATCATATCATTCTTGCAAGTTCAGTAATATTGCACTGCATGTTCATGCAGGACTTTAAATTGAAAGGGATTATATTCATTACTTCATCAGTCAAATTACCTTCCAATCAACCTCGGAAAAGTCAAGAAAAACAATAGGTATCAGTCAAATTACCTTCCAATCAACCTCGGAAAAGTCGAGAAAAACAATAGAACATTTGACAATATACACATATATTAACTACATGCAGATCTACTGCACCCAACCAGCCAAACTGGTCTGTCTACCAATTGCAGTCTTCCAGCTTCAGCTTCCAATTCCTTTCTTTCCTTTTGAAATGAAAAAACTTATCCATTTTCCACTTACTAGACATATCACAATAGATAATACAATCAACCATGTCTACCGTTCATCGGCCGTAAAATCAGGTTCTGATGGTTTCTGAGGAAGCATGGGTGGCAATCTCTCAGCCATTCTCACCTTGCGTGTCCCACTACGTCGCAAAACACGTAAAGCATTGGCGGCAAAACGAGAGGCATATATAGTTGCACCTAAACTTGGTGTGCCTCCACTTGCATTTGCCTTGGCTAATGCATCTTGCAGCCTGTTCTCCTCTTGCCTAAGAGATTCTTCCAGCTTCTTTTTACTGTAACGTCGCCACGCTGCTTGGATAAAACAGGCTGCCCAGGTCCTCCATTGCTGTGAGTAAAACCTGAAAGTGTGACGGAGTTGCTTGCTGTGAAGCCTTCGGAATTGGGAAGCAACAAACTTTAGGTCATCAGCCATCAAAGCAAAAGCTTCAACTTCTGAAAGGGTCTGGACAGTTCGGGTTGAAAGGGGAAGGTTTGATGAGGAATGGGGATCTAGAGCCCATGTGAGAAGTTCTTCACCACAGAAGTCACCGGCCTTGAGGTACTCAGAGTTGAAGAAACCGGTTCGTCCACCATTAGTGGTCGTGGTCAATAATTTGCCTCGCATGATGAAGAGCATCTCGTCCACTGGATCTCCCTCACGAACAACGTAGCTGTCCTCTGTGTAGAGTGCTGGCTTCAGACGGTCACACATAGCATCTAATAGTTGTTCATCCATTTTCTCAAACATCGGCACCTTTAAATGCATCCAGAAAACAAGAGTTAGTTGAAGATATACTGGTTAAAGGAACAAAGCATCCCAAGTGATCAACAAAAATAGAAAATTGCAAAAGGTGGTAAACTCACTCTCATCAGAAGAGCCAAGCAGAGATGACGTTTTATGTCCCTTCTAAGGTCCTTAGGAAGATTATAAACCAGAGTTTCTTCATTAACACCTCTGGTCTCTTGCCACTTATATTGTTCATACCGCCTGATTCGCTCCCTCAAATTCTCAGGAAGCAAACGGTGGGACATCCACTGCTCAGCATCTCGCCTTTTAACTCTCATTTCCTCTAACCTTGTAGTTGTGGACTGCAAATATGTCTGTTTCAAAGCAACATTGGCTCATCACACTTAATATCCACTGAAATTCAAGTATTTTAGCCTAAACCATTTCACAATTCAAGAATTACAAGGAGTTCATTAAAAACCAATTGAGAATCTTAACAACCAAAACAAGATGTGTGATTCATTAACCAGAAGTCCAATGACGTCAAATGGAAACTTATGTCCCACCAGAGCACAAACGAGTATGTGACCATAAAAATTGGCTCAGGACATTATGTCGTGGTCCTCACAACAAAATGACTGCCTTTACAACATATTCTAAAAACCATAATTGCATAAATGACTGGAAATAAAAGTTACCAGCACCAACCTGCATATTTCCAATAAGAAATGAAAACAGAACCAAACCGAATATGGAAATGGAAACTGCAAACATGATTTCCCAGACATAGGTACTTGTACTAAGGTTTTGGCCAAGAGAACTGCAAAATAAGCGTAAAACATAAGGCACCAAACATTACATATGGCGTTGATGGTAAACTGCACAATGTTGTACCTCAGGTTTCGCAAACCCCACCAAAAACAGTAAAAGAACTTCTTTGGAAAATCTTCAGAAGCAACAACACCAGACTCAAGAGCATCAAGGAATATTCCAAACTCGAAAACCTGTTTATCAGACTGTATTGGACAATAATCATCAATGAATGTTTTATTCCCTACTTCACCACCACAATATAGAGTATCCATTTTACATCCAGTTTTCCAACAGGCATCTTTCCAACACGATGTTTGCCTCTCAATGGAAAACAAGTACCAATAGGCCCCAAATACCTGAAATCATAATTGGCCAATAAGCATCTAAAAACTTGTACTAAATCCAGAAATAGCTTCTTCTTTTTTTTAAATAATACCCTTTTGTTCATGCAAACTAAAAGTGCATGTTTAATTTATTGAAATTTCAATAGTAAGTTGGTCCTAAGACTAAATGCATTCAAACTTCTTTTTTCCATTACCATATTTTAGTTATCTATAGTACTATTACAATTGCAATGACAATCTTTTACATAAAAACTCTTTGCATAATAAAAAGCACATGAAACAAGTGCTTATCACATAAATGCAGATAATGGGAGAGTATAGGAAAATGTAGGAATACAATTAAAGGAAAGAATCAATGAAAGGAAAAGATGGCAAGGCATCTTGTTCGAAACCACCAAGCATTTTATTGGGACGTTAGAAGTTTATGACATCATCATGAGATAAGTGTACAAAATCGACCAACCGAGGAAACTCGATGCAAAGGCATCTTTGATCCAAATCACCAGCATTTTGTTGGAACATTAGAAGTTTATGACATTGTAATGAGAAAAACATTTGCAAATAATTCCTCATATTTTCATTGGTAGCAACCATGCTATTTTACATCACATGACACATTAAAGAAACTTTGATACGTAGGAAGGAAGCATATCTCTCCATTATAGCAGTAATGAAAAAAATAAAAAAACTTACATGACTAGCAACCATGTAAAGAAACAGATTGAATGCAGCTCCAGCCCAGGCCGTTTCTGTAAGTATTCCAGATGTTCTTGTAACTTCCTTGTACAATGGGTAAATCCTCATGACCCTTGGCACATACTGGAAGAGAACAACAAATTTCAGCAAGTCCTTCGTATTCAAAGATCTTGAGCCCCTCATTTTTGGGATGATTATTAAAATCACCACCTGCATGTAAAACATGAAGTTATGATTCCAGATATACAGTCAAAACACCAAAATACCATTTACTCAATTAAAATACAATACTCCAAATGCCATTATTTTTTTTGCCTCAGAATACTATCACTACTGAATATAATTATTTAAGGTTGGTAATTCTCCTGACTCTTTGGATCATATGGACTATGTTGAATACAACAGGATGCACAACATGTAACTAATTAGAAAGTTAATGTCCAGGAAATTTGATACCAGCCCATGGTAGAAAAGAATCATTCCATGAAGCCGTAATTTTTCAAGTCACCACAGGAAAATCTAATCAATAGATTCCATGACTCGCATACCCCTGTTCCACAGCTAAAAGTAAGTCTGACTCATTCATGTGCCAAAAGGAATCTACAGGCTAGTCAGGGGAATCAACTCTTTACCTGTGGGAGAGGAAGCACTGCAAGAATGTCGATTAGGAAATACGATGACAGATACCTCTTAGCTATAGCCCATGCATCTTCAACAAGAACACCTCTTCCAAACACTCGAGAAGAAGGAGCAATAAAACCGGTGCGAAATTGAAAAATAATGTGAATTATATAGAAGACATCTGTGAATGAACGCAAAACACTGGCTGTAACCTCCATTTTTTTATCCAAGCTAAGGCACTTCTCATCATCATCAATAACCGGGACATAAAAGAACAAGGGATCCAGTGAAACAGCAACCAGACATGACAGTACAAATATCTTATTCCATTTTTGAAGGAAAGGCCCCTGTGGATCAAGAATTTTTTTTCTGGAACTTGAGCTTTTAACAGCAGAATTGCCAAAAGAATATGATTTTAAAGAATCTTTTATCCTTTTAATTCTTTCAGAGCCAGACTCCAATCTTCTGTGAACATTTTCAGAAACTGAGCTAATAGTCTTTCTAAATTTTCCTGGATATATCACATGACTGTCAGAGTACTGTCCTTCTACACTTTTGTCTGACTTCCAATCCTGAAACCTGAACAACATCAATGTAAGAAGTCAGTGTATAACATTTTAACTTAAACTCGAACCATCGACGTGTAAAAAACCCAACCGTGCAAGAAATGAAACTGAAATCACTTTCACATCTCAAAAACACCCTAAATACCAACCTAACAGATTCAAATAAGTATGAAGAAGGTAATTGAATATAATAAAGCCAGTAAAAAGATATATGCATTTTACACATTCCATAATGAATAGAATGCCGTTGCAATGTAAGAAAATAGCAATGACTACAGACACCAGAAATTAAACCTACAAAAGTACCAAAACTTCAAGCAGAAATCCCAGAAAAATATAAAAAAATAAAAACACAAACCTCACAGACTTGTCCCGAGGATAACTCATAACTGGAAGTTTGGTTCAATTTAAACACGCCGATGTTGATTATCAACAAGACCCGACCAACCTCTTCAAGAACTGCAAGCAAAGCACATCACATACAAACCCCTACAAACGTTAGAAAATCGAAGCACAAGTCAAGAACATCCTAAACCACTATCTATCCATGGACAAAATTCACAAACCTCTGTTCTCAAAACCTCACTAACAAGGAAGACAAAAACCCAGAAACAGATGGCAAAGACTTAAATAGTTGAACATCGGAATCTCCATTTTCCAATTCCTTGAAAACTTTCATAAGCCAACATACCAAAAATTGAAACTTTACAGGAGAAACTGAACAAAAATGGAAACTTCAAAATACGCTAGATTCCCGGAGAATCTAAAAGGGAAAACTGCCTAGTCACCGGTTTCCTTCTCAAACTATCCCAAAAGTCGACTCAACAAAATAAAACTAAAAAACCAAACAAGGGTTAAATACTAAAGACCAGAAGAATCAACTGAAATCGCTAAAAGGCTCAAAAGGGTGAACAGTAACTTACTTGAAAGTAAGAAATCAGACCAAAGGAAAGAACTTGGGGGTACTCCTTCAAATTTAGTTGCTGCTACGAAAGTATCAAGACATTTCCTTCCATCTTCATTTTTCAACGTCAGCTTCTTCTTAGTCAGTTGTCTGAAAAGAGAAGGAGAGAGTACAAATAATTTGGAAATGTCTAGGAAATATCGAGGTCAAGTGGTCAACAAACCACAGTATTCCGTATTTTAAAAAAAGTGATTAGAAAACACGAACTTTATTAGGTATTACTGTAGATGGCAAGCTTTTCCTAGCGAGGAAGAAGAAGGGTATTAATCAATTAATCATCATTATACGTATACGTAAAAGGATATTAATCAATTAATCATTTGTTATACGTATACGTAAAGCAGTGCATGACCGGTTTTACCGGTTGACGTAAACATTCCACGGTTCTAACACTCCACTCATTATTATTTTTGCTTACTTAATGCTTTCCGATGTAATAATTATGAATTATGAAGTTAACATAGTGATAAAAGTAAATAATGGACGGCGGAGACAGATATTCCAAGATGTTGACGTCTGTAGGTAGGTAGTAACATCTTTTTTTTTTTTTCAAAGCACAAATTTTGACTCGGATCTTAGCAAATTTTGAGTTTTATTTCCGGGTGTTTGGTATCAATTTTTCTATTTTTTTATTTTTGTGTTCCTTTTTTTTTTAATCATTGAGATTCGTAGTAAGAAATAGATAATAAAATTTTATTTAGTAGAAATTTATAGATAAAAAATGTATCATCCTGTTTTTTTTTATTATATTATTATATGTTAATATTAAATTTTATTTCTTATTAGATAACATAGTAATAGTTAATAAAAATCTTATTTTCATTAGAATACAAGGTTTAAATATTTAATATAATTAAAAAAATTAATTATTAACTAACTTTATATAAGAAGAGTCTAAAATAAAACATAAAA
>JAOXYD010000031.1:0-21424 GCA_028565735.1 Pinacopodium congolense | reverse complement strand
ATACTCAAAATATACTTAACCAAAACAATTCAAATTCCTTCCAATTATTGCCATACTCATTTCCTCGAATTTCTCACCAACCATCTAACCAAACAAACATTTCTGGAAAAAACCATTTATAAAAAAAACAGATAGAAAATTCACTTACATGAAAGAACTCTAACTGGTCCTCAAGATTCTCCAGAGCAGTTCTGATGGCGTTGAGACTCTTGGCCTCTTGGATTACGGATTCATTATCGTCCATTCGAAAATCCTTCACAAACACGAAGCCAGACTGATTGTTCTCCACGACGTCGTTGCAGAGCTTCTTCTTCTCGGATTTCCTTAGGGTTTTGACGGAGTTGAGAAAATGGGCTCTCGAAACTGAGTGAATTGCGTCGCTGAGCTTGTCGTGCAAGTCCCAGATCTTCTCTAGAACTGCCTCCACTTCCTCGGCCTCCATGTCCCACTTCATTTTCCGGGAAAGTGGAAGAAAATTTTGAAAGAAAATAAATGCCTCGCTTGGTTGGGAGAGCCTAGTGATGTAATTGAACGACACAGTTTCGATTTAATTTTCATTCTTCGTTTTGGGGTTTGTTTTTTTTAAAACCTTTTTTACAGGTTATGCCACGGACGGGTCAACCATTAACTGATCGTCAACTCATCGCTAACCGTTAATATTCAAAGGAGTACAAATTAGAAATAAGTTATAGCTGTAAAAAATAGATTTTAGAAATATAAAATTAATTCAAAAAATAGATTTTAGAATTATAAAATTAAATCTACCAATAATAAAAATAGAGTAATCTAACAATTAGTGAGTTTTATGAATTTGAATTTCTTTACTACACTAAAAATTCTCTTAATACATCATCTCTATTCCTTGATTGTATAGAGATGATTTTGACCTTTGGCTTTTGGAGAAATATGTGCATTATGTCCTCTTTATTCTAATAAATAAACCCAGCAATCTTCTAAAAGAGATTGGATTTGTTTTCTGTTTCTGTTTTAATTTCTGTCTTCTAAAACAATATAAGAGATTGCTTTGATTCGTTTTTTTTTTAATATGAAAATAAACAATAATATAAAAATTAAAAAACAGTAAAATATACAAAAATATAAATAAATTAATGAAAATACATAAAAATAAAAATAAAAAATAGAAACGAAAAATTAAACCAAACGATACTAATATTTCATTTGTGATTTACACTTAATTTTTTGTTTTAATAATTTAGAAGATAATAAATGGAAAAATTAGATTTACATTGATAGCTTAAAATATCAATTAAATTAAATGAAACAAGAGTACAAACATTGGTTGTCTACATGTTAGAGGGAATTTGCAACGAAGTTTCCATGCAAAGGATGAAGTTTGCATGCCAAGAGAGCGACAGCAAATAAAGGCTCATCCTCATCGACATTTCTTTCATTCATGTGTGTATAATATGGCTATGGCCAATCATATAGGCGATGAATCCCATACATTCATGAAGATGATGATGACGAAGTAGCTAGAGGTATATCCATCGCGTAAATTCGCTTCGAAATTCGGGTTCTCCATAGTTTTTCACGTAACATTATTGTATACATTTAGAGGTCGCTCACTCCTTCCAACTCCATTATAATCGCCTCTCTGCAAGCTGTAGACAAGATTAGCCGTAGACAAGATCAAACATCAGAGTTAACCGGAAATTGAAGATGGGTTCAAGCAATCTGGCGGTACTCACCGCCCTAGATAATGCTCGAACGCAATGGTATCATGTCACCGCCATAGTCATCGCCGGAATGGGGTTTTTCACGGATGCTTACGATCTCTTCTGCATCACCACCGTGTCCAAACTCCTTGGTCGTCTTTACTACTTCGATCCCGCCACGAAAAAACCCGGGAAGCTACCGATTCGTGTTAATAACACGGTGGTGGGTGTAGCCATAGTTGGGACTCTGTGTGGGCAGCTCTTCTTCGGTTGGCTTGGTGACAAACTCGGTCGGAAGAGAGTCTATGGAGTGACGCTAATTCTGATGATGGTTTGCACCATTTTCTCAGGCATATCTTTCGGGTCTACCTCAAAATCTGTGATCGGTACGCTTTGTTTCTTCAGGTTTTGGCTCGGGTTTGGGATCGGCGGCGATTATCCTCTCTCCGCCACGATCATGTCGGAGTATGCTAATAAGAAAACTCGTGGGGCGTTTATAGCAGCGGTTTTCGCAATGCAGGGCGTAGGGATTATCTTCGCAGGATTGGTTTCCATGCTTCTCTCTTTGATCTTTCTCGGTTTCTATGATGCTGAACCTTTTAAGAAAAAGCCTATACTTTCAACACAACCTCAAGGTGACTATCTATGGCGAATTGTACTCATGCTGGGTGCTTTACCGGCCATGTTAACGTTCTACTGGCGGATGAAGATGCCTGAAACTGGTCGTTACACGGCGATCATTCAAGGAAATGTTAAACAAGCCGCCATTGATATGGGGCAAGTTCTGAAGATTGAAATTGAAGAGGAACCTGATAAGTTGAGGCAATTTAAAGCTTCCAACAACTATTCCTTGTTATCCAGTGAATTCTTTCAACGACATGGACTCCATTTGATTGGTACTATGAGCACCTGGTTCTTGTTGGACATAGCTTTTTATAGCCAGAACCTGACGCAGAATGACATTTTTACGGCGATCGGACTTATAAAAAAGCCTAACGACGTTAATGCTCTGCAGGAAGTTTTCGAGACTTCACGAGCCATGTTCGTGATTGCATTACTTGGCACTTTTCCTGGTTACTGGTTCACTGTCTTCTTCATTGAAAAGCTCGGACGATTCACTATCCAACTATTAGGGTTCTTTATGATGTCAGCTTTCATGTTGATTATCGGAATCAAATATGATTACCTTCGTGAACACGGGAAAGTACTGTTCGCAGCTCTTTATGCCCTCACCTTCTTCTTTGCGAATTTTGGTCCTAATAGCACAACGTTTATCCTCCCCGCCGAGCTGTTTCCGACGAGGGTAAGGTCCACCTGCCACGCTCTCAGCGCCGCCTCTGGCAAGTTGGGAGCGCTCGTGGGGACATTTGCTATTCAATCCTACACTTCAAACGGAGATGTGAAGAAAATTAAACTTGCTATCATGGTTTTAGCCTTCACCAACATGCTAGGATTTTGTTTCACGTTCTTGCTCACCGAGACCAAAGGGCGGTCGTTGGAGGAGATATCCGGCGAAGATACCGACGACAATGGAACACATACGGGGGATTGACTACCGTTGACTCGTTGTCTGAAAGTCATCAGACAAAAGTAATTTGCCTGCGTGAAGTCATTACAAGGTGACCCATACTATGTAGTATAGCAGCAGGATGTTCTTTTGTTTCTATTTTAATGTCCTGCCAATAAACAAAACGCTGTCGTTATTTAATTTTAATATGTTAGGATTGGTGTATTTGTAGAATTTTAAATAGTACTTATACAAAATTTTAGAAGTATTGTTAAAAAAATTCTCAAGAGTTATTATGGAAATTTATTAATAAATAAATGTTGGATTTATCTGGGATAAAGCTATATGATTTGAGAGTGTAGTTTTGAATCTATATTTAATTATATTTGCTTAAATCTCAAGTTTTATTGAAGTCTATTTATCATCTGTTTTCCTTTTTCTTTTTGATACGTTTATAAATACAAAGTTAACATGGATTTTAGTACACTCAAAAATATATTTATTTCGTATATATTTTATTTAAATTGAAAATAGCAAATTTTTAATTTTTAAAATAGTAAATTTATGAATTCACCTAAAAAGTAATTAAAAGTTGCATGATTATAAGATTAAAGCTTATCCAATACATGGTAAAACATAACAAAAGAAAACATTTTCTTTATAATTCTATAAATATCAACTAAAGTTAATTTAATTTTTATGTATTTAGTTCATATCAATTTTAAGTTTGGCGTATCAAGTACATCAAGAAAGGAACAATTGTATATTCAAAGAGTATCCGTTGAATCAAATGAACTTAATTTCCAGAGTAGTTTGTTAAATTACTGAAATCTTAAATTCCAAGACAGACGGCTAACTTTTTGTATTTTTGTTGCTTTTGTGTTACTAATCTCTTTTTTACAGTTCTCTTGAAATCATAAAGACTACAAAAATGAGGAAGAAGGATGATAGAGGAAAGCAGATTGATTCCTAATTCAGGTGATAATCAAAACACAGGGTTGAAATTCCTTTTGAATAGAGATTCAGATCCCATTGCAAGGTCAAAATAACGGAAGGAAAGTGGAGGGTTAGATAAGGAAAAAACCAAAGCTGTTGAGCAAAGAGAAGCAAACCATGGCAGACGATCATGATGCTAAATTCCCGATTGTGCACAGATACAAAAAGAAATAAATAGGGAGTTGTCTATAATAGAAAGGCTGCAACTAATTAAGGCAATCCTAAATTCATTGCACATATATGCATATTTTCTTATCAAAAGATATTATAAAGTTAATAGAGAAGTTAATGAAAAGTTTTCTCTAGAAGGGGAAAGCAAAAGGAAGATTTATGGTTAAAGCTGATTAGAAGGAATGTTGTAGATCCATTCAAGAAGGAGGGCTGAGAATTAACTCCATCAAATTGAGTAACAATGTGATAGTGGGAAAGAGATTATAGAAACTTATAAAAAAGAAGGATTCAGTATGGATCAAATGGATGGAAAGCTACATTCTACAAGGGAGAAGTTTTTTGTAAATAAAAAAAAGTAGCAGGTCACACTTGCCCTTAAATTTATTGGACATTAGAGATAAATTATTTGGTTACTTTAAATGCTCAATAAAAAATGAAGAAGCAGCCTTCTTATTCTTAATGACTGGTTTAAAGTAGGACCTCTAGTCCCTCTTCATGAATAACTCTTCGAGATTAAAGGTGAAAGAACGAATTAAGGACAATGCGTGGGAGGCTCCCCAAGTTGCAGAACATCTATGACCTTATTATGCTCCTAATGCTACCAACAAGATTCCTATGTTTGGTTGAATCATTCATCTAGTACGTTTACTAATAAATCTCCTAAAAAGGTTATTACAACAAAATATATTTGTTAGACATTAACACTCATATAGGGTTTATGGTCATTTTTCAATATTAACTATCAAAGAGTAGTCACGGGCTTGAATTAAATTAAAAGGTTTCAAACTAAATCCAGTGAATTTAGAATGAAAAAAATATTATCTCTATAAAATAGAAAACAAAAGTGTTCTTCGTGTTCTTTAACCTACGAAAATTAAACATAATCCAAGTAAATGATTATATTTATATCATCCATATCTTTAAATCCAATCCAATATTTCTTTGATATTTCCTATAAATGGTATCAGAGCCATTATATATATATATATGCATATCTTATTTAATTTTAAGATTTATCTAATAAGACATTTTCAAAACAAAAGATAAAAATGAAGATCTTGTTGTTTTATAAAATCCAAGAATATTTTGTTTTGGCTTTAATAATATTCAAAATTTAAATAAACTCTTACGAGAAAGAGAAACAAAGAGAAACTTTTGCCTAAAAAGGTATATTTGTAGCGTATGAATTTATTTTTATATTTTGAATGCAACTTTGATTAATCTACTTTTCTTGATAAATCTGCTTTATAAAATATTGATACATACTGTGTTTCATTCAATTGTGACGTTTATTTCACTTCTTTCCATTTTTTAATAAATAAAAAATGCCATTAATTATAGGAACAAGATACCATCCAACTTCAAATAATTAATTTAATCCACTTTACTAATCCGCTAAAACTAAAGCCCTAAATAGCAGAACTTCTAGGAGCTTGCTTTACCATGTTACAAACTAAAGGGGGAGGGCCACAGACGGAGATCGACGCTGCCATGGAGAAAGAGGTCACTTTGTTAGACCATAATAGAGTGGTAGTGGGGATCAGCTTGTGCAGCTCTATTCTGAGAGTGCCATATCTGACTAGGTATGCTTACCTTCTTAATTAGGGTTATGATTAGCTGGATGATTATTTTTTCTACTTCTAATCAGGATGTCCTTAAGGTAAGCAATCATTGTCAGACCCTTAAGATGATTTGGCAATTAGGGTAGGTCACAGAACCTAATCTACTTCTCGAACCCACTGTTTTGAGTTCCTATTTTAGAGTATTCTCGAAGACTAAAGGTGGGGCTATCCCTTCCCAGTAAAACTTATTCTTTGATCTAGTAAATTGTTTCATGCAGAACTTGATATTTAGGATGTTTTAAGCCTTAAAAAATTCTATGATTTTTTTTTCTCTTCATAGGGTACAGATGCATGATCCGAAAACCACTAAATCCACTTCTTCATCCCTTAGTAGAGATCTCCTATGTTGCATAAACCAATTTATCATGTTAGAGAACCTCATGGTAAGTGGGAAGCAGCATAGACTAGAGATGTGAGACCAAACATAGGTTGAATACTGATAATTGAAGAATAAGTGATCTTTGGTTTTGGTAAAGTTCTTGCAAAGGATGCAACAATTAGGGATATTTAGAAACGAGAGTCTGTCCAGAGTAGAGAGTTTGTCTCAACAAAAGTAGAAAAGAGACTTAGGGAGAAGATGCTTATGTCAGATTATAGGATACCAGTCTTGTGCTAATCTGGGAGTCCTGAATAATTTCTAACAGGACTTAGTTAAGAACTTCCCTGAAGCTTCTTTGAGCCATAAGTAAGTGTTTTTTTGAGTTGGGTCAGGGGAATGTTGTGGGAAAATATACATTAGATTTTGAGATGGAAGTCTCTAAGAGCTACAATTGACCCAGAGCTTTACATTAGCTAAAGTAAGAAACCAATTATGCAATATAGGGTAGTGGATAAGGTATGAAGGGGGCCCAACGTGATCCAATTATCATAGAATAAAGATGTTAATTCTCTGTTCAATTACACACATGATATGATTAGTTATAAAGCTCTTAAGTTTAATAAGGTGAGAGAAGGAGTGGGCGTGGCTACTTTTGTCTTAAATTGCCCAGAAATCTTTCCTACTTGAGTAGGTATCTTTTAGTCCATTTGACCCATAAGGAATTAGTTTTAATGAGTAATCTTCAAAGATGCTTACCCATTGACACTTTATGACTCAATCTTATACACGAAATGTCAAGTCCCCCTTCTTTAAGAGGTTGGCAGACCTCCTGCCACTTAACCTAGCCATAAATCTCTTATCTTGATTACCAATCCATAAATACTTCTTTATAATCTTTTCCAATGTTTTAATAAGACCTTTAACAAAGAAAAAATTTCCTGACTAATAGATATGCATAGAATTGAGAATTGCTTTTTATTAGTTAAAGTCTACTTGCAAAGGAAAGGTCCTATGGGCCCAAGAGTTTAGTTTTTGTTACAGTCATTTTATTAAAGGCTAGCAATCTCTAAACTGCAACATTCTATTAGTGACAGGAAAGCCAAGATACGTTAAGGGAGGGTGTTTATTGAGTAGGTCAATCACAGTTGAGAACCAAGCCACTTGATGGGTTACGAAACTGGAAAGAATGAGGAAGCTCTTATTAGGATTAAGTTATAAACCCGAGAGAGATTTAAAGAGGTGTATGGCTATCATAATTATAATTAGGGACCTATCATGAGCTTTAGAGAAGAGTAGGAGGTCATATGCAAAGGAGAGCCTCAGTAGTCTCACTTGTTTAACACTTACTATGATATTTGAAGTCTCCATTTAACCCAATGTTATGTTTAAGGAGTTAGTATAAGACGTTTATAAATAGGATGAAAAGATAGGGGATACTAGGTCCTTTTGCTTTAGCCCTTTCTTACCCCGAATGATTTAATAGGATCCCTATTAACTAGCATCATATAAGATGGGGTGGAAATGCTTTGCCAAATCCAGTCCTTAAATTTATCAAGAAAGCCAAATTCCTCTAAGTTGTGCATTATAAAATCCCAACCTATGGAGCCGTACGCTTTATGGAAATTAATCTTCAAAGCACAATTCTTAGGAGCCTGCTTGATATTTGAGCCCTTGAACAACTCATGAGCTATTAGAACATTCTCCCTAATCAGATTATTCTTGAAAAAAGCAGCCTAAGATTTACCTATTAGCTTCCCCAAAACCATTGTCATTCTCTTTACCAGTAATTTATCAATGATTTTGTAGAGAAAGTTACAACAAAAAATAGGCCAAAAGTCAGCAAGAGAGTTAGTGTTAAAAACCTTGGGGACTAAAGTGATGAAAGTGGAATTGATTTCTTTTAAAAGCCTTCCATTCTCAAAGAATTCTAGGACCACATCACATATCATGTCTTTGATGAGAGACCAAGAGGATTGGCAGAATTTCCCATTAAAATTGTCTAGCCCAAAGCCTTTGTTAGGGTTCATCTCAAACACTATACTCTTCACATCTCTGATTATGAAAGGTTGGATTAAGTCATGCCTATCATCCTTAGATATGGGAAACTGCGCCAGGGATTTGACTAGATCCACTAAAGAGGCTAAGTTTATAGTTGACCCTAGGGTGTCTCAAAAGTTTAGATAGGTTGTTTGTTTGAGCTCCCTCTAAGAGTAAGCTGTCGAACCATCAAGTCTAGTCAGAGAGGCAATGTAGTTCTAATTCTGTCTATTGAGCGCTGCCTAGTGAAACATTTTGATGTTCTTATCTCCTTCTTAGAGCCATAGTACTTTAGAACACTACCGGGCGAGAGAGGGGTGAGATAAAATAGCCTCAGCATATTACTGCAAGGTTAAATTCTCTTGGGACACCAATAAGGAGTTCTCTAGTTATAAGTAGATCTCTTGTTGGAGAGCCTTAAGTTTCTGTTTGGCCTTTACCAAATCCTTTTAAGTTACCTTTGTTTATGTTAGATCAAACCCCTCTACCTCTGTTAAAAAGTTGTTGAATCGAAAAGGGAAGGTCTTCTTATCATGGCTAAGCAAATTTCTTATGATTATAGGAGAGCAGTTAGAGTTAGTAGGCTCCAATAAATAAGCTAGACTAGTTCAAAAGCAATATAATCAAAAGTAATTTGTCAAAACTTTATCCAATTTATTGCGTTTAAATGTACTAGTGCTTTGTTTGTCACTCTAAGTAGATAATTTTCCTTTATGTTTTAAGTCCACTATGCCCAACTTCTGCACACAGTCCTGCAAGTCAGTACTGTAAAATTTTTGTCTGCCATATGTCCCTTAGCCTCTAACCTATAGATAGTACTATTGAAATTACCAATATAGATCAGTTGGCACCATAGTTCCTTTCTTTGAAAATTCTTATTAGAGTCATAAACCACAGTAGTTAACAAGGTGGTATTTGAAGAAAGAATCCTGAAAAATAAGTGTATCAATTGATCACTATAACCTTCTTAGTATCATAGGCTAGAATAATACGCCATAGTGATGATGATTAAGGTTAGATAAGATCTTCCACCTACTTCCAAAAATATTGAGATTATCACAGCTTACTTTAGAAAACTTAGTTTCCAGTAGACCTAAAAGATAGAATTACTCTCTTTAACAAAATCCATAAGACCCAACTATTTTTTGGGGCAATTGAGGCCCCTAATATTGCAAGCTATCATTGACATGATATAAAGAGGGTTAGGTTACGATCTTTATCTTTCTTTTTGCACTTAGGATTCTTCTTCTTGATATATTGCACATCTTGTTCTAACTATTTTATTGGAGTAATAGAGAAGTTGATAGAAATAATACCTCCTGAGCACTCAACAGTCCCCTTTATATAGGTAACATCTAAAGATTTGATGGCTATAGCCTCAAAGGAGGCCTCCAAAGGAGGAATTGCCTTTGCCTGATAAGAGTTAAATAGTTTAGTGGCAATGACCTCCAGGGAAGAATTATGAATAACCTGACTATCTAGGGAAGATGGTTGCTCTAAAGCGATGAGATGAATTATCTTAGTTGCTGGAATGAGCTCAGAGATGCTAGCGGCCTGGTCTTTTGAGGGGTTTGAATTCTTTTGTAATCCGATAAGTTCTGCAAAGTCGTCTCTTGAGAACACCATACCAGTATGTCAGTAAACCTTATTTTTCTATTTCATTGGTAAGTTAGCCTTATCAATTCTTCAAAGAAAGAATCGTTCTCTCCAAGCCTCATTAAAGGGATAAAGCCAGGTAGGTCTTTCTCTAACTCTACATTGATGCATAGCCTCGCATACCTCACTCTCTTTTTTAATGCAGTAGTCTCGTCCGTACAAAGGGGTTTAATAATATAGTTAGCTAGTCTACGCAGACCTTTGGTAGACCAATATTCCAGAGGAATACCATGAAAGTTAACTAATAAAAGAACATTTTTTGTTGTAGGGAGAGATCAAGTCACTAGAATTGCAAAAAAAAAGGGCATATTATCAACATGTTAGGGGTCAACCTCCAACACCTCTTGGCCCCAGATTTAGATGAAAACTTAAATAGTACCAATTTATCCCCAATAAGTAGATAATCGAGCAACCCTTTCCCATTCCAGGTTTTTGAAGTCCAGTTGAGAAATATTGGGAAAGGAGGTTGCTTTTGAGGGAAAACCCCACCAAAGACGTTTGCCAAGTAACAGCTTCAAAAAGTCAAGTATTCATGCCCTAAAGGAGGACAATATTCAAGCACAAAGTCAAAAGCATCACCTACCACCTACTTCTAAGAAAGCAAACATTTAAGGGTTGAGGCCCCCACATCCAAGGTAGGGCAAAAACTGAAGGATAGGAATCCATAGACTGGGAACTTGAAGATGGAAGCAGGGGAAAAAGATCATAAGGTGATACGAAGCGGGGAAGGCTCAGGGACAGGAAGGGTAGGCAAGGACATGGTACAAGCGAAGGGAGATTGGAAGAAGCGGAACAGGGGCAAGAAGAGAAATTTACTTTTTTCCATTTGATGGGTGAATAAACAAAAAGGGAAACCAGAATAAGAACAATGATGTTGATATGAATGTTTTAGAACCTTAAACCATGATTCTATTTGGAATGTTTTAGAACCTTAAATCATGATTCTATTTGAATTTTTAAATTAAAAAAAAACGAAACTAAACAAATGGAAAAGGGGGGTGAGAGAGATGGTTTACAATCCATTATTTTATTGGATTTAGACTTTAGAGACACATTCCACTATATTGGTTTTATTATTTTGTTTCCTTATTTTATTGGAATTATGGTTATTGGTTATTATGATTTGGGCTTCCTCCTTATTATGGTCGACACTAAACATTAACTCATTTTACTTGTTTTAAGGCTAGAGACATGGGCCTATGAACTCCTTCTTACTTAATGCCCTGAACGCCTTCTTACTTAGTTTAATATCAAGGGCCTAAAGGCTTGGGATTTAAGTTGAACATGCATCTTGGGTTGTATTCATTACTACTGGGCTTATTCTGTTACTGATTCTACTGAGTTTATTTTCTATTATTGGTGACTTATGTTTTCACTTAAGTTTAGATGTATAGCCCTAGTTTGTTTTTGTTAATAAATTAGGTATGCTTTCACTTAGATTTATTACATATTATAGGCTTAATTCTTAACTGAATTGGGTTATAATAAGAGTGGTATTACACTTGGGTCTAAATTAGGTCTTAAAAAATCTATAGGCCAAATTTAGAATAAGATGTAAAATCTTGTGTCTAATTCAATATGTTAATTAAACTAAACTCAAATAAATAAGAAATAATTTTCTAATTGGATAAATGATTAAAAAATAGTTTTAATTAAATCTAAGTGTCTTAATTTGATTAGTTCAACAATAATAATAATTAGATATAAAATTTTAATTGAATCAAAATTATATTATTCGTAAAGGCTAATTCGGTTAGTTGAATAAAATTAAGAAATAAATTTTATAAACCAGAATAAATTTAGAAATTAGTTTTCTAATTAAAACAGACTTATTTGTTTGGTTATAGAATAATTAAAAAAAATTAGAAATAAGTTTTATAATGTGATTAAACGAATTTGCTTTATTAAATTAAACTAAACCCAAATAAATTAGAAATAAGTTTCTAATAGGAAAAATAATTAGAAATGAATTTTAATTAAATCTAAGAGTCTCAAGTTAATTAGTTCAAAAATAATAATAATTAGAAATAAGTTTCTAATTGAATCAAAATTATATTATTCATAAAGACTAGTTCTTTTAGTTGAATAAAATTTATAAATAAAATTTATAAATTAGAATGAAATTAGAAATTAGTTTTCTAATTAAAAAGATTAATTGTTTTGGTTATAGAATAATTAAGAAAAAAATAGAAATAAGTTTTCTAATGTGATTAAACAAAATTGTTTTGTCAAATAATAAGAAATGTGTTTCTAATTAAATTAAAATTAGAAATATTTTCTAATGAAAATACACTAATTAGTTTGGGTAATTAAAAATTAGAAATAAGTTTCTAATAAATGACAATTAGAAATAGATTTTCTAATTAAAAGCAAGTTTGTGCTATCCCTAAATGCTCTTATAAATTGTTTATGCTTTTATACTACATGAAAGATTATAGATACGCTCTACTTATCACATAATTTGATCTATTTGATAGTATTTTACAATAAATAATTTGTTTATTGATAATCCTCATATGCAATAATGCGTTAGTGAGAGAAGTCCTTTAAAGCAAATAATATGTTTATTTGAAAAGTATACGTTCAAGTAATGTGTTATTTAATGACTATCTTGTTCATATAATATGTTAATATGAATATTAAGATGCATAACCTCTTACGTTGATTTCAGGGAAACTTTTTAAAAATGAGAAGACCAAGAGTATGATATTTGTTTGTAAGAAGACTACGCATCGCCAACATGCTGAAATAGTTAGATGATTATTGTATGCAATCGGAGCAAGATCGAAGGACACATATGTTCAATGATCAATGAACTTAAGAGTTTGGATTATACATGGTTTAATGATCGATCTCTACATATTTATATCTTTCATAAGACATTATTGCCTGTTGAGGGAGAGTTGTTGATGAGAATGTGGGATGTTCATCAACAAAACTCAGTTTATATTGCTGTATGAATGCTTTTAGTGGAGCATACAAGGAGGGAAATATTTAAGAGTATATTTCATAGTGGTTTGCAATTAAACATAGTTAGGATGATTTCATATTGTAGTGAATGGGATAATTATTGGTGATGCCCTATGCATTTTAAATTGTTAATTGTTTGAATTAAAACTTTCAATTGAGAGATATTACTTATTTATTGAAATGCATTAATATTTCACTTCTTTGATAGTTTCCATATATATGCGCTATATAAATGTCATCTTTGGGATATATGTTATCATTGGCTTCTAAATCGAATGATTGATTGTTGATCAATTATTATATAAATAATGATTGAAAACTTGATGATCTATTGATTCTATAAGTAATTGTAAAAAAAATATTAAAGTTTTTATTTAGCCTATTACATCATATTGTTATGAATGACAATTATGGCATGGTGAGTATGTTGTTAAGGAGAATATGTGTTTGAGAACAATTACTACTATACTTGGCATATCATGTTGAAAATTTTCACTTAATGTGAAAATAAGAATGATACTCATTTGAGGACTTTAGATTTGAGAAATCCAATGAGCAAAAGGCTCTTTCTTACTACATGAAATCATGATGATTCTTAAGAGAAGCACTGTAACTCAACATAGGAAGCTTGTGAGGCATGTAATATGTGTAAAAGTAAAATTTTCTTAATTATTATGTAAATTAAATGGGTATGATCATGCCTATAACACATGGTTTATAAAAGTATTACGCTTGTAGTCTTTCAATGATTGACTAATGGTCACTCACTCATTCACTATCAAGTTTGACATAAAATATAACCAAAATTAGAGGATAATGAATTTAGTGCTAAGATATATGAAGTAAAATGTCAAACATAGTTAGTTAAATGAGAAATGTTAATTATATCTTTTTGGATATGAAGCAAGTAAAAGATTTTACACTCTATTTGTCTTTGTATTATATGGTTTAGGTTCTTATGAGATGCCTATAATGAATGTTTTCAAGGCTTTTGCACCATATAGTAAAAGACTATATGTCTAAAACATACTCACAAAAGGATGAAAATAAAATGAGGTAGCTCTATGGTGAGTCTAAATAAAATATGGAAAGAAACTCTTCCATAGTTCTTAGCATTTTAAGTTATACTGAGATTAATCAATCTAAGAAGAGGAAAAATGGCATAACAAGAAGAAAGTTCTTATTTATTGTCATACTTTTGGGTAGTTAACGATTCTATAGTAATTTTCCATGATAGAAAATGATAAGGCTCTTGGAACAATCATGATCATGATTTTATGTTAAATGTTTTACAAGTATTAGATGATGGTTAACCATAGTTGTTACTTTCTTCTGCATCTAACACTTGTAATATGATACTAAATGATGGCTTGTTAGACTAGATCTAATGGGAAAAAATCAAATAATTTGATTAGTCCTATGGGCTTGTTTTAAAGACCTGCATCATGTAGAATTTTCTATTGGTGATTATAGTCTAACCAATAA
This sequence comes from Pinacopodium congolense, assembly GCA_028565735.1. Classification (NCBI taxonomy): domain Eukaryota; kingdom Viridiplantae; phylum Streptophyta; class Magnoliopsida; order Malpighiales; family Erythroxylaceae; genus Pinacopodium; species Pinacopodium congolense. The sequence continues at coordinate 6,985 of JAOXYD010000031.1, read as the reverse complement.
TATTATGTAATAAACTATTTTGTATGGTACAAAAGAGCTATTAATTCATTGTAATTAATTCGTTATGATATTTTTGGCATTATAAATGTGATATTTGTGGCATGAAAATAATTATTCCATTATTATTATTATTATTAATGACTATAATTGATATAGTTATATTCACTTGAGTTCTTATAATTCAAAGCATTACGTTGCTTATAATAGTTTACACTTCTCGATGAGAATTGATAAGATGAATTACATAAAGACTTCAAGTACTAGTCAAGGAGAAGTGCTCTTTGGTGTACTTATCCAATCAATTCAAGGACTCATACGAGGACAATTAAAGGAATAAACAAGTGATTATTGCATAAACATATCATGTAGATGGTGAGGAAAAGAGGAGCACTAGATCACTTTTTGAAATTTTTAAGTCTCTAACAACATAAGTAAAGTTTTCTTAACACTTGTTGGGGTGATATGTCATTGATGACCCAATATAATTACTTATGTGGATATCAAATTACGTATTAAACACCATATTTGTTATGGATAGTTAAAAGACCTACCTTATCACATTTCGAGGAAAATTTAATTGCTTAATTTTTTTTAATTATGAGAAATGGTGTCCCAAAAGAAAGGTAAGTATCTCTAGTGGATACTATGAACATTCTAAGAGCATCTTTAAGGATAATCGAATCGTCCTAGCAAGATATCATATTCTTAATAGATGTATTTTTTGAAGTAAAAGAATATAGCTCGAAGCCTATCTCTATATAAGATACTGAATTAGAATGATCTAGTGATAGTTTGAGGCCTACCACTATATGAGATACTAAATTAGAATGATCTAGTACATTGAGATCAAGTAGATGTGATGCATATGAGTAAGAGTAATTAAGGAGATGATAAATTAGTTTTTGATCATGAAAATTGTAATCCAATGGGAGTAATATAAGAGTGAACATATATTTTGTTTCTTAAAATCTTTTATGTACACCCACATTATAAGTCGATAAATCCCTAAACAACATTTTGATGTTAAAGGGCAAAATGTAATGATAAATCCACAAAAAAACTCATAGGCCTAATTATATGAGACATGCTCTATCTTATTTTGCTAAGGGTTAATATACGAGTTACAAAAGAAGAATGAATGTCATTATGCTCTATCTAAGTATAAGACTTCGATATTTGTCCTAAAAGACTTATTGCCATCATGCACAAATGAGTTCTCAAATATCAACTGAAATACTGATGTGATTTCAGTAGTTACATAGCATACTTTCTTATGAGGTTTATATTTGTTTAACTAGTTATAATTTTAGTATTTAGAATAGATCCTACTTTATATCAAGTGAATGTAAAAGGCTTCATGTTCTTAAACGAATAATAAAATAAAGAGCAATTAATAAATTTAATTTACAAGGACTAAGAACATTACATATTTAAATTGTTATCATTAATTTGTGGTCTAAAGTAGTCTAAAAGTTAGTGGCATATCATGTTTCATATAATAATCATGTTATATAATTTTAGTGTGATTAATAAAGGTCACTAAGTATATGCTATAAAATCCAACAATAAATAGTTAAATTTATCGAAATGATTTATTATTGTTATTATGAGCTGCATATCTATCAAAAATATGCTTGAATAGCTCTGTATGCAAGATTGTAAACCTTTCATATTGCTATTGCTAAAAATGAGCAATTGGGTAATATGATGCATCTTTATATGCTACATAATGAGATAAAATTGGTGATCTCACCTACATATGTAGGAATAAACACAGTGAAAGACAATAATAGAGAGCTTAAATATCAAAACTGAACCAAACTCATAAACATAAGCTAAATTATATCATAAGAACATAATAGCTTAGAGGGAAATGACTAAGCTATGTGATTATGTCAGTGATGCTAATTTGTTTGTCGTTGGGTATTTGATACAACATATGTTTAATTGAGTATTAAGAATCATCATTTTCTAGGACAAATTTTATATGCAACTTTAACCTAAAAAATGTGAGAATACTTAATTTTGAATTAAGTATTCAGTTCTAGAACGAATGATGGAATGAGTATTCAACATTCAATTCTAAAAATTAGTTCTATGTCAAACAGATATAAGATACCTTTTTACACAAGTCATTACTTCTATTACTTTATAAGAATGGAGATGAGACGATTTTAAACCATTTATCCATATGATAAAATGAGTGCTCAAGGCTTAAAATGCGAATATCATTGTAAAGTAAATTGAAAAGTAAAAAAATAATAATAATAATGACATAACTTTTAAGAAATGATATACTCATTCAATCTATCTTAATATGCCAATATGAGTTCTTAAAAGTGGTCTGAGTGAATAAATAAGTGAACTCAAATTAGATATTAGGTATACCTAAATTATCATTTGTACAGTATTTAAGGAAAGACATACACTCTGTTAAAAGAGAGACAATAGTGTAACTCATAAATCATATCATGTGTACATTATCGACCAGCAAGGATAATATAATTCATATTCTCGTCTTATATTAAGTAAGGATTCTTTCGAGGCTATATAAACCTCAAATTTTAAGTACTAAGGATTCTTTCGAGGCTATATAAACCTTAAATTTTAAGTACTCTTTTACTCGAGTTCCAATTCTATAGAATTAAATTAATTATTACTATCTTAAGATGTTATCTAAAAATTTTGTGTTATTCAATATAATGGGACATTATAGAGAAGTAAGTTAATGTGAATTAAAGAGTTGAAGACTGAGGAAGATCGTTATAAATTTAAGTTTGTATCATAAAGTATTCAAAAGGGCTTACCTTCAATGTAAAAGGCAATATAAATACGAAGTATATACGAACTCATAATGAGAGGATAAGTGATGTAAGAAATGATCTAAGGTACTGCATACTAAATCGACTTATAGATTAATTTATTAGTCAAGATGTTATATATTCCTAACAATTGTATGACAATGTGCTCTCGTAAGATATTGATCGTACGAGTTATTAAACTAGTCTAAGATATGCAGAGTTTCGAATAAGATAAACCCATTACGTGTGAGTGGAGATGTTATACAAAGACACCTACATTAGGTTTATGGTCATTTGTAAATATTAACTACCAAAGGGTAGTTAGAATTAAATATAAAAGGTTTTAAACCAAATTCAGTGAATATAGAATGAAAGAAATATTATATCGTAGAGTAGAAAACAAAGATGTTCTCCATGTTCTTTAACCTATGAAAATTAAATATAATCTAAGTAAGTGATTATGTTTAGATCATGCATATCTTTAAATCTAATCCAATATCTTTATCATATTTCCTACAATATGCATCAACATTAGCACAAATAGGTATGGAATACGTTTCTCTTACTAAGAATTTCCTTCTTATTCTACCTACTAATAAAAGGAAAACTTCCCTTGTTATATAATAATAGATTTCTTAATTTGATATTAAGAGATAATGAAACAACTAATCAAATCTTTTTTTATTTCCCCACTTTGTTTTCATATGGAAACAAATCAATGTTGTTTGATTAGCAATCATTATTATAACATTTATGAAGCTTTCCAATGGCTAATGACAGTGGGATTTGAATCCTAGTAGTATATGCAAATTGCATTAACTTAATATGAAAAAAATGACTAAGAGAGTGATCAGAGGGAAGAAGACAACTAAAGAACAAGTTTTGGTTGATATTATTTTTAGGGTAAGAGAGTAGGCCCTATTATTCAAACTTAAATAGAATTGTAATAGCTTATTAATTCAATCATGGATGTTGCAAAATAAAGAAACACATGGATATCCATGGAGAAGTGAAGTATGATAAGCACTTAGGTGAGCAGTCATTTAAAGACATTGGTTGAAAAAGGAGATTAAAAAAAACCATGAAGGATGGTACAAGAATCAATTGGTAAGAGTGTCTTTAAACCTCTATATAAAAAATATAGAGAAGGAGAAAGGTCAGGAGCAATATTAAGAAACGTAAAGGCTTCAAATAGGAAAATGGAAGTTGAGAAAGTTGTTACTAATTTCTTTTTTGTGTTAACATACTAGGATGCTAATGTAAAGAAGGGTGACTCTTTTTTTTATCCCCTCCCCTAATGTTTATATTTCTATATTGTATAGTTTTATCATTTGTAACTTTTAAGAAAAATTTATTCATAATTTTTCCACTTACACAATGAAAATTATCAATAAACTAACGAGGACTTTATTCATCTAATAACTAAATCAATCCTCCAAAGCTCATTCAATTAAATATATCTAATATTGATTGAACTTGTGTTAAAAATATAATTAGAGCGACTTTTTTTATAATATTAACTTCATTGTAAATAATAAGATTTTAATATTAAATATTAAATTCAAATATAATAAATTTATGAAACTTTAAATCATTGATATTGCAATGGTGAAATATAAATTGCCAATTACCTATAATAAGTTAGTTTTAGAGATGTAAAAACTAAAAAAAGTTCAGGTACAATCCAATTTAGTTCAAGATCAATATATCAAATTATTTAATTGAATTTGAGTTTAAGCCCAAAATTAAATATTTAAGTTGGAATTTGAGATTTGACAAAATTTTTTTGGAAAGATCAATTATGTAGAATCAATTCATTTCAAAATTAATGAATTAAGGAGTTTGAGATTTGACAAAATTTTTTTGGAACGATCAATTATATATAATCAATTCATTTCAAAATTAATGAATTAAACTACCTTTAATTGATTACCTTACCTCAACATTTTTTTGCAAGAATTATTTCATTTTTAACCTAATGAAAAAGATTAATATCATGAGAAAAGAATTAACGATCATACTTACTGAAGCATAAATTCTTAATTTAAACTCAATCAAAGAGTTACAATTCTAAAAATTCCAACCAATTTCATTTCCATAACCCACCAAACAAAGTTATGGTACTAATAACCATTGTATCATTATATTTTCCAAACCTTATTTAAATTGTTTTAAAAAATCATAGAAACATTATAATAATGGTATAGAAAGCACTAGAAACATGGTACGGATGATCATACTTGGCTTAAACATAAGGTTTTTTTTGTCTTAATCAAATTAGGTTTTACTGTTTCAGTATTTGGGGCTAAAGTTTTAAGTTTTCACTAAGGACATGTTTGATATTGCTGTTGGTTGTAGTTTTATGTTATATTTTTATATTGGTTTTTGTGTATTTTTTGAGGGGTTTTGTGCTACTTTTTTCGATTTCTGTATTGTATTATTATATTGTTTTTTTGGTTTTTATGTTATTTTTTTATTTATATATTTTAAAAAATAGAAAATAAAAACCAAAGAAAAAAATGAATCAAAACAAAGCCTAACTTTAGCTTCACCACTCGTTAAACCAGTAGTCCTAATTAAGCTTAAGTGGAAATTAGGGCTTTTTTTTACTTGAAATGGTGAACTTTTTAAAAGTTAGTTATTTAATTGAAAATTTTAAAAAATTTATTACTCAATTGAAAATTTTTTAAATGTTACTTATATATCTATTTATTATCCCTAAATAATAAGATGTTAATATTAAATATTAAATTCATATATAATAAAGTTATTAAAGTTTAAATCCTTGATATTGCAATAGTGAAATATAAATTGCCAGTTATTTATAATTAGTTAGTTTTAGAGATGGTAAAAATTGAAGAAGTTCAACTTCAACCTAATTCAGTTCAAAATTAATATATCAAATTATTTAATTGAATTTAAGTTTGAGCTCAAAATTAAATATTTAAGCTATAGTTTGAGATTTGATAAAAATTTTGGAAGGATCAATTATGTAGAATTGATTCATTTCAAAATTAATGAATTAAACTACATTTAATTGATTACATTACCTCAAAAAATTTTCGAGAATTATTTCATTTTTAGCCTAATAAAAAAGATTAATATCATGAGAAAAAATTAATGATCATACTTACTAAAACATAAAATCTAAATTTAAACTCAATCAAAAAATCGCAATTCTAAAATTAAAAAATTTCACCCAACTTCATTTCCATAACGCCCCAAAATTATGGTACTAATAATCATAGTAACATTACAATAACGCCATTTTCAAAAAAACATTCCAATAACGGCGTAGAAAGCCCTAGAAACATTGTACGGACGGACTTACTTGGCTCAAATATATGGTTCTTCTTGTCTCAATCAAATTAGGTTTTACTGTTTCAGTATCTGGGGCCAAAGTCCTAATTTTTCACTAACTTTAGCTTCACCACTCGTTAAACCAGTGGTCGTAGCGAAGCTTCAGTGGAAATTAGGGCCTTTTTTTTTCCCCCTCTTCTTGCCCCTTAAAAACTCTAATATAATTTCAGTAAACCCATAACCGTCAGTTTCAATTAGCACTAAAAAGTCCAAAATTGGACCTTGTAACCGCTGATTCGGGAAAGTCTTTAGCTTGACCACTAATTGTTATTAGGAAGCTCTTTGATTTTTGTGAATATGGTGGAGGCGGAGCGAGCTCAGCACCCGTGGGTGAATACGGACCATAACTTGGGAGGGGTGGTCGGCGTTGGTGATTTGCGGATGCCAGTGGTTGAAGACTATGTTTCTCGGTGTCAACAATCGGTAAGTTCGTCCGAGGAGAAGTTGGGGATTGGAGAGAGGGCGTTCTCCGCTGCTGGTGCCGCGTTCTTGTCTGCAATCATTGTTAACCCTCTTGATGTCGCCAAGGTGAGGTTTTGTTTTTCAATGGAAGATCTAAAAGACGACAGCTTTAATGGATTTAGAGCCTGGGTTGTTGTGATTATTGCTTGTTAGTGTCTGTATGTTTGTGTGTTTAAATTCATGTGTTAGTCCATGTGAAGATGGTTTCCTTTTTTCTGAACGTTGCAAATTCATGTTTTAGTCCGTGTGAAGATATTTTCCTTTTCTCTGAACGTTGCAAGTTCATGTGTTTGTCCGTATGAAGATATTTTCCTTTTTCCTGAACGTTGCGAGGTTGTTTGATGGGGAAATTTGAGTTGTTT
>JAOXYD010000030.1:46012-65590 GCA_028565735.1 Pinacopodium congolense | reverse complement strand
GGAGGATTCGAAAATTGTTTTGCTTGGATTTTCTAATGTCTTAATATCAGCATCCCCAGCTTAATGAAACCAACTTCGGACAGAAGTTACCAATGCTCTCTCCTTTTCATCAAGGGTAAAAATAAAATAAAATATTATAGAGTTCTATGACAGTTGATATCCAAATTCCAATTCATATGTTTGTTTTATATCTTTTCACATAATTTTTTTAGTTGGATTGCAAAAAGTTATGCAACTGCCTACGTCAAAAGATGCCAATGTCAGAACCCATGCGATAACACCGGTATTGGATTAAAGGAATCACTATGAGGACGACTAGTAGTTGAAGAGAACACCCTCACATCCTTCACACTCTTCTTTGTACCTTGATTGGTATGTGATAGGAAAAGAGAACAATGGGCAGCTAAAGAACATTATGCTCTTGTTTGATTTCGACTCTATTTATAGAATCTGGACATATCAAAACAATTTTAAAAAACCAGTTCTTGGGTTAACATTAATGTAATGATTCCATAGATTCACTGAATGTTTACATTTCAAGACGTGTATAAGTCCAGAATTTCAAAACGTGGCCTTGGTAGTGTGCGTACATGGTCTGGGAATCCTTGAGAAGCCAATGCCCATCATTGGTATGCTGGCAACGGTTATATCAACTATTTGGCGCCTTCCAACCTAGATGTAAGGCTAGTCTCAATTGCAGCATTAACAGAAACGTCTGCCATTGCCTAAAATGTCCGACATAAGGTCATGTAATTATGCAAGTGGCTGGAATTAGGGAGTCTCAACTTGTTGGACTCCAAACCTAACCCGCTACAAGATTATCAACTTGTTTGAATTTTTTCTAAACGAAACACTTGATGGCAAAGATTATTAATCATACAGCATAACTAAAGCATAGAAATTCTTCCATTATCATAGACATGCTTGAAGAGATGCAGAGTACTTAGATCATTACTTGTAGAAGAGGGGAAATTTTCCATTAGACAAAGATGAGACCATTGTTAAAAAGGGAGTGGTAGCAGTAAGATATCAGCTACTGTAAGACTTTTTCAGGAAATCACACACTATGAACAACATATCCAACAAAAAATGTATAAGATTATGCTCCCTATATAACTTCATATCATCTTGCTTCAGCAACTTTAACTTTCATTGGACTAATAACTAGGATTTAAAAAAACTTTTCTATTTCATAAATATATTGGTCATATCAAATGAACACAATGAACTAGCCAAAACATACTAAAAGGAAGAGAAAAAGATAGCAAATGCTCAACAATTTGTTAATCTAGGGCATGTCTTTCACAATACTCACCATAGGATTCAGTGTAAGACCCACCATACTAGCTCCCAACACAATTAATAATCCTTCTCCGATGCAGTTGACAGTTCAGATATCCATCCGTCATTTCCCAGAGATACTGAGGGCCACATACTCTAAGTTCTCCTCCCACCATAACACTCATTGTGCCAGCACTCTGCAGACGCGGGCTAATCCTTCTCACTTGATGGAATCTGCTGATTGACAAAATAGTAGTGACTTGTTTTGGCCCGCCACCACCAAAGATCACAATGCTTGTACCTTCTTTCCCTCCGATTACTTATAACTTGATTGTGGTTTCAACTTTTGCTTTCACACACTGTCTTCTGTGCTTATGACTTTAGGTCAACACAAAAACTAGAATCTTCCTGAGAGAGTTGCATTGGCCGTGAGGCACCCAATCCAGAGAGAAACAAATAACATTTCAAAGATTTTTTAAGAAGCCTCCTGTGGCACCCTTACTGTATTTTACCAAATGACCCTTTAGGACTAACTTCATTTCTTAATATCATTTAACATACAACTTAATTTTTCTATTCCACGTATACCTACGGGCCAGACAGGACAATTAATGCTGGGACGTGTATTTTTTGCCTATTAACATTAACCAACACAACAAGATTGTATGGCAGAATATCATGTCATTGCCAGTAATAATAGCTCCCAAAAAATTTTTGACAACGAAGATAAAAAGGATTGAAAAACACTAGCTCTGAAACTGTAATCTTCTGCAGATAGACTACAGAGCATTGGTAAAGCTGCTTGTGGCAGAACATAATGAACATGCAATTCATAATAGACAAATCACAAAACTACTTTTGAAAGAGTAAAACTGAATACATGGCTCCTATATACTTTAAAGAGAACGAGCATGTATCAATCAAGCTACTGCTATGGAATGATAATAGTATTCAAACCTTAAGAAGTTGAAGAAGATGGTAGTTCAACAACCCAACGCTTCCGTTTGCTCAAAGGCCTAGAAGGATCCAATCTTACCTGAAATCACAAACTTCTACAAAGTGAAATCCCTAACAAGCGAAAGCCACTGTTCAAGTAAACAAGGGATTTGTCATTTCTCACATATTAACTTGGCTTAATACAATGAACGACGATTAGATTACATGGTGGGTAGGTGAAATAGCGATAAAAGCAACCATCTTTACTGAGAAAATAATAAATTGTTGAATTGAAATAAGAAAACATACAAGGTCATCATTATCGTGAGATTTGTGTTCATCGTGAGCCATGAACTTGGAAGTACGCTTGGCGTAGCGATTGTAGAGCTTATGATGAAACATTCTATCAACTACCACAACCACAAACTTCTACATCTTGTTTGACACTACCATCCCCACCACTTCGTTTATCTTCCCCATAGAGAAGCACCCCTCTTTTCTGATGGCTTACACCAAGAAGAAACCACTTTACCGTAGGATTTCTTTCCCCAAGCTAGGATTTCGTTGATCCAAAGTTTCAAGTAAAAAATTTAGGGTGTTATAGAATTTATGGAGAGGCGGTAGACGTTATAAGCATATGTAGTGAAAAAGGGAAGAAGGGTCATTGCTTGGGGAGGCGGCGGAAGACACCGAACCCTCATTCTGCAAGCTTCTATGTGTTTTACTCAAACTTCATTTTCTCCTAGCGCCTCTGGATTCTAAAACTTTGATCCTCCGAGAACCAGATTGATGATAACACTAGAATCGAGAGTCAAGACTCTCTCAGCGTGAGTTTCTACACAATGCTAAGGGATTGAGGACACGACAACCAAAAAAAAAATTCAGTGTTTCACCAAAACACCCTTTTACTCGTAAACAGATTTTTAATCAAATACAAAACTAAGTTATTCATGAGATGCTTACACGTGTTATAAGGGCCAGATCGGGCTCTTAATGCTGGGACATGTAGTTTTAGCGCTGTAAATATGACCTTTTTCTCTCTCTCTTGTTTCTACATTTTTCTCAATCAATTGCTTATCAAGCAAACTTACATGCTAAACTCAATAATTTTTAGTTTTCTACTAGTCTTTAAGTGCTGCCAAATCTGTAATTGATTAACAGCGAGTCATAAAAAAGAAAGAAGGGGGGGGGGGAGAGAGAGAGAGAGAGAGAAACTTAAGTATTGCTTCAGTGGCTTATATAAAAAATCACCCCTTTTTTTGTTGCTTTGTCTTAGCGCTTCATCCACTAATGAGTAGTTCACTTCAGAAGTAAATTTTCATAAACAAAAGAGGGGAGAGTTTTCCAGATAAATATTGAAACACATACCTATTTTTATTAAACTAAATAACTTAATGTCATATAACATATTGCTATAATAATGTTAGAAACACAGAAAGAAAAATTTTTTCCTTAAAAACAAATCATACTAAACAATTAAGAAATCATCAATTTTTGAATTTTTGGAATTAAGAAAACTTCTAGATGAATTGTTATAGATTCAGGTACATATTAACTTATAAGAGAATAAATTATATCTTCAGTTAACAACTAAAAAACATATAATATATAATAAATTCCTTATTATCCTTTTTTAAAATATTAAGATGCATATTTAATTTGATTTTGGTACTAATGTTAAGAAAATCTTCAACAATCAAACAAATTGCGTAAAATCTATCGCATATATTTTACAAATTATTTTGATTTTCCACGTGTTAAAGAATTTCACGACAAAAACTATTCAACTATCTTGTTTTCATAATGAAAACATTATCTCTCTTTTGCCCCTTATATTTAAATTTACATATAGATTCCATTCCTTTGCTCTTGCTCAACCATTTATGCCTACTTGATTTTTTTCCCTAACAAGCTTGTTCAAAAAGAGAAACTTAAACTTCCACAAGCTCTTAGTCTGAAAAGAATTAATAATAGGGTAATTTTTTAAAAAATTCTTTTATTTTCATAAAAAGCAAAATGCTTTCTTAAGAGTATATCTGTTTCAATTTATCTTTTATTACTTAAGCCACCTTTTTCACCTAATCCCATCATTAGGTATTTGTATTAATATCAATTAAGAAATTTTCATCAACAAAAGAGAAGTATGAAGAATCGTGTCATAAGTATAGGCTTAATTCATCCTTTATAAAAAGGATCTTGAGGAATGTTGACGAAGTATGGATAAGGTTAAATATTGATTTTTTAACTTTAAATTCTCAGCTTTTAATTTGTGGAAGTAAATGGACATTCGTGTTTGATTTAAAATACGAAACTAAGCTCCAGGCATTAGAAATTTTTTTAAAAAAAGAATAGAGATGTTTGGTTGAGCTTTTGATTATGATTTTTATTGTAGTTGTTGTATTTTTTAATGAATTATATATATTTTTATAGATTTTTGTGTTATCTGTCTCGATTTCTATATTGTATTATTGTATTTTTTTATTTTTATGATACTTTTTATTAATTTTTATATTTAAAAAATTTAAAAATTAAATCCGAAAATCGAATCCGAATCAAACATGAAGTGAAAGGTACAGCCTCTCTTGTTAGATACAAAGTCAACCTTTCCTCTCACTAATTTCGTTCAATATAAAGTGAATCACCTTTTGCTTAATTACCATACAAACTTTATAGCTGTTAACTTAATGTTCTCTTTTAATTAAAATTTTAAAACAATAAGCTTATTAATCTAAAGAATACGGTCAAAGTAATAGTTTTTCCTTTTGATAGCAAAGAAGTACTCAAACAAATGGTGGGGATGTTCCTTGACAAATTATTTCCTACCTCATAAGTTTTCACCTTTTAAAAGAATTGCATTCAAATTATTTTTATGTGTATGTTAATCGGTTTATTTAGAAAAATTATGATTGACTTGAATTGAACTATTACGATAAATAAATTATTCTTTCCTTATTTTAAGGAATTTTGAATTTACGAAGTTGATATAAGAAAAATACTCACTCAAGTAAGCGGACAATTCTTTTTTTTTTTAAATTACCAGGACAATTCTTCGAAATTATGAAAATGAAAGTTTCCTGATAATTAAGATAAAAATATATTAACAATAAAGTTAATCAAGTGAACGGAGGTTTATACACATTAACATTAATGGTGGATGTGAGCAAGCAAATGACTAGTTTTGGTGGGCTTAGTTCAAACACAGAAGAATCGGAGGGCCTGCGGTACTCTTTGGGTCCTGATTTCCTCACAAGTAAAGTCCAAGCGCATTTCAGATCTTTATGGTCCTAGAGCAGCAGTGATATACGTGGCTTGTAATTGTCTAGTTTAATAACAATTATATTGATTTAAATTGTTAGTTATAATTTTTATATTTTTATATTTTTATATATTAATTTTTATTGTATTAATATATTATTTTTAAAAATTTTATACTATTTTTATATTTAAAAAATAAAAAATAAAAACACAATTAAACACAAGATTTTGAATATCGTATTGGTACCGGTATCGGATTTGTCTTTAAAATAGTACTGTACCATTACCAGTTAATACTGATACCGTTTTAAATAATTTTTTAAAATTATAAATTAATTCTTAAATTTAATAAAATTAGTAAAATAGTCTATAAATATATTATATTGTATACTTTTTAACGTAACTTTAAATTTAAAAATGTCAAAATATAAAATTAAAAAAATTTTAATTTTAATTTTTTTAATATTAGTAATATCGATAAGTACTAACCAGTATTTAAATTTGGTATAAAATAAATCAATTTCGTTTTATTTTCCTATGGGTAGCATGTGTACCAATACGTACGGAATTTGAAAGATTAATTAAATAAGGCTACCGTCACGATGATGATGTCGAATGCGGTGGATGCTGACGCCTGGCCGGGTACGTCTTCTAGATGAAATTTCGATTCCATGACGTGAGATTGGCTTGCTTGTCAACTCGAATCCTATAGACATACTCCAATAAGGGTCGATGGATGTGGGGTATAATTTATTTGAATTTTTTTAATTCTTAATAATTATATCCAACTAAAAAATTATTTAATAGCATTTTAAAAATTATAATATTTATAAAATATTTAAGATCTATTTTTTCAAATTTTATTTACAATTATTGATGTGATCATTTTTAATAGATCAATATTATATTAATAGTTTAATGTGAAACTCTAAATTTAGTTTTAGAGTTTGATTTAAGAATTTAGTATTTGAATGCTAAACATTTTACAAATATTATTTAAAAATCTTTTAAAAACATTAGGGTCTTTTTTAATTTTATAAATATTAATTTTTTATAAACATTATCATATATTAGAAATTTTTAAAATTTTCATACAAATATTAAGAATAAAATATACCTTCAATCTTAATTATTTCTTAGGTGTGTTGTTGAGAGTTTTTGGATTAGAACAATTTATAAGGGATATCCCTTTTGAAGTAATCATTTAAAATAATTAAGAAAATTAGAGTTCTTCTATGCTATGGCATGCCATATAGTTTTAAGCTTTGAAACAAAATGAATCGTTAACTGAAACCAAAACAAGCTCTTCAAATATTTGATGACATAGAATTTGGTAATGAAAGGACCTCAATTTTAAACAACACAGCAAGTAACGGGAATTCCAAATAAAGAGAGATGAATTAATTGTAAAAATTCAAATTTCGAAATTAAATATTTTAATTTTAATTTTAATTATTAAAAATATTATTATATTATTTAGTTATATGTTAATTTTTTGGTCATATTTTATTAATTTTTCTAAAATTAAAACACTATGATTCTTAAAATTTTACTTTTATAAAACATCAAATTATAAATAAACAGAAATTAAATAAAACATTACCATAAGTATAATATAATAAGTAATTTTATAAATGATAAATTTTAGTGAAAATTAAAATAAAATTGAAGACAAAATTAGAGTTTAAATCTAAATTTTAATATTTTAGAAATAGGGAAGACACGCATTATTGACCATATCAAGATCGATAAAAAAAATTGAGATAACTAGGAATCAGCGGCGTCAGTGGCCCTCTCGCGAGCAATTATTATTTTGCCTCTGCAAGACGCGATTCTTGAGAGGTAAAATAGTAACGCATTATTGTTTGCAGGGGCTTATGCTACCTTTTTGTCTTTTAAGATTTGAAAAATTATCAATCTCTTTATCTGAGATTTGGAATTTAGTGTTTTAAAACTTAGAACTTAAACTGTTAATAAAATTTGAAGATTTAAAGTTCTATAATTTCAGTTTTAAAATTAAAATTTAAAAATTTAAGATTTTTCAAGGGTAAAATAGTAATTACTCGGAGACAGCCTCCCTGCGGGTCACCTCCTCTTTCCCAAAAAATCTACGCCAACAAACAGAATACGCGTTATCGAAGTTTCGACGCGGTTATATTCATTTCCTTTTTCTCCTGTTTATCCTGTTTCTTTGTGGATTTCATCGACCGCGATCTTTAGCCTCTCTCCATTTGTCGATCTCTCTCTGGTAAGATTTTTTGTTCCTCGTGTCTTTTCAGGGGAGAGGCGCCCATTAGCTGTTCGGATTTCGGCCATCTAGGGTTTTGATTTGTTTGTGATCAATTCTGTCTGCGATTTTCCTGCTCTTTTGATCGTTTGTTGTGTTTTACTTTTCCTTCTTGATTATAGCCTTCTGTTGTTTGATTTAAATTCGTTGATAAGAGAAAAAAAAAAAAAACAAAAGATTCGATAATTCTCTGGTGTGAAGTTCTTGGGGTTTAGGGTTAGGATTTCTGCGGAATTGATTGTGTTTGATATTGATTGAGAGGAGCTTTGGTTCTTAATAACATGGCGGCAGGAAGGATCGATGTGTCAGGTAGACACGAGTCTTATAGGTGCTCCAAAAGAGATTTTGGGCGTCCACAAAGCAGTGGTCATGGTGTTGGGCTGCGTCGTGGCTTGGTGCGTGAGGAGCGTTTGTGTAATTTGGACTATAGAAGGGGCGGGTTTAATTGTAGAGATGAGCACCGAGAATTGTGTTGGAGGGGGAATTTCAAGGATTCTTGCCCTACGGAAAAGGATGACGAAATACCAAGTCTTCAAGATGGGGTTCAGTTGCCTCCAGAGAAGAAGAGGAAGTTCTCTCCTATTATCTGGAACTTGGTGGACAAAAATGTGGAAAATTCGTCAGATGATAGGTTTGTTTTGAAGAATAATGCGCTCTTGACTCGTCAATCTTCAGGAAGCTCTTTTGATCAGGGATCAAACTTTACTCATGACAGGAGCATCAATAAGGATTGTCTCTCGGGAATTGAGACTGTCGAGCTGGAGCTTGTGTCAGATAGTGGCTATGGGGGACAAGAATCTGTAGCCATTTCATCTACACAGGTTCTTGAAGAGGAGCATGGGACTCATGGTGAGGTGCAGGGTCAAGGAGAGCATGAGACTGCTGAAGTGCTGAACATATATAGGTCACGATGGGCATCTGACGATGACTCTCCTTTATCCAATCATGAAGATGTGCCTGATAAGACTCTCTCTAGAAAGAGCTCCAGTCCTGAGAGTGGGGAGTTTCTGAGAGAAGAATTTGATGTGAAACAACCGAGTCTACATGGACAAAATGAGAGGGATCATTTGGAGAATGGTAATCTCATGGAAATTGACTTGAATCAGGATGAAGATTTGGAACCCGAGCAAATAGAATCTTTCAGTGATTCCTTTCATGTTGAAGAGTCTGAAGATGCTACTTATAGAAGCGTGAATATGCTTGACTGTTGTAGAAGTGTGTATGAGTATGAAAGGCTTAATGAAATTAATGAAGGCACGTACGGGAAAGTGTACAGAGCTAGAGATAAGAAGAGTGGAGAAATTGTGGCATTAAAGAAGGTCAAGATGGCTTTGGGGAGAGACAGAAACTTGGAAGAATATGGCTTCCCATTGACCGCACTTAGGGAAATTAACATGCTGTTGTCTTTGCGCCATCCTTCAATTGTCAATGTAAAAGAAGTTGTTATGGATGATCTAGATGGTGTATTTATGGTGATGGAGTACATGGAACATGACCTCAAGGGGATGATGCAGATGATGAAACAGCCATTTAGCACAAGTGAGGTTAAATGCTTGATGCTGCAACTGTTGGAAGGTGTCAAATATCTCCATGATAATTGGGTGCTCCATAGGGATTTGAAAACTTCAAACCTTCTAATGAATAATCAGGGTGAGATGAAAATATGCGACTTTGGGATGTCACGTCTGTATGGGAGCCCATTGAAGCCGTACACTTCTCTGGTAGTTACTATGTGGTACAGGTAAGATATGCAGCTTGCACTGTTTACTATAATTTTATATTTTTCTTTTGTGAAGATCAAAATCGTGGATGATGCGTATTACCTGCTTTTCGTGATTTTTTAAAATATCTGGGATATAGCTATTTCTAAGTGGATAGATTTGTTTTTCTATAGGGCACCTGAACTTTTGCTAGGAGCCAAAGAATATTCAACAGCAGTTGATATGTGGTCAGTTGGTTGCATACTGGCTGAACTTTTGACAAAGGAACCTCTTTTCCAAGGGAGAAATGAAATTGACCAACTTGACAAGGTAATTGAGTTCTTATGTTGGTATCTTGACGTGCATTGACCTTTTAGTTTATTGTTTCCTGAGCACTTATCTTGGAAATTTAAAACTGTAGATTGTGAGAATGCTTGGAGCACCGAATGATAATATTTGGCCTGAGTTTTCGAAATTGCCAGGAGCAAAAGCAAATTTTGTCAGGCAACCGTATGTATTTTTATGCTATTTGATCTTATTCTTTCGTTATAGCTTGTGTATGAAGGATGCTAGTCAAAGTTGTTCATTGACATTGTGGTCCCTTCACAGGTATAATATGCTGCGAAAGAAGTTTCCTGCCACTTCTTTCACCGGATCTCCAGCTCTTTCTGACACAGGCTTTGATTTGCTAAATGGCCTTTTAACTTATGACCCTAAGAAGGTAGTTACTTATGTAGAATCTTCCTCTTTTCCTATGGATCTCAACATTTCTTGGTCATTATTCTTATTGACTACTTTGATCATGCAGAGAATAACAGCAGATACTGCCTTAAATCATCCTTGGTTTCATGAAGTTCCTTTACCCAAATCTAAAGAGCTAATGCCAACTTTTCCCCCACTGTTTGCTAAGAAGAGGTGGCTGGTCAGTTAAAATATGAGCACCGTACGGAAAAAGATTCTAGGAGCCACTGTTTAACTTTTTTTTTTTTGTATATATATATTTTCTCTCCTTTTGCGTTTCACTAATGTGAAGAATGCATAGAATAATTGAGAGTCCAGTTCCCCAGGAAAAAGAGACCAGGGTAAACCATGCTGGAAGACCAGAAAGAAGAATAGACAAATCTTCAAATGATTATTTTAAAAGCAGTAGATAGCTGAATCCATCTGTGGTTTTAATGAACCCTCGCTGGCCCGAGGTGCAAAGTCTTGAACGCAAACCTTGTACGCTTGAATCATATGGGATTCATTTTGTGTAAATAATTCGCACCTCTCTTCCTTATTTTTTCACTTTTTATTGTCAAGCTGTTACTCACTTGTTTCATGATTATTGAATTTTTGTTTGCAAGAGATAACTGGTGTAACTCAGGAGAGTTTCCTGCTCAAACTGTCCTGAGAGGTATTCAGCAAACGTTTAATGCTAACCATCGGTTATCTTTGCTTTATTTAGTCTTAAAACCAGTTTATCTTTTCTGTTTCTTCCTGTTACTGATTTCTTTGCCGTGGCTATTTTGATGATGTTAAATGGAGGTTGAAGCGTGCATAGGTGAATTTGTGTTTCCTTTTTCGTTTTTTCCTTCAAATGTTGAAGACGTGATTCCATTCTGTTTTACCAGCTATAGAGCGTTTACCTTATATGTCTCTCATTAGTGGTTGCATATTCGATGGTAGAGGTGTATAGCTGTTTGTGGCCTGTTCTGTGTTTGACGTGTTCAATTTGCAGCTCAATGACCTCTAAAATTAAGAAACTGCAGTTTATTGTTCCTGAACAGGATTGAAATCCTTGTTCAAATTGGAAAAGTTTTGGGAAAGGAACAGACAAGTGAATGAAGAAGTGAAAGAAGACGAGGAAGAGGGGTGGTCTGTGTTATAAGGAAACATCAGGTTACGAATATGCTTGCCATGACTCATTGAAATATCTTATACATGAATCAAAAGAAATTGATGTCTTAAATATGATAATTAAGTATAATGAAAGAGTGATACAATTTTGGAGTGGAATTACCTCAAAATTAATCTGATGCTTCAGCTGTGCTTCTATTATGTTACAATTCCTTGATGGAGGCACCTGTGATGTGCTATACAATGTGCAAGTAACAGGGTTCTCCACCTGATCAGTTTTGGCTGGAAGCGTTACTGTCAGGTATTTTGTTGAGTCTCATTGTTTTCTGTTGTTGAGATTATAAACGATCTTGGGCTGCTAACTGTATTCTGATTTCTGCGTCTATAGCTCTTTACAGCTGGTTGCATCTCCTTCTGTCACTAGTATCACAAATCCTTCACATAATTTTCTATCGGTTAAAAAGCAGGTGACCATAGATGATGTATTACTGATGTCAGTGGTGTTTATTTCTATAATAATGTTTGGTTAAAATAGAACCCTATTCGTCCAGCATCAATTTTACACCTAATGAAGCCACGATAAGTGTTGGCGTAGAGCCTTCGGCATTCTTGTCAACTCCAAGTTGCGGTAGGCATTCCTGAATTTTCTTGTAAGAATTCCAATTGCCGTTGTCATGTTAGTTCTTTGAATTAAGGCATCATGGGTGATGCGATTGTGGCTAACAGGTAAATATGGCAAATTGGTACACAACGCAAATAAAATTGAATTCATTAAGTGTGAATACGAATAGAAATCAACGCTGATAATATTATCAGTGGGATGTTGTCAATGAATGGGTACTGATCCCCCGAAGGATTTTGGAGATGGACAAACTGAGTTAATGAATTGAGGGGCTAGTGAACTGTTAAAGGAGAATTATTGTTACCCTAAGTACAAAAAGAAATTTTAGAACGACGTGCAGCTCCATAAAGAGAATAGCGTCCATGAATACCCCGTCTGCTTTCCATTAAGAAACTGCATATTATCTAGGTTTTGACGGGAAAACTGCTGTTTAAATACTCCCCGGACCGATCAAATCATGTCCAAAAATAAGACTAGCAAAACAGTTTGACCAAATGAATGTCATCGGGATTGACCCTTCACGGATAGATTAGGTGAAAAGAGAGGTACATACCCAGAGCTTATCTCATGTTGTATACACCAACTGGGCAGTAGTTGGAGTAACCATGGTGTGGACGGACTCAAAATCGGCTTCCGAACAGATTATGGGCACCGAGCCAGTATGAGTAGCTTCTTCCGAGCTATGGTTGCGACAAGTTAAGCAGGACGGAACTGCTTAAAACCGTTCCGCTGGCCAATATTTTGATCGGCACGTTAAGTTCTGGTTTCAGTGCCGGGACCTTGGTGAAAATCTAAAAGTTCAGCCTTTCCTGCCCCTCTTGATCCAACTCTTCGTGTCGGGCTTCCTCTATCAAAAGCTCACAAGTTTTGCTTCTGCCCACCGCTCTCCGCTGTGCCTGTACTGTGCTACCCTTTTAAAGGCTTTTTCCTTTTACGGAGAACTGAGAACAGTCGCCGTTTATGGTCTGTCAGGTAGCACTTGGTCCATCAGAGAACGTGAGACGCCTAGCCATTTGCACAGAAGACGCAATGGCGAAGGTTTAGATTTTTGTGCAGACGGGCTTTTAGTAAACAGCAATAGAAAATTAGAAATTGGAATCTTCATGGAGATCCTTCAAAAATTGTAATCGCTGTCTGGTACATTTGCCCATTATAAGGTAACCACGGCTGATAAGCTTGTCTATTTGGCTTTTCCAATTAGCTCAAACTAATGTTTTAAAAGTTGAATAGGACATTAAACAAGTAAACATAGAGGTTTAAGATTTAGAACTTTTACTGGTATCACATTGTTATATTGAATCGGTATAAAATAAATAAATGTATAAATTATAAAAATAAGTAAAATTATATGATATAAATTAAATGTGTGATTGTGATTGAAATAAAAATAAAACATCAATATCTATTAATATGTAATAAATAATAATTTTAACTAAAATTGAATTTAATATAAGATATAAAAATAATAGAAAAAAATTAAGATTGTATTTTTAGAGGTATCTCATCTTCATCAAGAATTTCAAGTTCTCTAATACTATGTAAAGAATTGTAAATCATGCTTCTATTTAAAGTATTTACATCAGCATCTTCTTATATATTTAAATAAATTATAGATTATTAATTATTTTTTAAAATAACTTATACTTTAAAAATAAGATAATAACTTACCATTAGTAGATGTGCCAAATTTATTTGTCGTAATAAATGCATTTTTTTATAAATTGCAATTTCAAATTCATTATAATCAAGATCAAGCGATGATTTTTTTTCAGTTAAAAAATTAATATAATCAATACAATCGATATCAATTGGATTATATGTTCTTTTCTTATTAAATGCTTTGAATAAATAATTAAAAATTATAAAATTAATAATAAAGAATATAAATATTTAGAAATAAAATTTAATTAATAAAATGCTTATTCATCATCTTCAAATTATAAGTAACATAAACAAGATCATTTAGTCTTTGATACTCCAAATAATTTCGATTTTTAATATGAATGCGTTCAAAAGTACTCTAATTACTTTTACAACCTAATGCAAAAAGCGTTTAACTAAGTAATCTAATGGCAATTTTTGTTCAAGTTAGAGCACTTTTATCAAATCATTTATACCACTCATCTGTATTTTAAATTAAGAGTCATAAGAAAATATTAAAATATATTATTAATAAATAAAAATGAAGCTTACATTATAGAAAATTATGAAGTTATGTTTTTTTTAATCATAACTTCCTCTTTACAAATAGTCTAGCAAAACTCCTTGCATTTTTATGATATAACTTGATTTTGTTTAATGCTTTTGATTGCTTTACTATAGAAAACATATCTTTGCCCTCAATCACCCTAAAAATATCCTTTATTATTTTATTTGTGCATACATTTTCACTAAATAAGTGATAAGGATTGAACAAAAAAGCTGTCAAATGAATCATTTGAGTAAGATACTCATCCTTTCATTTATAAAAAATTTATGTATAAAGCATGTATAATCTCCCATCCCCTTTAAAAAGATTCATAATTATTCTACGAGCCTTATACATGTCATCATATATATAATCTAAAGATGACTTCTCATTTAAGCCAACAATCCTCAACAATTTTATCAGTAGAGTTACAATCTTTAAACCACTCAAGCAAACATATCAAAATTTATTCTATAGGATAATACTATAAACCTTTTTACCTTTCTCACTTTTTGATAATTTGTGACTCAAAAAGTGTTTATTAGTCACTAAATTCTGTAATACTTGTTTGTGATCATAAATACTTTTCAAAGTTATAAATGTAGTCACAATTCTTTAGTTGCAAGATGTATTATCTCAACCCAATCTTCTTACTTTTTTAACCAAAACAAAAAGATCAAATGATTATACACAAAAATTGTGATCTTAGATGCATGTGAAACGAGACTAAAAATATGAGGTATAGATCCAAGATGTTTTAAAATGAGATTGACACAGTGAACAATACATGGAGATCACAAAATGTTCTTATACTTGATTCCAACAAGTATCCAATGGATACATAATTAACTACTTTATATGTAATGCAATGAACTATATTCTTTAATCCAATCATTCAAAAATTTTAAAAAATATTTCAAATAAAGTTTGAGCGCTTTTCACCACATCTGACGTATCTATAGATTTAACAAAAGTTATTCTAATATCACAGAAAACTAAAAAATTGGTTAAAGTTCTTTGTATTTGATCATTCTAACCATTTACTATGATAATGCATCCTGATTTTTCCCATGTAGATTTATATAGATCCATAATCAATTAACATTCTTTTTTCAAATTTTGAAGTAAAGGCACATGAATCTCATAATAAGAAGGTGCCTTAAATCCAAAACTTATTGTTGTTGATAGGAATAGATTTTGTCAAGTTTTAGTTTGTGAATTCATATGAATTCATCTCTATTTATAATATAAAAGTGTTGAAGTTGTTTTATTATGTGTTGAATGATAGGTTTGATCTTTTGACACAAATGTTGGACCAAAACACTAAGTTTGGGAAGGAATTGGAGTAAAAATAAAGTAAGGGCTGTCAATTTAGACCATCAATGATGGTTTGTAGCTAATCAACAGCTATTTAGCAAACTATAGTTAATAGGCGAGACTTAGGTCATTCAATAGTGATTTAGCATATCACTGAACCATTGTTGAAGGAAACTAAACTGTCGTTAAGCACACTGTCAATAAAAAATAAAAGGGCAAAGGGGTCTTTTACTCATTTTCAGTTTTACACTAATTTGAAAGCATATAAAAAGGAACCTAAAGAGTAAAGACATACTCTCCGGCAACCATAGCAATTTATTTAAGCTTTCATCTTGTTTTCTTGGGATTTCTTCATGTTTTTAGGGTTCTAAGTTGGGTTTTGCTACTGTTTTGATTTCCTTATCTTTAATTTAATTGTTTTGGGTATTGTTTAACTGTATTTAGTATTGTTGAATCATCCCATGACTGTATTTAAGTTTTTCTCTATTCTATTATAGTTAATTTGAATGTTTAATGGTTTTGATTGTTGGATTTATTGAATATTATATGGATTCTTGATATTATATTAATAGATAGCTTTCTTATTAATTTTCCAGCCTTGATACTAGTTGTTTAAGCATGTTTTATGATTGTTTAATTTATGTCTTTATTAATTAATTATTTAAGGATTTGAAGGTATTAAAGGGATGTATGGCAGTTATTCGTAAGAATGGAATTGAACTTTTATTGAATTGGTGTTTATAGGATTAGATTGAATTGAAACTTTGGTTTAATGTCAAGAATTAACAGTTATTTCTAGGCTTAATCACTTTTTTTTTATAATTCATAAGTCAAATGATAAGATTGAGCTTGTGATATATATAATTCATTAACGATTCTCTTAAGTAGCATTAGATTAGTTGGTTTTATAGGCAAACTTAATCAATTAGTCTAAGACTACAATTCTTTAGGTTACACTTTTCAAACTTATGTGATCGTTACCTACGTTAGTCGTTTTCTATTGCTTAATACTTCTATGCTATTAAACTTAGAAAGCTTATTCTAGGTTATAACAAAGTTAGGAGTATTTCTAAAACTTATTAGATTGACCTACTTTGGAGGAATTTATGATTTAAGAGTTTGTTTGGATTTATAGGCCAATATTTTAGCTAGAACACCATATGTTTAGATTCGAGGATCAATTGTCATCTAGAAATCCCTATGATACCTTCTACCCATTTCTTTGATATTATTATTCGTTTTTATCATATTTAGCATTAATGTTCATCTCATTAGTTGCATTAGTTAGAGTAAATATCTTTTTACCTCTTGTGTTTTTATGATTTATCAAATACCCCTCTGTGTTTTTAAAAATATCCTAAACCCCCCTGTATTTTAACACAATTATCAAATACCTCCTAAAACTATTATGTGCTGACGTGGCACTGACGTGGTTGGAGTGTTAACGTAGTAGGTTGACCATGTTGATGTAGCAGTGGTGACTGTGTAGTAGTGTTGACGTGGTGGCTGATGTGACAGGTACTGTACATGAGGTGCTTAAAAAAAATGAAAAACACAAGGAAGTGTTTGACAAAAATGAAAAACACATGTGATTTTTGAAAAAATAAAAAAATACAGGGGGTTTTTTGAAAAAAATGAAAACTATTAGGATAAAATTTGCATAATTAAGAATAATTAAATAACCATTTCAATAAGATAATTAACTCCAATTAATTAATTAATTAATTAGTTATAACTTAAAAAATTATTAATTTTAAACTCCACATATATATAAATGCATATTTATTATTAAATATAACTAAAATTTTATTTATGGTTTCTTATTTATATTTTTATTAAAAATATATTCTTTAAAAATAAAATAAATATATTTCTATTTTTAATTTTGTATACCTAAAAATAAAAATAAATATGCATTTATATATATTTAAGAGTATTTTTATTTAAAATTTAAAATTTTTTGCTTATTTAATTATTATTGCTAAATTATTTTATGATACATTTTAACTAAATAAATTTTTAATTTTTAATTTTTTAAAAAATTTCAATTAAATAAATTTTATTTTGAAAAATAAAAACTAAAATAATGAAACAAAAATTGAAAATAATATTAACGACTGTAAAATTTTTACTATTATATCACATATTATCACGTAATTAATATTATGAAAATTTTATTTCAAGATTATTTTTAATACAAGTATTATGAATAAATATACATTCTATAGTTAATTTAATTTGGAGTTTTAAATTAATAAAATTTTAATTTATAACTAATTAATTAATTAATTGATTGAAGTTAATTATCTCATTGAAATAGTTATTTTAATTATTCATAATTATAAAAAATTTATCCTAATAGTTTTCATTTTTTTCAAGAAACTCCTATATTTTTCATTTCTTTTCGAAAACCTCATGTGTTTTTCAATTTTATCAAACACTCCCTGTGTTTTTCATTTTTTTAAACACCCTCATGTATAGTAACTGTCACGTCAGCCGCCACATCACCCACCACGTCATTTGCCACATTAACACAGTTGTACAGTCATCACTGTCACGTCAACACGGGCAACTTACCACATTAGCATTGGCAACCTGCCATATCATCACTCTCGCCACGTCAGCCACCACGTCATTAAAAATAATTTCATGGGGTATTTGATAATTTTGTTAAAACACAGGGGAATCTGAGATATTTTTAAAAACACCAGGAGTGATTGATAAATCATGAAAATACAGAGGGGCAAAAGAAGATGCCTTCCTTTATTGGTAGCAATTATTGGCTACAAGTCTAAAAATGAAGCAACAATAACATCACCCTGAAATTAGTATTTAGTACCATAAAATTGTTTGTTGGTAGCTGGTAGCTAGTCAATCTAATGTCTACACTGGCCCATTTTTATAGGCAGAAGTTGATATAGTTAGTGATAATAATACAGTAGAGTTCTCCAAGCTCTCACGGCAAGGAAAGTCACCCACTAATCATAGGGTTTTAGAAACATCTGTCACATAACAAATCGAGAATAGTATAGAAAATAGAGCAAGAAACCAAAGTAGGAAAAATAGAGTTGGAGTAGCAGAGAAGTAAAAATAGAAAGAAAGTGGAAAGCTGCATATTTTTTTACATATTTTTTTAAACTCATTTGCTGACTTGATAGATCATAGGCTGGGAAAAGCTAAATTGCTCTTTTTTCAATGTAGAATTACAAGAATTCTTCTCAAGTGACGATGATGAAGAGATAATACTATTTATAAGGGTCAAATATTTGATTGTAGGCTCTGCTTTTTTCCATTTCTGATACTAAGTTTGATTTTTTTGGATTAGTTGAACATGATTATGGTTCAATGCTAATGGATCGAGGTCCTCACTAACGATCCTCAAATCTTAAAAACTTTTTAAATTTATTTTTGAGTAAATATCCTTTTCCCCTGTGTTTTCATGATTTATCAAATACCCTATGTGTTTTTAAAAATATCTTAGAGCCCCTGTGATTTAACAAAATTATCAAATACCCCCTGAAATAATTTTATGATGATGTGGCGGCTAACATGGTAGGTTTATTGTGTTGACTTGGCAGTGGTGACTGTATAATTGTGCTGACTTGGTAGTTGATGTGATGGCTAACATAGTGAGTAATGTGGTGGTAGACGTGACAATTATTGTACATGGGGTGTTTGAAAAAAGAGAAAAACACAGGGGGTGTTTGATAAAAAAGAAAAATACAAGGGAGTTTTTGAAAAAAAAAACGAAAAATACAGGGGATTTTTCGAAAAAGAATGAAAACTATTAGGATAAAATATTCATAATTAAGAATAATTTAAATAACCATTTCAATGAAATAATTAACTTCAATTACTTAATTAATTAATCAGTTATAACTTAAAAAATTATTAATTTAAAACTCCATATTAAATTAACTATAGAATGTATATTTATATTCATAATACTTGTATTAAAAATAATCTTCAGATAAAAATTTCATAATATTAATTACATTACAATATGTGATATAATAATAAAAATTTTATGGTCATTAATATTGTGTTTTAATTTTTATTTCATGATTTTAGTTTTTATTTTTCAAAATAAAATTTAGATTTAAAAAAATTAAAAATAAAATTTTTTTAGTAGAAATGTGTCATAAAAATAATT
>JAOXYD010000030.1:0-34216 GCA_028565735.1 Pinacopodium congolense | reverse complement strand
AGGAGATGAAAAGAAAGAAAATAAAGGAAGAAAGGAAAAGGAGTCAAAGAACAAAGCACTAAAGGCTGCATGGACTGAATCAAGCGACTCTGAAAAAGAAGAAGTTGCAAATATTTGCTCATGACACACAACGAGGTAAGTTCTTCACACTCTCATGATAGTGAAAATGAATCTGAAGTTAAATATACATATGAGAAATTGCTAGTGATGATTTTCACTTTCAACCCGATTCACTGCTTACGTGCCCTTTACGCCCAGTCATTTTGAAGAACACTTGCCCCCTGACTTATCGTAGCTATTAGCATGGAGTTAGTCAGGGCTTCATAAGGCTTCCCTCAGCTTAGTCTTTTTGGTTCTTAAGAATGGTTGCCACCTCTCCCAGGACCGAAATGATTTTCCCTGCCCGATTAGTTTACATCCATCCTTAAATATCATCGGGTACTCTAATAAAGGGTATTTTCAAGGGTAAGTAGCCAAGGAAGGAAGGAAATAGGTCTCAACCAACCACCATGAAAATGGATTTCTCGTCTCACAATCTAGTACTTACACCTCACTAGTACTGAGAATAATTAATCCTTTTCAACTCTTTCAGAGTTTTAACCTCTTCGCAACCCAAAAGCAAGGGACTAGCCTTTAAAGGTTTCATCTTAGACCACAGTCTACTAGTCATAGGTTGATATGCAGTGAGCTTTACTGAAGATAGGTATGGAAGCCACTATGAGTATATATCTAAGTATTGTAGTAGCTATGGAAGCCACTATGAGTATATATTCAGGAATTGTAGCAGCTCCTGCATTGATTAATTCAGCAGCTTCTAATATAACTCTTAAAGAGTAATGGTTCAGGGGAATGTTTGACTAGCACTATCTCATTGGGTATGAAAGCGTTAATCTGCTCCCAAGCCAAATCCGAAGATTGTGTGCAAAATTGAGCAGAATATAGTCTGATTTGTCCTGGGAAGGGCTCGAAGATTTTGATTTTTATAGTTTAGGGTGGGGGATTAGTCTTATTTTTCAGCCAAACTTAGAAGAAAAAATTCCATACCCTGCTAGTTAGAGGAAAAAAGGCAAACTTAGAAGAGGCATGAATCTGCTATAAGGAAGCAAAGGTTTTCAGACGCTCGACCAAGGGGAGAGGAACGAACTGACGGGGTTAAGGCTAAGGAAGCGAGTGTAGTCACCCTAGGGTCATTTATTATGTGTAAGATTTGACTAAGAAAAATAAAGTTGCATAATAAACATAATAGATCTTGGAAGTTGCTAGTTAAATATAAATTAGAAAATGAAGGGCGTAGGCAAGACTCAGACTTAACCAATAAAAATAATGATGGATTAGTAAATGAAAATATAGCCTTAAAAAAAGATATTGGCTCTCTTAAGGAATCACTTTCAAAATTCACTAAAGGAAATGGGAAATTAGAAACAATATTAAGTTCTCAAAAAGTAGGAAATGATAAACATGGTTTAAGTTGTAATAATGAAAAAGAAACATCTACCAGTAAGACAATTTTTTTAAAGAGAAAAAAAATTAGAAGATGAATATGCCCCTAAGAATGTCTAAAAAATGCGTCTACAAGTAGACCACAACCTAGGCATTATGCATTAATGTACACACCAAGGCTTAGGAGTCTTCCATAATGTTGATTTAATGATAGAAAATTTTGCTTTCAAGCTGGGCAAAATTTTCAACAAAGATTTTATAATAGAATTAGGCTTAGAAATGATTATAGGAATATATATAGGACTTATACTCCATTATTTTGCACATATTGTGGTTATAATAGATATGTATTCCTATTGTCAAACCTCAATTCCAAGATACTCATGAATGGGCTCCCAAGCATAAAGTACAAAAAGGACAAAATATGTGAAGTATGCCAAATGAGAAAACAAGTAAAGAGTTTGTTTCCAATTAAGAAATCAATAACAACTTCTATAATCATTGAATTTTTATTTATGGATTTGTTTGGACCAACTAAAGTAGTTAGTTTAGGTTGTAAAACATACACTTTTATTGTTATTGATGATTTTAATATATTTACATAGGTGTCATTTTTAAGTTCCAAGGATGAATATATTAACCCATTTGTGAACTTTTTTAAGGAAATTCAAATTGAAATAAACTTATCAGTTGCATCTATTAGTAGTAATCATGATAGAAAATTTGATAATGGCTTATCTAGATCATTTTGTGTTGATCATGAAATTTTGTATAACTTTTCAACTCTTAGGAATTCCCAAAAAAAAAAAAAAGGTATGATAGAAAGAAAAAATAGGACTTTGCAAAAAATGACTAAAAATATGATTAACCAATATGAATTGCCTAAGAATTTTTAGACTGAAGTCATAGCTTGTGCATGTCATAAAATTAATAGAGTTAACATTAGGAATAAAATAAATAAAATCCCTTCTAAATTTTAGAGAGGTAAGAAACAAAAAATTAGTCATTTTCGAGTCTTTGGGTGTAAGTGTTATACGTTAAACACTAGGGTTAACTTAGGAAAATTTGATTCTAAAAGAGATGAAAACATATTTTTAGGTTATTATTTAACTAGTAAGGCATTTAAAGTATTTAACAAAACAAATCATATTGTAAAAGAATCTATGAATGTTATTTTTGATTAGACTAACCCCCTTAAAAGTAAGAAAATTTTAGAGGATGATGATATAGGTTTTTCTAAGGATCTAGAAAAGCTATCACTTTAAGAAAAGGATGAATGATAAACCTTGCAAGAGTAAATTGTTAAAATAAAAGACAAAGGAAAAGAGGATAACCTACAAAGAGATTAGAAATACAAGAAGAATCATCCCTCTAACTAGATAATAAATGATATTCAATAAAAGGTAACTACTAATTCTGGTGTTAATTTTTCTCATCTTACATTTATGTCTCAAATTGAACCTAAAAGTATAGAAGAAGTATTAGGTGATGAGAATTGGGTCTTGGCTATAAATGAGGAATTGAATCAATTTAAAAAAAATAAAGTGTGGAATCTAGTACCTAAACCTAAAGATCATCCAATAATAGGTACAAAATACATGTTTAAAAATAAATTAGATGAATAAGGAAATATTGTTAGGAATAAAGTTAGATTAGTTGTAAAATGATATGATCAAGAAGAAGATATGGATTATGATGAGACTTTTACCTCAGTAACTATATTAGAAGCTATTAAACTCTTACTTGTATTTTCATCTTACATAAGCTTTAAATTGTATCAAATAGATGCTAAAAGTGCTTTTTTAAATGGTTTTATAGAGAAGAGGTTTATATTCAACAACTCCCTGGTTTTAAAAGACATGATACACTCAAGCACGTTTTTAAATTATCTAAATCTTTATATGATTTAAAACAAGTCCCTAGATTATGGTATGATAGGTTAAGTGCATTAGTGGATTTCTACTTGAAAATGGTTTTGTAAAAGGTAAAGTTGATACCACTTTATTTATTAAGAAAGAAAAAGAAAATATGTTAATTGTTTAAATATATGTGGATGAATTATTTTTTGTGTTATTAACAAGTCTTTGTGCTAAGAGTTTGCTAAATGCATGAGAAAAGAGTTCAAAATGAACATGATGGGAGAATTGAACTTCTTTTTCAGACTCCAATTTAAACAAATGAAGGATGACATCTTCATCAATCAAGCCAAGTATATGAAGGATCTTCTTATACCTTTTGGTATAAATCAAACAAAATCATTGGGCACTTCAATGAGTATATCCAAAAAGTTAAACAAATATAAAGATGGTAAGGAAGTGGATGTTAACTAATATAAAAGTATGCTTGATAGTATTTTATTAACTGCAAGTAGGTCTATATTATGTTTAGTGTATGTTTATATGCAAGATTTTAAGTATTGCCTAGGGAATCACATCTATTAACTGTTAAATACATTCATAGATACTTATATAGAACTTTGCATTTAGGACTTTAATATCCTAAAAATAAATTTTTGTAATTGGTTGGTTATTCAGATACTAATTATGCTGGTAGCTTATTAGATAGAAAAAGTACATCCAGTGTATGTCAATTCCTAAGTAATGTAATAGTTTCATCGTTTTTTCAAAAATAAGTTTCTATTACATTGTCTACGGTAGAAGCAAACTATGTAGCCACCAATTACACTTAACTTTTATAACTTTAATAACAACTTAGAGATTATGGCTTAAAACTTTCTAAAATTTTCACTATTAAAATGGTAATATAGGATTTAAATTTGATACAATGTATCAATTAGCTGATATTTTTACTTAACCTATGTTTGGTGATAGATTTTGCATTATAAGGAGAGAGTTGGGGTATGATTAATGGTGCTTCTTTGTTATTTTTTATTAATTGTCTCATACTCTTATTGTCTTATCGTTTATGATTTGAAGTGTGTTAACTTTTGTGTTTTTAACATGTTTAAGTGTTCAATCTTATCTTTTTCATGATTCTAAAAAGAGGGAGAGATATTTATAGTTATAAAGGTGGAGTAGCTTTTTTTCTTTTTCTTTTAATACTTTTCAAATTTTATAATGCATAAATTTAGGGGGAGTTGGTGATTTTCAATTGAATTTTTATTTTTTAATTTGTTTTTGATCAAATGAATGTATGGTTTTGATAAATTTAGGGGGGAGTTTGTCTTTTAAAGAATACAATGCTTTTTATACTTTTGTGAAGTGAATTGGTTCTTTGGAATAGTTTTGAACTTGCTACTATGATTTGGACAAGTTGAATTTAAGTATTGAATGATATTCATGTGATTTTGAATATGTTTAAATGATATTTGATTATTTATATTTATTATATCACATGGTTTTGCTATCATTAAAAAGGGAGAAATTATTGAATCAAGGAGGATTCACCTTATTTTGATGATGAAAAAACATTAAATAAGCTAATGTTTTTGTGTGTTTCAAGCATTGAAAGATAGGTGTCAAGCTTAACTTGCTAAAGAAGATGGTTATGGAGTCTTAAAAACAAAATTGAAGATCATGAAGTCAATTGATCAAAACCCAAAGTTTTTTAAAAAGTTAAGAGAATTGATATAGGCTATGAATTTTAGTCTTCTTTATAAGTCTTATCTAGGATCCTTTTAGTGTTTTGAAGAGGCTCACCACATACATAATTCATTCATAATTTATAATATGCATATTGGTTGCATAATCAAGAGAAATGTTATGTGAAATGTTTTCAACAATCCTCTTGATTAGTTAAAAATGTTTTTAGGAGTAATTTGGATATGTATGTGAGTTTATAAATTATTTATAACATTATGATATGTTTGATTTAGGTTAAAATTAACTTGAACAATTTTTTTATGGTTTTCTAAAGGTTAAGTAATGATTTGCTTGGGGTTAAATTGCAGTAGTGTAACCCACTATTTAGTATACATTTATGATGCCTTAAATGGTGAGTACCAATGTCGGTATTGTGAACTATCATTGAAGTCCCAGAAACTACCATTGATGAATGAAAATTATGCTCAATAGATTTTCCTCAACAAAGACAAACTTTTAATGCATTATAACATTGTGCAACAATAATGAATGGCTAGTTTGACATCCTAGGGCTATAAATAAGTTTTCTTACACTTATTTTTAGCATCCAAACATTTACAAAGTGATTGATCAAGTGTTTGAGCATTGTAAAGGTTTTACTTGAAAGTATTCCTGGTGTTTTCATATAGGGATTTTGATATACAAATTTTTTACATTCATTTAAGTTTTTGCGAACCTCTAAATACACTAAAGAATATTTGAGTGGGATTAGTTTACAAATGTATTTTGTGAGAGATTATATTATAAAGAGAAAGTTTATTCCTTAGCCTTAAAAGAGACCGATATATTTACCTTGAGTCTTTGAAAAAGGTGAATGTATTATCTAACATTATAATTTTGTTGATTTAATAGTGAAACAAAATCTCAACAGTGGTATTGTGGATTAGATGCAGGAAAAATTAAATTGCTTCGAATTAGAATAAATTAATGGTGTCTCTCTTCTCTAAACTCTTTATTTTTATGCATCTTTAGTTATGTTTGATTTGTTTTATTGAATAAAAAATTATGTTGTTCACTATTTGATACACAAATGATTTTTTGTGATATTACATATATCAAATTTGTTTTATAAAATTACATAAATCATCATTTATTTACTGCGACTGTTAATTATTTTCTCGATAAGTTTTAGCAAGGTATTAAAGAATTTAGATTTTCTTTGTAAAATTTTTAAAGAACCTAATTTACCCCCCTCCTCTCCGCTTTTTATTTGTCATTTAAATCTAACAATTTATAATGTCAATCTACCGAAAAAAAATATTTTTAACAATTTTTTTAAGGTTAGCATCATAAAATCCATTTTCTATAGTCAAAATATATTGAAAAGATCTTTTAAATCAAAATAGGAACTTTTAAAAGGGACATTAGAAAAATTTTTGAAAATTTTGTTGCCCCTTTTCAATTTCCTTTTACTTTGGAAAACTTTTAAAAAATTTCTCTATATTGTGAACAATCTTATTCTTTTGAAACAATTTTTTTTCAAGATTTTTAAATACCATTGCAGAGAAATCCTTTTTTTTAAAAAAATGTTGGGCTCTGGTAGAATAATATTTTTGAGTTGCATCATAAATCATTTAAGATAAAACCTCTCTTTCTCTTGGGTCTTTAGAAGAGTCTCTTAGAGTCATAGTTAAATTTATCTATGTGGTTAGCTTTTATAATTAATCTTCCAAACTTATCTTTTTAAATGACGATAAATCCACACCTAGACTTTTTAGCCTTCAAAGAATTCTTTCCATGTATTTAAGGTTTGAGATTATGATCTAGATTGTCAAAATTCTTTTGTTAAAAAATCAAGAATAAATTTTAACTCTCCTTTAATAAATTTAATGTCAAAATCAAATTTACTCAAAATGGTTTGCCATCTAGCAAAAATCTATTTTGAAGCTATATTTTGGATATCCTTTTATTTTGTAAAACTTCTTTAGTATGCATGTAATCAATATGAAGTAAAAACTTTTAATTTAACAAACTACTTTGAAAATTTGTGATACATTTCACTATAGAGAGAATTTCTTTTTTAATTTTTGAACAATTATTTTAAGTAGGATTACAATTTCCAAATATATATTGAATTATTTATTCTTTATTATCAACAAGTTGCTTTAAAAGATCCATAGCCTATCATAGATGCACATGTCTTAATAATTTTAAATACACCAATATTAGGTAATCAAAGTATTTTAACATTATTCACTTAGGCATTTATTTGCTTTACCATATTGGTATGTTGATCTGTCCAAAGGGATTGAATTTTTTTTTAGCCTATTATTTAAAGGTTTGCATAATCTATTCAAATTAGGATAAAAGTCCATGACATAATTAGGATTCTTAAGAACCTTTACAATTGCCTTTGATCTAATGTTAGATCAAGAAATTTATTAGTAAATTCCAAAGTTCTTTGAATTGGAGTTATTGTTCCTCTCTCTATGTAATGTCCTAAGAATCTTATCTTTCTTAGAGTATACTTAGCTTTGACTTTGACACAGCTAATCTGTTTTCTTTATGGCAAAGATGTAGGTTTTAAGTTGTTTGAAATGTTGTTCTACAGATAAGGAGAATATCAAGACATCATCTATATAAACTATACAGAATTCAAATAATTGAAGATATCGTTCATGATTTTTTAAAACTCTAAAGAATCATTCGTTAGCCTAAACAACATCACATTCCACTTAGATTGTCTAAAAGGAACAGTAAAAGCAGTCTTGTACCTATTTTTTAGGATTTATTTGGATTTGCCAAAATCCAGATTTCATATAAAATTTTGAGAAGATATGAGCACTGTGGAATCTTCTAATCATATCTCTCTTATTTGGATTAAGGTGCCTAATTTATGAAAGAGCTTTATTTAAAGGCTTGTAGTTGATTACTAACCTTAGGACTCCTCTTTCTTTCTCCAAATTCTTGTTAACATAGAAAGCTACATAACTCTAAGGGGATCTCGATGGAGATATGAGTTTCCTTACTAACAAATCATTTATCTTCTTTTTTACAGTGACTCTCTATTTCTTTATTCATTTTAATTGACTTAGTTTTAATTGGAATATTTTTTTCACTAAAATCCTTTTCATAATGTAAACCCACTATATATTGTTTTCTATTCCCAAAAACATTATGCAAATTTACACATATTTTAGACTCTATTTGTCTTTGAACATTTTGGATTTAGCTTTTAATCTTCTCATTTTACAATTTCCTCTCAATGTTTTCACTTTGAAATGTCTTTTTTCAAACATCTTAATTATTTTCCTTTAGCATAAAGCATATTGTTCAAATTACTTTTATAAATCGAACACGTTTTTGGGGTTTTTAATATGGTCTGATATCTTACAAAGGGTTTCTAATACGAAGTTCTCAAGCAAAGGAGGCAAAAGTCTGTTTTGTCTTGCTTTTGGGGTCTTAATTTACACCATTTGGGCTAAAAGGAATAGAAGACTCTTTGGAAATGATCATGTTTCTGCTAAAGTTAATGGACATCAATTTTTTCTTATGGATACAGAAGTTGCAGTGGTGAGGAATCTCCCTACTGCCATATCTCCTACTTTGTTATATAATTGGTGCCTCTAAGTTTGTCTCCAGCTTTCCTTTGCAACTTTTGTTGGTGGTCTTTTTCGCAATTAGTTAGTCTCCTTTAAGGTTGGGCATGTGTTTTGTGTGGTTTTGTTTCTTTGGTGTTGTTGAACATTCTTTGATTCGTAATGCATTTGCTTAATTTAAAAAAAAAATTCAAACATGCTCTAATAAGATTAATGTTTCTAGTTTTTTATTTTTTTATAAAATGGAAACATAATCTTTTACCATTAATCTTGTTTAAATTCTTTTATGATTTATCATTTAAAGAGTTATATGTTTTATGAAAGGTGTTCCTAATATTCATATGATGTATGCCATCAACTATAACAAAGGGGTTTTTATTACAATTTTTTTTTTACAAATACAAGCCTCTGTCTTATGTTTTATCCTTAGCTTTGAACAACTGGTAGTGTTTAGTCTTTTTTTAGTTCTTTATAGCAACTTTATGGGAATTATTCCTTCTTTAATACAATTTAAATTTGCTTTGTGACGAATAAGGCTATAATGTCTAAAGTGCAACCTTCATCTATCTTTAATTTGACTAATCAAATATTTTGAAAAGTTATTTAGTTTATTATGTATACAAAATTCTCTAGGCATCTTTTCATATTTCATTTCTTCCTCTTTTCTTGGAATCCTACATTTCTTAAAAGGCTTTCTGTCGTTTCATCATCTTCTTTTCTCCTTTTTCTTTAGTGTCTTTATTTCTTATGTTGTTAAATTTACTTCCTTATGTAAACTACTTAAAATGACTTGTGATTTTTTTGGTTTATCTAGAGTATTTGTTAGGCTTAAGGGAATCTATTCTTTTATGATGTTCAAGTGATTATTGTAACATATTAATATTTTTATCCTTTTCACTTTCACTTTTTCCATTTTCAATTTTGATTTAAATTATCTGAACTCTTTTCTATATGACTATCTATATTTGACACACAGTATTCTTTACATCTTTTATAGTAACATTTTCACTTTCAACTTTAAGCTTTAAAGGTGATGTTATAACAGTGATTTGTTTGTATGAGACCTTTATCTCACATGATGGTGGATGTTCATCTTTTATATTTTTTCCTATGGTTCCTTCTTGCCTCTTTACTCTACTCTGTGTATATAGTTCTTTAAAAGACTCTTGATAAGATAATCCCTATCTTATTTAAAAGAAAAATCTACGTTTCTCTCCTCACAATAAGACTTAAAACCAAGAAAAAACAAATTTATGTACTTTATGGAAATTTATCCACTTATAATACTTTACCTCGATTTTTGTCTTTTTTTCAAAAAGTTTTCAAAAAATCATAATCTCTTTCTTTCATTTTTTGGCAAGTAAAAATCTTTATGCAAATATTCTTTATTGATCTCAAATTCTCTTTCTAAGACAAATAACTCATTGTTCATATGTTTAGTGTTTGAGAAGCAGCTTAGGGATGTTGGTAGACTTTGGTCGTCTTTACTCTATTGAGTTCTATACATAGTGTGTGGAATATTTTTACTATAGTCTACACATTAGAAGCTAGAACTTAGGATGTCAAGTATGGAATACCTCTTTGGGATTTCTATCATAGATGAGATTTTAAAGACTTAACCTAAATTTATGATTGAGGGCGAGGTTTTGTCATCTATCATCTATCGAGTAACAATTTTACTTCTCCATTATGAAATCGTTATACCTCTCGGATTTTGATGTTTGGATTTAGAAGATTACTTGGAGTAGGTTTCACTGATCCATCAAAGATCCACTCATAAGACAAGTTGATATTTTTTCACTTTATAGTCTTTAGAATAACTATATTGGACTTTGACAAGTTGATTTTTAAATAGAGTGCAAGTTTAAGGATTTAATAAAAAAAATGATAACCATAACTTTGTAATGAATTTTGTAAATAATAACTATTGAATCCAACACTCATCTTATATTTGCGTGCCTTTATTTGTGTCATCAACGAATTTAAGATATTGTTATCTCTAACGAAAGTGGTCAAGTTAAGGTAATTTTCTATAATGATGGAACCTTCGTATAAATTAGATTCTATAACACTCAAAATAGAATCTTGAAAGTCATAAAATATAGCATCTTTCAGACATCAATATGAATATGTTCAAATTTTCTTTAATAAGGGCCTTTTATGATTATTTGGACTAATCCTATATAGATGTAATTATAGATTTTTCTTTTTTTTAAAGGTTTTGTGGGGATAATAGATGGATGGTTTTGGATGGCTTAATTATAAGGATGCTTTCTCTTTTGTTCTTATGGTATAATATGGCTTTTAAAATAATTTATTCTTTAATTGTTGATAAACTTGGCCTTTCTAAATTTTAGGAATCTCTCGACCATTAATCGATTTTTTGAAATTCTCTACAATTATGCCCTCGTTATTAACAATCTTGCCATTGGTTCAGACCAAAACTAGATATACTAGACTTAAAGCAAAAATAAGGAATCTATCATTGTCTACAGTTAATCCATTTTAAAATCAATTTAATGCTAAATTTAAATATTTTCAAATCTAATAATTATTTTATAAACATATTTAAATGTTAAATATTCTAAAATTACATAAATTTCAAATTTTAAAAATCAATATTAAATAAAAATGTTTTAAGAACTGAATTTATAATTTTAGATAATAACGTTAATTTAAAAATATAAATATATTTTAATAAATAAATATCTGTTTATAAATTAAATTTGTAATAAAATATAAAAAATTTATTATTGATATTTATTAATAAATATTATATAATCGACTAAAACAAGATTAATCAATAAATTAATTTATTTTCAATTTTTATTTTGATTTTTATTATTGTCAGTATCAAAATATAATTACATTAACATCAATAATAAAACATTTATTTTATTAAAAAAGAGAAAATAAAATCAAGAAACTAAATGTGAATATTTTCTTTGAACTCATCCTTTTAAAAGTGAATTAGAGGCATTATACGGGTAGACTGAAGACGCAGCTCATGCTGAGCAGATAACCCGTATGGACGATGAATGGTCTTTGAAATAAGAAAAAAGATAAAAAGAAAGTCGGTCGGTGATAAAAAACGGAAGCTATTTCGGTTTTTTTTTTTTTCCGATGTGAATTTGATTAACATCTCAATAGCAGAAAGCACCAAAGTTTGTAATCAAAACAACAGGGGAGTAAAGAGTTGCATGTCAGACCAAAATTCCATGAAGATTGCGAGAAAAATCTGTCTACCAATTATGAAGACTATTCTATGAGGAAAGAGCTTTCTCAACTTCAACAGTAACCTCTTTTGGAGGTTTCTCTGCATGAATATCTGCAGCAACCCCTTTCTTCTTGTAATAATCAATTACCTGGAATTTTTGTAACCCAATAAACATCAGATTCAGAATGATAGATATATCTCAAACAGGAGATCACTGAATCAATTCCACAACACATGCACACACTCCTCTAACATGAACATAGAATTCTATATCCAATTTTGAGCAAAATTCTTCCTTGCCCCGGTAAACTCAAGGTCTCAAACATTGAATTATGGAAAATTTTCAAGGATACAGTTAGATAATGCCCATAAAAGTAGCAAAAAGGAATAGGCAGGCTTACCGGTTCGGTTTGCTTGTGGAATGCCTCCAGCCTTGACTTAAGAACTTCAGCCGTATCATCTTTACGTTGAATCAAAGGTTCTCCAGTTACCTTCAACAAAAGAAAAACAAATATTGTGTCGTTAATTCCTAATATGATTGCAAGTTAGTGCAATTCCTCAGTGAAGCTCAAAATGTATAGCATACATAACCCGGTTGCTAGACAGAGATATACAAAAATAGATTATATTCCTAACCAGCATTCATGAATTTGTCCAATGCTGTTTAAATATGGGCTGCAATGCTAAGTAGCATTCATGAAAACTACTAGTCAAACTTTGTTAGTCTCGT
The DNA here is from genome assembly GCA_028565735.1 of Pinacopodium congolense. NCBI lineage: Eukaryota > Viridiplantae > Streptophyta > Magnoliopsida > Malpighiales > Erythroxylaceae > Pinacopodium > Pinacopodium congolense. The sequence goes on along the minus strand of JAOXYD010000030.1, from coordinate 21,688 downwards.
TAACTAACTTACGATAGACGAATCATCAAAACAATGGAAAGACAATCAGATTGCCTTACATCATCAACACCAGCGACCTTGGGAGGAGCAAATTTCGAGTGATAGGTTCTACCACTGGAAGGGTGGATCCATCGACCAGTAATTCTTTCCTCCAAAATAGCATCATCAATTGCAAAATTGAGCACCTTATCAATTTTTTCTCCTTGCTTGTCCAGCATCTCATCTAGCTGCATTAAGGAGGAGAAGTAACAAGCTGACCCCTGGGAAAACCCAGCATTCAAGAATTACACAAGAATATATACTTGTAAACATACCTTTTGTGCCTGGACCACAGTCCTAGGAAATCCATCAAGGATGAAACCTTTCTGACATGAAGGCTTCTTGATTGCATCATTTATAATACCAACAACCAAGTCATCGGAAACAAGTTGTCCCTGAGAATAATACCACATGAGAAAATCCATCAGGAAAATAAAATAAAGCCTGCAAAGATGGTAAAGAAATTTGGTTCAAAGATCAAAATGTTTTAGGATTTTAACATTGTCCATAGCCTCCTTAGCCTTGATTCCCAGAGGCGTTTTAGCAGCAACAGCAGCTCTCAGCATATCACCAGTAGCCAAGTGGCATAAGCAATACTCATCCTTGATCATTGGCGACTGAGTACCTTTGCCAGATCCAGGTGGGCCTGCAAAATCACACAACTAAGAAGAATTACAACAATGAAAATGTTCCATAATAGCTGTTCTAAATGAAAGGTTGATCACAGATTGGTAGATTCAATGATGAATATCATCAGGTAGATTTCGCATCGAATTACTTTAGACCAAAAAGACATCACCGTGTCCATTAAGGAGGCCGGTCACCATCAATTCAATCACAAAGCTGTTAGTAATAATTCTCACATAATTGGGTACTTTAGACATGCAAGATCGAGAAAAGCAAAACACCTGTAGGCAGAACATCAATTGAATGCTAGCTTTTCACTAACTACCATTGAATAGATAATCAAATGAGGAAGTAAAATCCAGCTTCTTATTCTTTTGGATTTCAGAGGCCTGTTTACGCAGATGTTCAAACTGACTTCAAAGACTTCCCACCAAAAACATATAATACAAAAAAAAATTCAATTCTAGAATCTCAACCCGTAGAAACTCAACAAACAAATACATTTTCCCAGAAATTAAAAAAGAAAAAGAGCGTGTATGCTAATTCACCAACAGTGTAAACCCCCATAAAACAAACACGCATACGTTTCCCTTTTCCTGCAAAACCAAAGAACCAAACAGAGAAAGAATACCACAAGAATACCCACAAGACCAAAATGAATTTCCGGATCTGAATCCATCCAGTTGGCTCTCGTAAAACCAAAATGCTCAAAACTTTACCCTTGCAAACTTTGCATTCAAGCAACCACATAGAGTAAGCGCGAGCACAGAGTCATTACCAATGACGACAAGGCGTTTGTCGGGCTTGGTGGAGCATTTCATGCGACGAAGGAGCTCAGTCATGAGATCCACCGACGGCATATCCTCCAAGTTGACCGCTGAATTGGTAGCCATCGCCGAGACTCCTTTTCCGGTGAACTCTTCTAGCCGAAGACGGAGAGTGAAAGCAAACAGAGAGAGAGAAGGGCGAAGTTTCAAGTATAAGATAGATTCTTTGCTTTGTTCGGACCTTCCGACGTTGAGTTACGACCTCAAACTAAAGCAAATTCCTACCAAAAACCAGATTTATAAAATGACTCTCTTGCCCTTTTAGATCAAAGGAAGATCATTGCACTTACCAGATTATTTCATTGCTCAATCTGTTTCGTATACACAGCTTTAACTAATTGTGATTCATTGAACCAAAAAGAGGAACTAAAAGAAAATGAGTTATTTATAACATTTGTTGACTATGGTTGTGAAACATGTTTCAAGGAATCGTTACTATCTTGCGTGAAAAGTTTATTATAGTTGTATGCTTTCCAAGGTGCCACCTTTGATGGCTGGAACGGCCAGAACCAACAACTACAACAGACCAACCAAACCATTTGAACTACCACCAACATCCATTTCCATGCCACTGAAATTTTATAGTAAAGGCCAATTATCACTGCTACCAATGGCTGTCGCATGACTAGCTTGCGAAAATAATTTCAGCTCACCATCATTATGAAAATCCCAGATCATTACAAAAAGCAATGAAAGAAAACTACAGCTATGATAAAGTTCAAAACTTCGGATGTTGTAGTACAAGCAATCTATCATTGCTATGATTGATAAAAAAGATGAGGCTGCTTATATAATATAGTTTTCAGGAAACACCGATATGATCTCCGGATTCATACATTGGCATGTACCATGAATGCATGAACTCACTCATCATCATCTTGGCTTTTTGACTTCTTCTTTTTCTTTTTTCCTTCCCCTACAGCTGGTACATCTTGGTTATCCTTGTCTTTGCTCTTCTTCTTTTTCTTCTTCTTGCCACTTTCATCCTGTTCGGTGCCGTTCCCATTTACACCAGTTGAGTTCTCAATAGTCTGTTCCTGCTCCAATTTTCTCTTCTCTTTCTTCTTCTTTTTCTTCTCTGATTTTGCATCCTCTGGAACATCTCCATTTGTGGCAGCAGTTGCTTTGTCCTCATCCATAGGCACACCATCCTCTGCAGCCTCTGATTTTGATTTCTTTTTCTTACTTTTCTTTCCTGAAGGTGCAGTTGGCACCTCTTCCATATCCATATCATCACCTGCTACCATCAACACGATTAAGAAAGTATTAACAAAACGATCAAATATCAACTAAACCATTGGCTATAATGCAATGTATTACATTTTCTGAACAGAAAAACATAAGCATAACTCTTAACCCAGAATCTGCCCGACTTGGCAAATAAATGATCCTTTAAGTGCAAGTGAATGCAAATGATGGCACCATTGCCACACAAATAATTTCCAAGCAAACACACGAAATTTTCAGATTGTGCACCAGTAAAACAAACAAATCATTCCATTTAACTGCAAACCTTTGTTTTGAGAACTTTCAATTGCAGCTTTCATCACATCAATGTTCTTTCGAGGCGCAACTCCCTTGTCATAGAAATCAAGTCGCTCCTCTACTTGCTCCCGAAGTTTCTCCCCAAAAACAGTAGTACCACCCTCTGAAATATACTTAAATGCAAGAAATTACAATCAACAAGAAAAGGATGACCATAGTCAGAATAGTATTTAACTTGTTAAATAATAGAATGTCACCTGCAAAACAATCAATACGAGATGCAATGGAGCATTTGTTTGCCAAATAACGAGCCATTCGTCCCTTGTTCCGAGCAGATGCTCGACCAATAAAAGATGAATGGAAAATCAAACCATACTTTGGTGTGTTTCCTCGGGTTTTCAATGCCCTGAAGACAATACCAAACACATCAATAGCGGAACTTGAACCGAAAATTCCTTAGGAGAAAATCAGCAGGTAGTAACTCATGTCCTGTTAACTGGACAGGTGGAGTTGTTCCTTGAGCAACCAATCTATTTGAGTGACAAAATATATTTCAAATGTGAAAAATAAATAGAGATCTCATCTTCCAATAATCAACAATCCAGAATGCAGATTATGAGAAAATGAATGCCAAACATGCACCTGAAGAGGGCTTTTTCAGCACCAAGAATTTGAAGAGTAGAAGAAGGGCACTTGGCCAGATTTGTGAGACTGCCAGCATGAGATATTAAGCGAGCCCCGACAATTTCACCAATTAAGGAGGCCAAATTAGGTGCAATGTCATTCATTTTAGCAATCAAATATTCATGGACTTTCTTCCTAAATTCTGCAAGGTCCATCACCCTCTTAGCGAACTGTTGCACATTAATTAAATCAACTGGGGATAGATCCTGCCCTGCAAGATATGGAAAGACAAAGTGAATATATATACAAACAAATCTGCACTGCAGTTGGCATTAAGAACATCATTCAAGAATTCTACCCATTGAAGCTTTAGCAGCTTCCACAACCTCCTTTGCCTTGTCTTCATCTCCTAGTATTTCTGTTAGCTCAGGGATTTTTTCTTCAGTTAATTTTGACTTGTCCTCGATGAATTTTGTGACTTTTGCATAGAGGTAGTTGTCACTAACAATCTTCACAAGCTCAGGGAAATGCCAAGAGTACCATTCTCTATAGGAAGAAAAGATATAGATTCAAAATTTACATGTATTAACATCAGCATAATATCCTACCAAGATTGTAAAGAGTATACCTGACTCTCATTGAGAATGAATTAACATCCTTATCAAGAGTATCAAGAAGGAAAATTGCTTGAATAACCATGTTATCAATTCGGTTGACATTGAACTTGACCTTTGCCCTGCTGTAGCTATGCCCCAAACCGAGTTGGGCTTTCTCCAAGTCACCAGGCTATAAATGTCAGACCACAGGGCAAATCAGAGAACAGAACAAATTGTTAGGAAATCTGTCAAATAGGATATTAGTATCTCCAACAAGCAGAAAGCACATTTGAAGGAAATTGTAGAACATAAGAATGTAGATCAAGAATTGCAAACCTTTAGGTCCTTTATGAATTGTGGAAAATGCAGTCGCACACCACGGAGAAGCTCAAGAACAAAGTCATTACTTTGGCAAGGGATTTTAGTCTCTTCAAATATATGAGACCCGAGCTTAGGTTCAGCCACTCCTAGACTGAACTTTGGCTTCTTACCTTCCTTGACTTTTGGAAGATTAAGCTCCAAAAAGTTTCTCAACTCATCAGTCATAATGCCTGCAAACAAAAGAAAATAATGCTGTATCAAGCCCTACACTAATTAACTTGGTGTAACAGGTTTATTGCCTTAGCCATACCATTTGCACAAGCACAAATATGCTTGCTTAAGAAACTCAACGTCCATTTTAAACAGCATGTACTCCGACAGAAAAGCTCTCTATTTCTCCATCACAACATTTTTCTCATTAAAAAAGCAAACAATACCAAAAATCAAACAGTTCACACTTCCAAAAACACCCCATCACACACCAATAAAGAGCTGCATTAAAGCGCAAGAAAAAAAACTTTGCCAAGTTGCCATATCAAACCAAATTAACCCAGCAAAATGCATCCAAAACCAAACATATCCCAGAATCCGATAAAACAGGGACGAAAGATACACACTTTACAAGTCCAAAACAACATAAAAAAAAGGTTTCCTTGCTAGTCACCTTCAGAAACAGAGTTACACTGAGAAAGAGCATCAACAGCAGACTCGAAAGGTTGAAAAGCCGCGAGTTTCACGACCTTGCCGAAACGGTTCAGATCCAAAATGGAGCTCCGAACAGCCTCGGTGTTTTGCCCAATTTCATCGAGACCGTGAGCCAAAAATAAGCTGTAGCCAGATGCTGCCTCGTATAACAAGTACAGCGCCATTGTTGAAGAGGGTTAAAATCAGAAAGTTCGCAGCTTTGATGCAAATCAGCTAGCTTATAAGTGAATCTTTTATTGCTTCTCCATGGTCGACCGAGTAGAACAAGAAGTTGGGCTGTGGAAGGGTTTTTGGATTAGGGTTTATACTTTATGCTTTTAAGAAACTAGGGTTCAGGAACATATGATGAGAAATAAGTCCGGGTCAAGTACAGGAACCCGACCCGTTCGGGAATATTTTGGCCCAAACTATGTCATAAAAATTTGCCAAAAGAAATCGTCGTAAAAATATTATAAGTACAGGGAACTAAATTACATTTTTAGTAAAAATGGATAATTATTCTATTTTTTATTGGAGTTTTTGGGTATAAAATTTTATTTTGTTCTATTTAATGTGAAAAAAGTAAAATTAAGAAAGCTTTTTGTTTATGCCGATTGCTATACAATTTTTCAGTTTTAATATATTTTATTTTCAAAATAAATAAATACAACTATATAATAAGTAACTCAATTAAATTTGAAAAAAATTTAATTACTTATAATTACTAAATTTTTAATTAAAATAAAATTTTTAATAACTATAATAAAGTGAAATGTTATAATTAACATTTTTAAAGATTATTTTTATTTTTTTCAAAATAATTATATCTAAATAAAAAATTGCCTTAATTTTTTATTTAGATATAATTATTCAAATTAAATTATTTTCTTTTTATCATTTTCAGTAAATGAAAATTATCTTTCTTTAACCTTTGCTTGCCAAGGTATTTAGTTTCGTATTATATCGACCGAAAAACGGTACAAAACGGTCAAAATTGGTATTAGATTCAAATACTAGTCGGTAGTAGACAGTACCGGCCGGTATTGGAAAAAATAAAAAAAAATTTAAAATTTTTAAGGAAAAAATTTTAAAAATTTTTTAAAGGAAAATTTTTGTATTTTAGTCTTTTTAATTTTAAAATTAAGTTAAAAACTACATAATATAATACATTTATAGACTATTTTATAAATTTTGTAAAATTTAGAAATTAATTTCTAATTTTAAATAATTATCTGAAACGGTACCAGTATTAACCGATACCGATACAGTATCATTTTCGGTGACAATCCAATACCAAAACTAGTACGGTATTTAATATACGGTTGCTTCACGGCTAAAAGGCAAAACATAGCAAAAGGATTTGTACTTGTCTTTACTAATTAGTCAACAAGGACTGATTTTAGGTTGCAAAAGATACTTTAACCTTCCCTCTCAAAATAAACATTTGAAGTGAAATTTCATTTCCAAAAGATGCAAATAGTATTTAACTAAGTATGTGGATTATTGTCTTAATTTTTAAGAAATTTTAAATAAATATGTAATTTTTATGATTCATGAAATAATTTTTACTATTGAGATTCATGTGTAAAACAATTATAATATGTATATAATTTAACATAATATCCTTTAAATTTTAGTTAACTTATGTATAAAAATTTATTGTATGAATAATTTTTTATTTTTATTATATAACTTTTATTTGCAAAAATTATTTTGTAAATATTAATGTTAAAAATTGAATCATAAATATTAAATTTTTATTTTTATATAAAAAAAGGTAAGAATACACTCGTAAATAAGGGTTTGTTTACTTTAGTTTTTATTTTTTGTTTTGGTTTCCTATTTTTCTAAATACAAAACTTAATTAAAAAATACATTAATATAGCAAAGAAATCGATAAAAAAATTTAATTATTAATACAAAAATATAATAATTATAACAAAAAATTATAACTCACAACTCAATTAAACATTACTTTTGTGGATGGTATTTATCAAAATCTAAAGGCTAGGCCCATTCCCAACAGGATCTAAGTTAAGCCTATAGAAGAATAACATAATAGAGGCGTTGCATCGGCATCCCTCATCCCTCCCACTTCACATGAGTAACCTCTAAGCGAGCCTTTCCCGTCAACAAATTCACCAAGCTCGCAGCCCCATTTTTGCCTGGGCTTGCTTTTGTATAATTTCAGGAATCGTTTAGTATAGGTGTTGATTATATTTTTTAATTATTTTTAATTTTTATACTATAGTAGTGTATTATTTTTTTAGTTTCTGTATGTTTTTAATTTTTATGTTAAAAAAATAAAACTTAAAACTAAATTGATACCAAACAATATCTTAGGGGCCATTTGGTATTATTTCTATTTTTTTATTATTGCTTTTTATTTTTGTTTCTTATTTTTGTATTTTTTATAAAAAATAATAATCTGTTTGATTGACATTTATAATTAAAAAAATATGTTTGGTTAAGATTTATAATAAAAATAATTTAATAACGATAACTAAATATAAAATAAATTTAAATTATTGGATCAAAATACTCTTATTCACTTTAAAAATATATTATTAGTCAATAAATTATATTAATTATTTAATATAAAAAATTTTATTTATAAAATATGTTTTCAAAACCTTAAAAAAATATCATTTTCTTATTTCTTTATTTCTGTTTATATTTCTCTGATTTTAAAAATAGAAAAACAAAACAGAATATAACAAAACCATTTTTTTCTTCTACTTCTCTATTTAAAAAAAACATAAGTGAAAACAAACAAGTCTTTAGTTTTCTATTTTTGTTTTTTGTTTTTTCAAAATATAAATTTTAAAAATAATATAAAAAGTAAATAATTAAAAATCACAACAAAACTAAATGAGTCCTAAATTTAATAAAACTTAACAGCTTGTTTGTTTTTATTGTAGTCTTAGTTTTTTTGTTTATAATTTTTAAATATAAAAATTAAAAAAAACATAAAGATACATAAAACTAATAAAATATACAAAAATAAAAACAACAAATAACAATAAAAATTTAAACTCAACGGATCTTCAATTTGCATAAGTTATTGGTACTAAGGGACAAAGACTGAGCATTTACACTTTGTCAATGGATATACTTCTACACTAATACTTCTCAATTACTGCCATCTCTAATGTCTAACTCTTTAACAGCTCTTTTGCTTAGGGCAAGATTCAATTAATTGGATGCAAAGCAAAGAAGTTTAATTGGACTTAACATGCTGTGTATCTTCTTACAAGAGAGATATACCTTAGAAACGTGGACGGAAGTAGTATCTAATTGTGGTTGTCGTAAGGTATTGTGTTCAGTCATGCAATAAATGCAACCCTCATATTTAATTATTACCGTTGCATTTAAAACCTTGAGAGCAGACTGCCGACCGATGATCTTTAGGTAATGGCCTTTCAACTAACATATTATCCTCAAGAGGGATTAATTTTCTTTTGATGCGATTCTGTCTGAACTGTAAAAAAGGTAATAAGTATTTTTTTTAACATGAAAGTCTTTTTTTTTTAAATAAATATTTGATTGTAGCATTAAGAAGTGTTTTTTAAATAAATTTAATTTTTTTAACAACTAAAAAACAGCTTTTAAAAGAATTCTAATTTGATATTTTTTAAAAAAGTTTCAAAATAACTTTTTCAAAGAAATATTTCAGAGCATGATAATTAATAAACATATTTTTTAATCTCTTTTATCCTTATATTTTTAATATACTATCCGTAATACCCTTATATCTACCTATTTTCATAATAAATTATGTATTAAATTATTTTAAAATTTATATTTCTAATTTTAACTAAATTATTTTTATATTTATATTTATATAATATTATTTAACTATTTTTTATATCTTTAATATTTAATTTGTAATGTCTGTCAAATGCTGTGCCATGTAATGTCTGTCAAATGCTGTTGGTCCCAAGTAATCATTTCCTATATCTGCATTCAGGGGTGTTTAATTCATGCCCAAGAGCACCGGCAATTGGTCTTCATTCACTCAAAACATTATGTGATTATGATTGAAATATAAATAAATTATTCGACGAGGACAGGGCCATGACACAAAAAAGTCAATACTTTGATGATGAAATGGGAATCTACTTTGTTGTGATGATTTTGGATGACATTACCCCCCCTAATTTGAATACAGATCACCCTCCATTCATTACATCCTTAAAGCTTAAATGCCCTTTACCTTATTTTATCTAACCTTTGGTCCAGACCTCAAACGGTGCCCTGCAAGTATGGTTGATGAGGGAGAAGTAGGGCCAGTAAGTAATAATGTACAGAAAGGATAAGTCTTCAGTCCATTCATTGCTTCTGTGACAGAGCTCTCATGGGTCATAGTCTGTCCTCCCCATTTAGTCTGTCCTCCCCATTTACTTCTTTATGCATGTAGGTCCTCTGTTTCTCTCGTTACGTAGTTTTAAGCCATCTTTTGTAAAGCAAGAACCTTCCTTTCGTATTCCAAAGTAGTGGTATTTCCCCATTTTGCTATATCTTATTCGTAATTTTTGGCGCTTTCCATAGATGAGTTCAACACAGGTAGGTCCTGTAGCTCTGGGACAAGAGAATGTGCTGCCATTATCAAAGGCTCTGTTTTTACAGCAAGGATCCATAGTTCATGTGTAAAACAGGGGGGAAAATCTAGCCTAGAATGGGACATTCATGAAGAAAGAATTTTAGCTTTATGGTTTGGAGATAGAGACTACAAATGGGGCTTCTTTTTAGTATTAAATCACACTTATTGTTTTTAAATTCACACTAAAATATTTGGGTAGATATAAATCAAGTGTTAATAAGGTACTATCAACAAATTACTTGACGATCAAACTACATATTTCATTTAATTATAAGTTCAATCTAACTTGTCTATAATAGATTTTAAGTCATCTCTGCTCTCTTATCATAAGATATAGACATTGCAGAAGTTGATGATGGAGCCGCTCCATTATTAGAGAGAGCATAGCTACACTGGTTTCATCACTCGGACTATTTAGTGGTGACTTTGCAAGATCTGGACCTTAATTCACCAAGATTTTGTTGTTTGAAAAACGTATATATTCCATAGCACAATCCAATCACAGCATCACTGAGAGTTGACAGGAGACTTATTAACTAAATGATTCAGCTTGACAAAATTTGCCAGTTGGGCCACACCATGAATGCTCAAAAGATTGGATGTCACGGTAAACCCTGAATCTGTTTACACAGACAAAGTAAGCTAAAATATTTATAATGCACAGTTGCATGGGCAGGCAGACGAGAATTTGCCATTTTAATATTTCAGAGACAGCCTGTCTTGGTATCTTGGGTATGGGCAACAGTCACAAGTTCCAAGGACCTGCAATGGTTTTACTCTTCTGTCCTTTCACTTTGCACCGCATTACATGCAGCTCAAATGATGGAGTTAAAAAATTGAGAGAGCGATAGCTTTGCCTCTCAGTCAATCTACTTGATTACAAAAGATTGGCACTTGTAAGCGTTGAGAATCTTTATTGAGACCATCAGTCACTGTCTTATAGCAACTAAAACTATTGCTGGAACTGGCATCCACTTGCTACATGGGGAGGAGAGTATGCTCAATAAGTTACCCTACTTAAGTTTCCTGCTCGATTTCTTGTTTTCAGAACTTCCACTGTTAATTTGCATAGAAGTCGAGAGCTTCAGCTTGACACTTGTTATAGATTTTACTAGGAGACATTCACAAAATGAGGGGCCGATATAGTTTCCCATCTTCAAGGAAGAGCAAGGCCATGTGGAAGCAGTAATAGCATCAACGTGAGGTATCCCATCATTCCACAGTGTTTAAGATTTTCAGTAAAGAATAGAAATATTCAGTGTCAGAATTCCTGTGGCTAGTTGGAAACCAGAAATGAACAGTTCAAAACTGCAGAAGTAATCTTGATATGTAGATTTCATTTCTTTGTTCATGCTCAATGAGTAACTTTTGAAGGTTTACCATTTTCTTCATTCTGTTCATATGGATCCTTCATTATTCTCTCTGGTTCATCTCTGTTCGAGGGGTGGTACTCATTTCACTGGACTGCAAGTCTCCAGCTAAATCTTCATCTTGTTGCAGGTAGTCAAGAGGCGTGCTTTAGTTTGTAGAGAAGAAGCAAAAGGTCTTCTCCATGTGGTACTATGACTGGTTTTTGGTGGCATTTGTTACATGGAGCTTTCTGGTTCTGGGTACGCATCAGTTACAATCTTCACAAAGACAAGTTCTTCTTCAGTTAAGAAAGCATTTAGAATTCCCTTATCAACTTCAGAGCTGGGATGATCATGGCATAGACTTCTGCTATTCATCGTCATCATCATCCACACAGCTAAACCTGACATGCCAGGACAATTTTGTCACTGAGCTCGTAATTATGGGGGATAAGCCAGCCAAGCTCAACAATTTTGTTGGATTTGCAATTCCAAATCAAACATTATCAGAGACTTTCTCTATGGATTCTTTTGTTGCTACCCTTGCAAGGCTAACTAGCTTGAAAGTCCTCCGACTTGTGGCCTTGGGCATTTGGGGCCCTTTCCCCGACAAAATTCATAGGTTGTCTTCCCTTGAGCACTTGGATTTGAGTTCAAATTATCTCTTTGGTTCCATCCCACCGAAGATATCAACAATGATGAAGCTTCAGACTTTAATTCTAGATGACAATCACTTCAACGATACTGTGCCTCAGTGGTTTGATTCATTAACTAATCTGACAGTTCTAAGTTTGAAGAATAATCAGTTGAAAGGTTCATTTCCATCTTCAATACAAAGGATTGCCACTCTTACTGATCTTGTGTTGTCTGGAAATAAGATATCTGGCAATGTCCCAAGTCTCAGTACATTGAGTAGCCTGCAAGTGCTAGATTTAAGTGGAAACAACTTGGATTCTGATCTGCCCTCTATGCCCAAAGGATTGACAGTGGCCTTCCTTAGCAACAACTCTTTCTCAGGTGAAATTCCTCAGAAATATGGCCAGCTTGGTCAACTCCAACACCTAGATATGTCTTTCAATGAACTCACAGGAACTCCTCCTGCTACACTTTTTTCATTACCAAACATCAGTTACTTGAATTTGGCGTCGAATATGTTGAGTGGTTTACTTCCAGTTCATCTGAGCTGTAGCAGCAAACTTCAGTTTGTTGACATATCTAATAACAGGTTAACTGGTGGCTTGCCTCATTGCTTAAGTTCACGAATGGATGGGAAAGTTGTAAAGATTGGTGGGAATTGCTTATCTGTTGATTTAACCCATCAACATGGGGACTCATTTTGTGTAGAAATTCCTGCGAAAAGGAAACAATCTGGAGGAAAAGCTGTAGGAATATTAGTTGGCCTGATTGCTGCTATAGTTGTTGTAGTGGTGCTTCTGGCGTTTTGCCTTTACATTCTGTGCAGAAGATTTTGCCCGCGAGGGCTATCAGAACAGCATCTGCTGCACAAGGGGGTGCAAGATCAGTCAGCTGCAGGCTTCTCCTCTGAACTCCTCACCAATGCAAGTATGTCAAATACAGAAACCGAACATTTGGCAAATAAGCACAAAATTTTTGGGACTTACACTTTCAATATGTTGTTTTTTCTTCTACTGACATTCACTTTTCATTTCAGGACTTGCTTCCCAAGCTGCAAAATTAGGTCCACAAGGTCTCCCAGCTTGTCGGTCATTTACTCTAGAAGAGATACAAGAAGCTACAAACAACTTTGACAGCTCCACAGTGTTGGGAGAAGGTGCTTACGGGAAGGTACTATCTTAAACAAGTTTTAATCAATGCACACAGTTATTAAAATTTCTAAATCTCACATTTATCAAATTTACTTTTTGAACATGGAGTTCATAGCTTTCTGGTTCTTGATCTGGAGTTATGTGGTTCATGTATGCTAGCAGTTTTTTCACTTGACTGCTTATGTTTTTGGGAAATGAATTGCTTGCTGAAGGATATGTTACTTGTAATGGATTAGTCTCATAAGCAACAGAAAATCTGTAGCCAGAGAGATGTCCTGTGTAGCATTCACCATTGTTTAAGATAATTTCCCTTGAAAAACTCCTTAAGTTCCATTATTATGGTTTCCCATTGTTGACATTTTCATGATAACGGGAATCGTAACTAGACTTTGTCATGTTACTTATTACACGACTAGCGTTCCTAGAGGAAAGATTTTATTTTTGCAGTCTGCAGACGTTAATTATAATCAACTGCATCCATTGTCGGCAACTGCAAGCATAATCGTAGTTCTCCTCATGAAAAAATTGAAACTTCTCTGTTTTTCAGCTTTACAAGGGAAGATTAGAGAATGGAACTCAAGTTGCAATAAGGTGCCTTTCCTCATCCAAGAAATTTACAATTAGGAATCTAAAACTCAGATTGGATTTGCTTGCAAAGCTCCGCCATCCACACTTGGTTTGCTTGCTGGGGCACTGCATTGATGGTGGACGAGATGATTACAGAGTAAACAAAGTCTTTCTCATATACGAGTATGTCTCAAATGGCAATTTTCGTGCTCATATTCATGGTAATCTTTCCAACAATCTTTGACCAACAAGCTTTTGTATCCACTAAAACATCACTGAAGTTAATAAGAATTTTTTTTTCATTGTTTTGTTCTATAAACTCGTGGCATTCATGCTAAGTACTGCTATGCATGTACAGGGGACAATCCTGCAAGAGTACTAAATTGGCCACAGAGATTGGCAGCACTTACCAGTATTGCCAAGGCTGTGCACTTTCTGCATACTGGAATAATTCCCGGTTTCTTTAACAACAGGTTGAAGACAAATAATATCTTGCTTAATGAACTTGGGATGGCAAAGTTGAGCGATTACGGGCTGTCCATCATATCCGAAGAAGCGGGAAATTGTGGGGTAATTCTCCTTGTTTTATCAATCTATCAATGACATGTCCATAAGTTTTTTGTTCTGAAGTTTCTCTTGAATTGGTTTATTTGTCTGCAGGAAAATGGTAGTGCTCTTAAATCACTGTAAGTATCTCACTTTTCATTATGCAGTTGTTACTAACGCTTCAAGTTTCAAATGTTTAGTTGAAAAACAGGGATAGTTTAATAATTTAACTCATGTTCAGGGAAATGAATGCATTAGATGATGATGATTATAGTTTTGGGTTCATACTACTGGAATCAATTGCTGGTCCCATGATGGCTGCTAGAAAAGACAAGCTTCTGCTGGACGAATTGGTATGTTCTAAAATCCTTAAATACAGCAGATAATTTCAGAAGGTTGCCTGAAAATTGCCCCAATCAAAGAACATTCAGTAATCATCATGGCTATTATATCACCTGAAAACGTAGTCTTAGTGCCTTTGAAGGTCCTGATTTTGACTTGGGAATTCTAATATTGATAAATGTGATAACTACAGGCGTCCTGCAGCACTCCAGAAAGTCGTAAAAAATTAGTAGACCCTCTCGTGCTACGAAGTAGCTCGCAGGAATCTGTATCAATTGTTATATCTATAGCAGCCAAATGTGTTTGCTCTGAATCATGGAATCGACCATCATTCGAAGACATCCTCTGGAACTTGCAGTATGCGGCTCAGGTCCAGGGTACAACAGACGGTGAACGGAGGAGTGATCAATTTAGTCCATAGCTACTCTCTTAAATTGTCTGTAACCTGAAAAAACTCTTTTCACTTGAGGTAGCTGATATTGCCACTCTCTAAAGCTATGTTCATTTATCGACCTTACCTTTTACTAGAATTGTAACATAATACAAAAGAAAGCAACCTTGCCTTTTGTGATCTTGATCCATTTACACAAGGTGGTGTATGCATGTTGCAGCTCATTTTGGTTACTAATATTTATACTAAAAATGAAAAGGACCTAGCGGTTTTTAACGTTTAGATAAGATTATAATTATAAAAATAGTAAAAAAAAGACTTTTAATATTCATGAAAAGTTTAAACATATTAAATCTTAAAAATCTTAAATTTTCAAATTAAATTATTATAAATTCTTAAATTAAATTTCTAAAATATAATTAGAATACCAAATAATTTTATTAATAGAATATAAATCAAATAAAAATGCTATTAAGATTATAATAATAAATTAAGATTGAGGTCTTTTTAAAATTAAAAATATTAATATATTTTTATAAATATTAAAATTTTATTTAAACATTGTAAGTTGATAAAATCTTTTTAAACTCCTCTTGATAGGGACCATAAAGTCTTACAACCAAAATATATGAATAGATCTGCATTCTCTGTATCATAAATGCTAATCATAATATTCATTGCCATGCATTATTTAAATTTCTTTAAGGAGGAATATTTGACTTTAGAAATTTTTAGAAGATTCTCCATAAGTCTAGAAATAGGTGGAAAATTTTAAAATTTTGTAAATAATATAATTATTTTTTTGATTAGTAGAGATTTGTACATAATATTCTAAAGATTCATTATAAATTGTTAGATTGAGCGATCAAAGTGATCTAACGAGGGATAGAGAATTACAAATAGGTTAAGGGTCTCATTTATATCTTTACCCCATAATCATTTGATAAATCACATAAATTGTTAAGCGTTATTTGTGCAATACAAGTATTTTTTAAGTTCTTTAAGTTTTCGCATTATCTTTGTCATCTTTCTTATTTGTTTACTTATGCTAGATGTTTGATAAAAGTACTTAGTAAAATAACTAAAAGAAAGGTTGACTAGCATTCTTAGCCAAAAAGTTGTTATTATAGTATGGTCAATTGGTAGAAGACCAAGCCCATTTAGCTGATATCAGAGAAAATATCTCTAATAAGGTAAGTATGTAAATTAAAGTTTAACACTTTAGTTGAAAGATGGTTAGTGTAAGAAGTGATACTACTCACATTTAGGAATCAATAAGGCAATCTAAGAGAAGGAGATTAAGGTCAAGGAAAGCCTTGGTGAAAATTGATGTTAGGCTAGAAAAGTGGAGTTTATAGTAGCTTAAAGGTATGAGAAGTTTGAGATGATGAACTAGCTCATTGAGAAGCTCGAGAGTAGAGGAGAAGCGTTTCTCGAGGAAATGTAAGGTGCCTTGAATGTAGCCCTCTCCAAATATCTAGATCGGGTGGAGGTATTGAAAGGAATTATCTTATCTAAGATTACTCCATTCAGGGAAGAGCTTGAGAGAATCTCTAACAAGCTAAAGGAAACAAAGAAGGAGTTAATCCTTTATAAGAAGGTAGTTTTTTAAGGAATATGCACCATCAATATATAGTATGAGTTCAAGAGGAAATTTTATTATGAGAATATCAAAGATGAGGAGGGAACTAAGTTAAGGTGTCTCCAATAAAATAGGAGCATAAGACATTATGTGAGAGAGCTTTTCAAAGTGTGCTTAAAGATACTTTACTATCCCAATAAGAAAGCATTATTGACTTTAAATGATGGTCTCTAAAATTTGGTGACTATGGAAATTCAATGTTATGAAACCTAAGATCTTGCTAATGTTATTTCTATTATTGGATCCCTCATTAAGTTTAAAAAGACTAAAAAGTTCAAGTCTAATAAGACAAACATGATAAATGAAAGAGTGAGAGAGATGACTATCAAAGTAAGGAAGACTCCCAGAAGCACAACAAATTTGAGAAGAGCAAGAACATTAACAGAGGTGAAGGTGAGAATAACTCCACTCTTAAATACTACTTTTTGTAATAGATCACGTGAAGTTAAGGAATGCCAAAGATGGCCAAACTTTTGATCTTAGTTGAAGAAAGTGAGGAGATGCAATATGAAGAAATAAGGATGGAATCCTTACAACTCCCCATCACCATTAATGAAAAAACGGAGATCCCTGAGTTCGAGAAAGAGGGACACTTGTTCGTGGATATTGAGATTGGTGACCAAGTGGTGAAAGTATTAGGAATATCGGAGTTGCCAACAACTACATCCGAATGGATGAAGTCAAGCATTTAGATATAAAGTACATTAAGGAGCAAGGATGACTTAAATTGTGAACTCAAATCTAATTTCCATCTTTAGAAGTGCTTGAGGTGTCAACTTAAGCTTAAGCGAATAGTGTAGCTTTATTAACCTTTTCATCATTTCTTTGAATACTTATTAAGTAGTGGCATGAAGTTTATAGACAAGGTCAAGGTAATGCCTATACCCTTTGCCAACACCATATTCATCTTGAGGAAAGCAACATATATATGGTATCACTAATACGAGAAGCAAGCCTTCAAGTCAAGCAATTTTGGGTCATACAACTCCAAAAAGAAGTAAAGGAAGCATAATCCACATTCTTGATAACCATGAAAAAGGAAGAGAAAGCCTTATTGTTGAAGGAGCTATCTAAAGAAGTCACCAAACTTCTTGAGGAGTTCAAAGAGGTGACATCACTTGAGTTACTGAAAAGATTTCCACTTAAGAAAAAGGTTAATCAAGAGATCGAGTTAGCACAAGGTGCCTCAACACTGGTTCCTCAGTTTGAAGAATAAAAAAGGCAATAAAAGGAGTTAGATGAAGGAGCCAAGTTTGTAGTGAAGATAGACATTATACCTATAAGTTACATCCTTGACCAAAATAAATTCACATTAAAACAAATTAGGTGAAAAGCTTTCATGGCGAGGTTCGACTTGGTGATGAAGTATAAGATGAATAGAGCATATATAATAACAAATGTTCATAGTAATAAGGTGAAGGTAGCAATAATCACAAGTTTAAGTCTACCTTTAGTGGATCATATTAAAAGAGGGCAAAACGTGACCCATATGTTAGAGTTTAGGATAACTGACAAATCAAAGGAAGATAAATTTTGGCTCAAGGGTAGGGTACTCACTATCAAAGGAGATAAAGTATTGAATTGGTAATGGTTGAGGAAAGACATTGTCAAGGAGTTTCATGACTCAAAATGAGCAGGATATCTAAGAGCATATCACATATTAACAGTTCTGGATCCTACTCAATATTAGTCTTAAATGCAAGATGACACCAAGACTTATATAAAGACTTGTCTAATGTGTTAAAAGATAAGGTGGACAAGGGTATGAGTCTTAACTTATTTAAATTTGTTAAGGATTGACATGAAAAGTAGGATATGGCACGAGTCTATCTAGTAAAGGCTATAAAGAAGATGAAAAATTAAGTTGATTTTAAGAGAAAACACTTGTAATTCAAGGAAGGAGACTTATTGTTTATAAACCTTCTTCTTCACCAAAACCAAAGGTTTGAAAATATGCACAAAGGGATAGTAAAGTGTTACAAGGGGGCATTTGTTGTGGAGAAGTAAGTTGATAAGATAACCTACGACTTAAATTTAACTTTGCGTTTAAAGATGCATTTTGTATTTTATGTGAGTGCGTTAAAGTCCTATAATAAGGACAAAGAGGAGTCAAGTAAAAGTGATTTGAGGAGAATACTCATAGTTATCACAACATTGTCCGAACATGAACGTGAGGAGATCTTAGTACATTAGGTTATTTAGAGAAGGGATTCCCATTTAAAATAACACATCGAGTCATTTCAAAGAAGAGTTCCTATTTAAACTATGTGAAGTACTTCTTCAAGTGGAAGAAAGCGCCTAATAGTGAGACAAGTTAGGAGTATGAACTCAATTAGTAGAATTACAAGAAGCATATCGAGACATATAAGGTAAATGTTACGAGGATGTCATCAAATTAAATGAGAAGAATGTCATACATTGTTTGAATTTCCTCACTAAAAAGAAAAGTTTAATCTTATAATTTTTTAAAAGATACTTAATAAGTTTTAAGATGGGTGGAAGGCTTTAAAATCTCGTAAAGAGTATAATTATCTTCTTAATTAGTAGAGAATTATATAGATTATTTTAGAAAGTCATTATAAGTCTTGAAACAATCCTAATCATCTTTAAGTATTTGCTAAAAGCACTCAATAAAAATATTAGAGTTGATTGGTACCGTTGGACAAGGGGTTTGATAGTTGTCACGGGCTCGGACTTTCCTTACCGAAGATCCGTGCGGCACTAGCAAACTTGAATTGTCAGACCGTGACATAGTGCATGCGTCGAGGCCTAACAACGTACTTTGGTCACTATACAGTACCGACATTCCTATCATCGTTATCATCATCATCTTCTTCACTAAAAAACACAGCTTTACTGCTGTCTGACATAAATTGTGAGTGTGAAGATGCATTCATGGCGCGTCTCTACCATGGAAGAAGTGTTTTCAGAAGAAGACAAAGGTAGCCAATATGCTCTATATGGCCGATTGACCTTTGACTCACATTTTCCTACCTTTTGTTTGTAAGTATTTAAAATATTAATAGATATGATTACTTAATTGTATTATTAATTAATACAAGTAAGTACACTCTCCCACTCCACAGTTCTAACAGCTCAATCACTGAGAGGGGTTCCCGGAGATAGCAACCTTTCTCCTCGAATTGACCCTCGCCGGTCGACCGAGATCCACAAGAACCGGTTCCAGATCTCGAGGAGCACCACAAATGGGCGGTATGTCCTCCTATTTCGCCACCTTTTGAACTCTAGATCTTTTAATCTTTTTCTTTTTTCTGGCTGTGTTAGATAACCTTATTGGGATTTTACAATGATAATCGTTCTATTGTCTGTAATTGATAAAAATATCATTTTGGCGATGCTTAGGCAAGGAATCTTCGAGAGGGTCTAGTTCGAATTTGTGGTTGGCTTCTAATCGGAGCAAGAGATGGGCCGAGGTCTTCTTCCTTTGTTATACTCCGTTTTGGCTCACTCTCTGTTTAGGCATTGTTGTTCCTTACAAGCTCTACGAGGTAAGCAAACCGTTGTTCTGTGTTTGGTCGATAAGAAAATTTGATCTACATCTATTGTTCTCGTAACTCGATTCGAGTAATAGTGCCAACCAATTTATATAACATGATCCATTTTGTTTGGACTTTGGTATTTTCATTCGTGAATGTACAGTTTTGGAATCTTTAGTTTGACTTCACTGGAACAAGTACATGGTCCATGTCTAGTTCCGGTGATTTAGTTCGTTAAAATGCTATCATTTTTCCTTGTTACTCTAGGCTTGGATTTGTCCTCTACAAAATAGGATACGCAGATCTTTTCAATTTTGATCCATGCATTCTGTTGTTAGATGTTGGGTCTTTATTCTCAAATTTTGTCCCGAGTATCCAGAAATTTTGCATGAGGAACTTCCAGCCTCTGATTTGTTTCTGTTCTCTCTGAGCATGCTTATGTGCACAATGCACAATCACATTTGCAACAAGTAACTTTGTTCTGAAATCACCTTTATTGAAATTGACAGAGATTTACAGAGCTGGAATATTTCCTAGTGGGTTTAGTTTCAGCAGCTCCTTCATTCCTAATACCTGCTTTATGGGTTGGAAAGGTAAGTTTCTTCGTTATGCTATATTATCCTTTTATATCTTTCAGAGAACTTCGTATATTCTTGCCCAATTTCCCCTTTCATATCCCCTTTTTTTGTGTGTGTGCTTAATGATCTTTGTTTTGTTTGTTTGTTTGTTTGTTTGTTTGTTTTTTCCCTTTGAGGTTGCCACAGGCTGATAGAAAGCTGCCCTGGAAACACCGCTATTGGGTTAAGGCAAGTTCTTTTCCCTTCTTATGTATCTGCATCATTGTGCAAAGAAGTCGTCCAGCTATATCAGAATATTGGTCTTGCATCCTTTTGACTGATGATGTGTTTTCACATAAGTATCTGGAAATGGAATACATGGTTTTATTCGAATTGCATTTGGGTGGCTTAAACATTTTTGTGAGCTTAAATTGAATATTATGTGAGCGTCAGTACTCACATTCTACTTATCTGCCAAATTGATAGCCTCCCGGTTTCTGAATAAGGGTGAATGCCAGATTTCATACTTCTGTTCTTCTCGCCAGTTTCAATTGGTTGTTGTGGATATTAATTTATTACATGCTTATTAGGTATTCAGAAATTTCAGTTTTAAGAAAAAGGAAACCTAAATTCTTAGTCTGAACTGTGAATTTTGCTTGTGGCAGGCCAGTCTATGGATAATCATTTTTAGCTACGTTGGAAACTACTTCTGGACTCACTACTTCTTCTCAGTTCTGGGAGCTTCTTACACGTTTCCATCTTGGAAGATGAACAACGTGAGCTACAGAGCAAGAAAGTTTCACAAACCCAGTTGTTCTACTTTGCACTCACTTTGTCTGGTTATCATTTGTAGGTGCCACACACAACTTTCCTACTGACACATGTTTGTTTCCTGTTCTACCATGTCACCTCAAACATGACACTACGAAGATTACGGCATACCACTGCTCACTTGCCAGATACAATTCGGTGGGCTACTGAGGCAGCTTGGATTTTGGCCTTTTCCTACTTCATTGCATACCTGGAGACAATAGCCATAGCTAACGTATGTGGTAACATGTACATCTGTAACCTTGTTACTGCTTGACCCATGTATGGATTGATCGTTGGGCATGACATTTGGAAAATTGCAGTTCCCTTACTATGACTTTGTGGACCGCAATGCAATGTACCAAATTGGATGCTTATTTTATTCCATATACTT
>JAOXYD010000028.1:105739-128126 GCA_028565735.1 Pinacopodium congolense | reverse complement strand
ATGGTCCAAGTCAGGCAGGTCGGGTTATCGGGTCGGGTCAATTTTTGACATCCCTGAATGCGTTGGTTAAAATATTTTTAATTAATTTACTTACAAACATATAATTAATCAGTTCACTGTAAGCACAATTCAATATAGGAATGGACACGATTTCCTGGATTTCAAATATTAGGAGTCTCCATCAGGATGCCTACGGGAAAAAACTTTAGCTACATTTCCAGAGCATCAGTTGATGCCAATTTCAGTAGCCTCTTTGTCAAAAGGTTGGTAATGGTGAATGGTAAAAAGAAGAAAAGGGGCAGTAGTCCTGGAAAGTTACTTGGGGAATGTAAGGTCTTTGTATTAACCAAGAGTTTATTGATTTTTCCTTACACTAACTCGAAGGTCATCGGGAACGACCGGTGGTTGAGCATGGTCTTGACCACTCAAGACGTGTACTTTAAGCAATGATTCTGTGGGAAAACTTATTGTATTTTCTTTACTTTTGTTGGCAAAAGATTTCCAGTCTGCCCAATCTTAAGCTTTGCATGGAAAGAAAGATTAGGTTCCAAGAGAGAGAGAGAGAGAGAGAGCACAAGAGGCTGAATAACCATCACTGAATTCTACACTGTTTTTTAGGTGGAGAACAGCAGATTCTTTCTGGATGGACAAAATAGCTATAAAGAGTAAATTGACTACTTTCCAAAGCCGACAAACGCTACGCGGACAAAGAAAAATTGCACATGAGCCAAGACCTGCATACGCTATGATAAATTTGGACCCTGTGTGACCCGTATTTTAGGGACTGGGAGCGACAGCAAAAGCAAATTAGGAAGCAAAAGTTCTCGTGATTTCCGAAAACGTATGAAAAGTAAAAGCAAAAAGTTCCTTCGTGAGTTGTGTCCCTTGTTTGCAGGGTATACTCAATGACACTTCTAACACTCACTTCTTTTTTTTTTTTTTTTCACTTATTATTTGAGCTCTTCTTTCTCTTCTCCTTCCAAACAAAGCCGCACAACTTTCTCCGCTTGTGCCTTTTCTCTCTAGCTCCTTTCCCATGTTGGTCCCATGCCATGCACTTCTCTTCTTAATCTGAATCAGCAGCATCTCTCCGTGTCTCCAGAAAGGAATATTGTTTCCCAGCAAAAGAAAATGCGCTTTCAGCCCTCCCTTCAAGTTGGTTTCTTACAGAAGCTACTTGTTTTAATTGTTCTGTCGTCGCTGGTGTCAAACGAGGGAGAGACGATACTTGTCTGTGGCATACGCGATCGGCTATCCCTTACACAAGAGAAGCTACAAGTGAAGCTTCATCAACAACAACAACAACAAAAACATCAACAACGTCTTAGCCACTCGTTCGATGGGTTCGTTTCAAGTAAAAGAAAAGTTCCAAATGCTTCAGATCCACTTCACAACCGTTGACAAGGAATAATTTCTGGTGAGTAGGAAGTCGACCTCCAAAGTGTGAAACGAAGACCTCCGACATCATGCGGTGGTACATTTCGTCAATGATAGTGAAATTTGTGAACTTGCGAGGAAGCTACAATTTTGGATACCTTTGTCTTCTATATTCGATTCCTATTCTTGGGGTGTAAATCCGTACATCTTGTGTTTTGTATACCAAATATATGTGTATATGGATATGTCAGCAATCAAGAAACATGTTCTTTAGTAGTAACGTTTGTGATGGATGTTTTAACTCTATATTTCAAACTGTCTTTGGACTCTTTTATTATCATTTATGCCATTCCATAGCAATTTCTCCATTGCTCTGATTCTTGCCTGCAAAATTTCGAAAAGATTTCGCTTACTCAAAATCTTAGTGGGATTTGCCAAAGATACGATCAGGTGATGTGGTAGTACTGCAGAATCTACAACTTGACAGACTTAGTCGTTCTGTTCGATCTTTAAACAAAAAAAATAGGAGATAGTTTTTTTTTTAAATTAAAAATTTTAAATTTACTGAAATTTGGATTTTAGTGGAGGCAGGTATTTTAGACGTCCTCTCGAGCTTGTATGTCATCACCAGTAAAAGAGTATATTTCCAAAAAAAAAATCATCGGTAAAAGAGCCTGATTATTGATTATATATAGCCAGGTTTCCCGATTAGTGACTAATTCACTGGCGGAAACATAGCAACGGAAGGAATAGATCTTTTTCTTTTTTATCTTTCCTTCTTGCGGGAAAGTTAATGCATGAATATACATCGATGAAATTTCTTGTGATTTCATGATTTTAAATGCAACTTCTTATAATTTTAAAATTATATCAAATTATATCTTTTAGTTGTTACAAAAAAAAAAGTGAATGACATTCACAGTTGTTGAAGTGCCATCTGATGTGATGACTGACATAAAAGACATACTTGATCTAATGAGTGACGTAATAAGTAATGTAATAGGTAAAGGAATACAATGATATTTTCTTTAAAATTTAGGAACCGTTTGATTGAGCTTTTGATTGTAATTTTTGATTATGAATATTATATTTTTGTATTAGATTTTGTATATTTTTATAAATTTTTATGTTGTCTATCTTGATTTCTGTGTTGTATTATAGTGTTTTTTTCGATTTCTGTGATGTTTTTTATTGATTTTTGTGTTTAAAAAATATGAAAATCAAATTCAAAAATCAAAACATTTCCAAATGAAATGAGAATCATCTGTCCCCTTTTTTTCATATCCCTTCTAATAAAATCACTTGTGAGACTTACTATATTTATTTTTTATATTTATATACAATGGGTCCCACAAATAATTTTATTAGAGGGGACATGAAGGGGACATAAAAAAAAATGGGACAGTGATTCTTGTCCAAGTTTAAGGAACATGTGTGTAATATTTTTAAAGTTGAAAGGTTTAAAATGAATTTGTCTAAACTATAAGGGGTCTAAATATAATTGACTCTATTTATATTAAAAAAGTTTTAGAATAAAATTTTAAAATTTTGAATAATTAAAATAACTATTTTAATGATAAAATATCTTAGTGAAAATATAAATACGTAATTATATTTTATAAAATTTGTATAAAAAATCTATTGTATAAAATATATTTTTAAAAGTGATAACATTTAAAAATTTAAAGATTAGTTAAAAACTAATTGAAATTCAGATTAATGCCCTAAAGGCGATTTATTAGTTTGTTATTTAACTCGATTAAATCAAGATACGAGAAAGTTTTCGGGAAAGCATTATTTTTCATTATAAGAATTAATAAATTGTGTATTTCCCATAAATAAAGGACAAGATGAAGTATAATTACTCAAACTAGTTTATAAATAGATTGGAAATATGGTTAGGCTACAAAATTTTAAAAATATGATTAAGTTACAAAAAATTTTAGTTAATTTAAAAATATTTTTTAATATTATTACTTTTAAAAATATATTGTACACAATATATTCTTTTATAAAAATTTTATAAAATATAATTAGTCATTTAAATTTTTTTAAAATTTTAAAGCATTTTAAAAGTATCATATTTAAATGCTTAAAATTTTTTTAATTTTTTTAATTTTTAATTTTTTTAAATTTAAGGTATATGCAATACATACCAAAAAAACTTTTAAAATACATGTGTTAATTTTAAAGTACTAAATATATTAATAAAAATAAAAATAATTATACATCCTCAAAACAATTATCATGCATTGAAAGCACATGTAATTGAATTTTAAAAGAAAAAAATAGTCTACCAAAATTAAAAAATGATTAATTGATTATTTATGAATTCTTATGTATAGTGAAGTAAAAATATTGAAATATATTTCATTGAAATGATTATTTTAATTATTAAAAGTTTTGAAAATTTTATTCCAATATTATTTTAAATATAAATATTATGAATATAAAAATATATATTTTAAAAAGAAAATAGAATAAAATATAGTTTACCTGTTATAGTTTAGCTAAATTTTATTTCACCCCCTTTCACTTTGAAAATATTATATATATACACACACCCCTTAAACTTTAAAGAAAATTTCATTATACAGCAACTACGTTAGCTATCACATCACTCGCTACTTCAGCATGTATCCCACATCAAATGTCACGCCAAACGCCATGTTAGTAGCCTAGTGAGGCTCACTTTTTTCTAACGACATAGGAATATAATGAAAGTTGCATTAAATTACAGGGAGTTGGATGTAATTTTAGAAGTACAGGGGGTATTTAAAAAAACTATAAATCACAAGTGGTTCCAGTGTAATTCACTAAAAATTTTATTTCAGTTAGATTTTAATGCCTGCATTATTAAAAGTTTTTAAAATTTTCAAAAATTTTCTAACCTAACTTATAAAATAGAATTGTGAAGATGAGGGAAAAGAAACTAGCATTGGATATTCATTAATTGGAGGAGAAAGTTCGTAAAAAGAAGGATAGAACTTTGAAAATTAGGATTTCTAATACAAACTAACTTTTGGGCTAAATGTTAGTATGGTGCGGTATTAATGTCGTCTAATACTAGAAAACATATAAGATAATTTTTGTAAAAAATTATAAAATATTTTTTAAATTTTATAAAATCAACAAAATAATCCTTCAATATATTGTATTGTATAATTTTAAACTTTATTTTGAAATTCAATCATGTTTTAAAAATATATAAATTTGATATAATAACAAATATTTTTTATTCATTTTAATATTATTTTTCACATATAATCTGAATTAATTTAAGAAAAAGAATGTCCAATTTACATACAATGATATATATATATATATATAATATAATAAAAACAGTACAATTTACATAAAATGTTTCAATTGATTATATTAAAATATTATATAATAAAAATAATGCATGAAACCATAAACATTACAACAAGAGTTTGCGTTAAGGAACATCTAAAAAACAATAGTGAACCCTAAAATAGAAAAACTTACAATTAAAAGTTTTATATTTATATTATATGTGTAGAACTTAATATATACATCAAATACAATGAAACTTTAAAAAGAGAAAAAAAAAACTTTAAATATCATTCCATGGTGTAAGCCTTTGGGTGCCATATAACCTACAATTGGTATTAGAATTTTTGTCTCACATTTGTCTAAATTTAAACGAAATTAGTGAGCAAATATTTTAAATGGAACATTTGAATGATTTTGATGTTAAAAGGGGTTAGATATTCATAAAGCACTCTTCTTTAATGACAATGACTTTCTTGAATGGAAAAGTAGGATTTAATGTTCTATTATGGGCCAAGATTTAAATGTGTGGGATTTTATTACAAATAACCTTTATGATTTTTCAAATAAAGTAAAAATTGTTTCCTTAAATGAAAAGGCCCTGCATATCATATATGATACATTAAATAGTAATGTTTTGGATAAAGTATCTATTTGTAAATCTGCTTTGCAGATTTGGTGTAGGTTGGAACAAATATATAGAGGAAGCATTGATGTAAAGGAAGTGAAGTAAGATGAAAAAGAGGATGGAAATAAGAAAATGGATGAAGAGACTAAAAATGTATGCTTAGTGGCATTAATGGAAGAAGTTTCATCATCATTAAATGTTCTAAAGGAAAGTAATGAGGTACTTTTTAACTTTAACTCTAATGATGATGAGAATAATGTTTTAGAAGTAAGATTGAGCTATGATAAGTTAGTAAGGCATTTAGAACGTGCTACCTTGAGAAAGAAGAAATTATCTTCCAAATATAAGAAATGTATAAAATTGTTAGATGATTTTATAGTAGAAAATGAGAAATTAAAGAATGATTTGCATGCTTCGGAATCTAAGAGTGTGAATGATATTTATAATGATTATGTGATTGAGAATGATAGGTTGGTTTGTGTGAATGATTTCTTGATAAATGAATTGGATGAATGTTCGCATGAGAATGAGAAGTTGAAAGATGAATTACATGACATGCTAGAATATAAGAATGCATGCATTTTAAAAAGTGATAGAATAAAGCATGAAATAAATTCCATGTCAGATTTTAAGATTGTAGATATTCGTATGTATGACGATGAACATATTTTGATGCATGAAAATGAATTTTTAAAGAAAGAAGTGGAAGACCCTAAGGAATCATTGTAAAAATACATAAAGGGAAAAAAAAGTTAAATTGCATGCTAGGGACTCAAAAGAGTTCTAATGATAGGTAAGGTTTAAGATTTGTTGATGGAAATATTTTTAATGATGCTAAAATCATTTTTATTAAGGATAAGAACTTAGAAGATGAAATTTTTCCTAAGCTCTCATTCGATAATGGTGCATCATCCTCTAGACAGCATAATAGGAAAAAATCATGATGCATTTATGTATGCATCTAGGACAAAAGCTAGGAAAGATGTGTATCAAGATAGAAATAGGCATAATTTCTTTAGGAATGCACAACCATATCATAATGTTGCATTTTGGTCTAAAAAAGGGTAAAGAGGTCCTAAATCTTCTCATGTTTCTAATGTGTATATGCATAACCTTATGAATGAATGATATTTACATCATAGGAGGTAATTTCATTAAAGAAGGGACATGAATACATCTAAACCTTATGATAGGCATCAAGTTAGGCAATTTAACTCTTTACATTCCCATACTCGTCATCAACATATTCTTAAAGTTAGATGCATGTATTAATCATATCTTATGAGGCCATATCTTTATAAAAATAATATGCATAATGTTAGGCCATATAAGAGGTAATTTCGGTCAACTCAGTCACATGCATCCCATAAGCATTTCCATTCATCTAGAAATGTGTCTAATACTCATTATAAGTCGAAGAACATATTTCATTCATATTCTAAACCAAAACTTCATCAAGGAAGAGCATTTAGAGATGTTAGTCCAAGAAATGCATTTATGTCTCATGATTAGTAAAATGGCATGTTTCATAGGAATGATGAAGTGATGCATTCCCATATCCCTTATTTGCATAAGCATAATCCTAGAAAAGTTTATTTTATTAGGAGCAATGCATTTATGTATAAAGATCATAGGTTTCATGAATATATGTATAAAGTTTCATATGTTTATTAGACATGTTGAAAATTTTTATTTTATTAAACAAAGAATGTTTAAGAAACCATTACAAATATGGGTAGAGAAAGGCCTGAAGGCTACTTCCCAAGGATCTAGGTTAATGTAGGTACCTAAAATACATTAGATTTTTATTTTGTAGCTCAACATCTTTTGGTATAAAATTGGTGTCAAGCAAATGGAAGTAAGAAAAGTGGTATCTTCTAATGTTGAAGTGGAATTAGAAACATTACTAAGAACTCTCACACGAGCTTATCAAAGCAAAATTTTTGAACCAAGAGAGGAATAAATAATTTGGTATTAAGAGGTGATGCAAAAAGGAGGCACTTTTATATTCTTAATTCATTAAACATGACTTGACGTGATTTTTGGATGTTTGTTCTTAATTTGAAAAAGTTGAACTTAAGTTATTTGTTTTAAATTGAAAAATGGATTTATGTGTTTAGAGGGAATCATTGCATGTTTAGTATTAAAGTCATTACATGATTTTTTAAATTGTTACAATACATTAAAATTGTTGCTTTTTTTTTTTCAAATTGGTTCATTATTGATTTTAACATATGACATGTTTGGAACATGATGCATTACATATGTTTGACCAAATGATTTTTGCAATTAGTATCATATTTTTCTATTGATACCATTTCTTTCAATTTTCAATTGGTATCATATTCTTACATTTTGTATTAATTAATATCATACTTTTATAATTGGTATCATATTCTTACATTTGGTATTAATTAACATCATACTTTTATAATTGGTATTATATTTTACAAATGGTATCATTCTTTTTAATTAGTATCACCTTTGAAATTGTGCATATTTTTTAAAAAGTTTTAAGATAAGTACTTTCCCTTTATTTGATTAAAAGTTTTAAAATGCATAAATTTAGGAGGAGTATATCTTTTTGACATATTTTAATAGATTTTCCATAACTAGTGTTTTGGATGCATGATAAGCATTAGGTTAAACCTAAGAACACAAAATCTGTCAAATTGTGCAATATTTATGTTCTGACCTATAAACAAATGTTTTTAACCAATTAAATGGCACATAATAAACTTACTGGAATATTAATCTATTAGTAGTCATCAAATCGTAGCAATAAAAATGGAATTAGCGCATGAAATAGATGAATTGAAACAAGAGTAAACTAAGAACGTGCAAACTTGGTCAACTTTAAAGCAAACTAAAAAATTGAGTTTAAAGCAAAAATAGAATAGATTAAAAATTGAAAAAAAAATTATAGCACACTTTTGAAGACTTAAACAAATAGACAATAACAAATTTGCTGCACCAAAAATATATTTAAGGAGTGAAATTGAAGTAGAATTAAGATATACTCAAAACTTGATAGTTATAAGTAATATATAACTTTAATGCTCAAACAAACGTTATATGGGAAGTAAGAGATCTATTGGACTCTTGAGACCTTAGATAAACTGAGAGTAATAATTTTGTAGTACTAAAAATGGATTTAAAACATGAAAATCGAAATTGAAAGAGAAGCAATAAGATGGGTATCACAACTTGAGTAAGAACAATTTGGTGGCTTTGAACTTTCATAAAATGGCATAAAGAACGTTATTAAAGGCTTAGAATACTTATATATAATTTTAAAAAGTAGTTAGAGATGTTAAAAATAAACACTAGGTGTTTGGGAATTGAAAAACAGTTGAAACACAAATCCCAAAAGCTAGTCATTAGAGACAGTGACTTCAACGGTGATTTTTGGAGAGCTCAATAGTGCCGTTGAAGTCTTTGTTAACTACCATTGAACTCCTGGGAAAACAGGGTAAAACAACCTCTTAGATAGGCGCCGCTTAAAGCTTAAGCACCCATCATTTAAGGTTTAAAAAACCTAAAAAATGATTTAAATATGATCCAAACCTTTCCACATAGCTTCCTAATATAAAACATAACTTTAATAAGGTTTTAAAACATATATCAAGGCCTTTTCAATTTTCAAAACTCTTTTAATAATTCAAACATAAGAATTAGCTTTGATGATGAAAAATTTTTATTCTTTAATAACTTAAACCTTAAGCAAATTTAAATAGACTTAAACAATTTCAAGTAACATTTCAATTCACTTAAAACTCATTAAGAGGAATACATTAATACAATTTATCGCATTACCTCTTGATTAAATACCTTAATGTCTATATGCCTTTATAAAAGAATTTCTAACATGTTAATGTTATAATCAAAATCAATTAATCAACAAAATCATAATTCAAATCCTATATGCTCTTACAAATATGTCATGCAAATTTGAGAATATTTTTCATACATTGATAAAAATTAAGTTTAAGAAACTTACAATACTAAGACATAAACTTAAACCTACACAACTTGATATTCATATCTTGATCTTTAGTTTTGATCATCCATTCTTAATTATCTAATGCTTGCTCTTTATATTCTTCATGAAGGCTCTTCTACTTTAGGCTCTATAAACATGTTCGTGCACTATAAATATTGATTTGTCTTGCAATGCATCAAAACTAAAAAATTAATAATGATAATGCTTGTTATTATTAAAACACATGATTGGAACCTCTCTTGATTCAACACATGATATATCCACTCAAATCACAACTAAATCCTCATCATCAAGGAGAGTCTCTTGATCACCTTTATTTAAATTCAATGCACTAAATGACATAACAGTACTCTTCCAACTAAGATTATCTTCTAAGTTACTCTCATATAAGAAACTTAGTTCCTTTGAAACCTATATGATAAAGGTATATTGGATCTATATAACTGCTTGTTTTATTAAGAATATTTAGTAAAAAATAAAATAAAATTGTTAAGAAATTTTGAAAAATTATATTAAACCTAATAATGACAACAAATAACAACATGCCTTTCTCAAAGCTTCAAATTGTGTCGAATAAAGACCAAATTATTTAATCTTTTGTATTCCAATTTACTCCTTTTTTTGAAATGGATGGATTAAAATATGCTTTAATTCTTCCTATACCCAATTACACTCACGCATTAACTAAGAATTGAAATTACAAATCTTTGTAATTTTAGAACCCTACTTCCACCTTGGTCCTACCATGAAACTATAATACAATAAAAATAATCTTATAAATAAAAATGATTAATGATTAATTTTAAACGTGTAATAAAAATTTAAAAAATGTATCCTTGAATTAAATTTATCTCTTTGTTATAGTGTAATATACATCTCAAAATCACTATAAGTATCTTTATATGCCTCTATTTATGAGTTAAAAAGGTTTTATATCATCTCATGTACAACAATTGTAGTAATAATTAATAATATTCCTCTATTAATTTCAATTCTCTTTGTGAAATTTGATCCAAAATAGAGATTTGGATTGAAAAATGCCCCCAAAACAAACAATAGACGTAAAATTATCTTTTCCACATCTCATTAATGATAGTAATATAAGTAAGGAGTATATAAAGAAGACCTATTCTTCCCATTAGCTTTGATTACTTCTTTCTACAAAGAAGACCTATTCTTCTTATTGGTTTTGATTGCTTCTTTCTCCCTCTCTGTGGTATTATAAAAGTTTTCCATTGTAGCCTTCTCATCATTATTAGTCAAATGAAGTACTCTCATTAAAGGCTAACAAACGTGGATGACAAACTACTTTGGGACCAAAATTCATGATCTTCAAGTATAATCCTAAAAATCTTTAATCTTACATTAAATTTGGCATGTTAAGATATAGCCTCAACTTCTTCTTCATTTGAACAAAATGTTGAAATGATAAAAAATTATAAGCAAATTTTATAATGGTAGGGTGAAATAAGTTCCTAACATATGTGAAATTCTTTCTTATTAAATTCAAAATCTATTCATGATTATAAATTAACTTTATCACTTTTCTTGCCTTTTGTACTGTCTCATTAATGAAAGGAAAATATCTAGCATCTCCTATATTTTTTAGTATCAAGTCAATATAATGTGTAGTACAAAGAATTCAACAACAAGAATTACACTTATTTGCAACTTCTTCTAGCTGCTTTATAAGCATTATCATTGTTAATGATGAATATAAAATATTCCTAGGTCCAACTTTAATCATAACTTCATCAAGAATCTTAAATAGAACATTTCTTATAAGATCAAATGCATCAATTAACTTCGAAAATATTGTCCCTTTAGTAAAATGGACCAAAAAGTTTAAAACAGGTCCTTATCTTCTATCTGTCTAACCATCATATATTATTAAATACTTATAAGTTACCTAACTCATTCTTTTTATTCAAATAAATTTTGATTTTATTAATTAAGATACTTAAAAGATTACTTTTATAGTCATCAATTGAAGGAGTTTATCTTAGATGATAAGAGATAATAGCATCCATTGTAAATTGGTAATAATAAGACCAAGCTGCATTAAATAACACTCTTGCATCATACTACCATCTAACCACTACCATATCCATGTTATAAGTTGTTTCTTTAGATTATAATCCATTAGGAATTGAAGGTTGAGATTTAGGATTTAAGCTTGATACAAAAAAATTACAAACTTGCCTTATTCTTTTTATCATGTAAGTTGAACATCCAGCAATCCCTTCGTATTGGGTAAAATTACAAGTTTCAACATTATTAATATCATCCTGATCACTGCAAAATGAGTTTCCATCTCCAATTTTATAATTTAGTCTTCGTTTTCTACCTTTCTCAATCTAATGCTCTTCCAACATATTTTTTTATCTGTCATTTTACATCATGACTAACTTTCTTATAAGAGTTCACATCACCTTTTATCTCAACTAAATGTTTCTTTAATCTCATGAGTTCCCCATCTTTCTAATATTTGTTAAAATATAAACATATTATCCTATTCTTCATACTGGGAATTAATCTCCTGTGAATTGATGTAAAATCATCAAATATCGTAGAAGAGATTGAATAATCATAAGTACTTGAACTTCCCTTCATTTACTTGCAAAAATACATGTAATTGATTAAATATAACAAAATGATTGTAATTAATAAAAAATATAAGTCATTAAATAACACAATTTGTTAAAATAAATGCAATTAATTAAACATAGTAAAATAATTATAACTAGTAAAAAAACTAAGTTATTAAATATTATAATCTGCATATAAAAGCACTTTTATAAACCAAATTCTAAATGACTAAATCGGTAAAAACTGATTAGATGAAATTAGATGAAATTGATGGTTTAATTAATTCAATTATACTTCTAATTCCATAAAAATACATTCAAGTTTAGAAAACTATAAAGAATCTGATCAAAATTGATAAATTCCAATTTTAAAACTTCATTCTATGAAAATTTGAAATTACTGCAATAGATGATTTAATTAACTTAATTTTACTTCTAATTTCATGAAAATGCATTTAATTTTGAAAAACTATAAAAATTTTGCTAGAAATTTAAAAATCTCAAATTGAAATTCTAATTATATAAAAATCTAAAATTGCTGCAATCTAAATGCATTCTTATGAAATTGAACTTCTACGATTAAACACTAATTAATAACTAATTACATAAAAATTTTATAAAATTAAAGATTCCTAATTTTGTGGATGTTAGGTTTTTATCCAAAATCGATTTTAATGAAATGCGTCAAAATGGTGGAAGCAAATAGAACTAAATGTGGAAGGGTGTCAAAGAACCAAAAGCCATTATGGGAATCTTGCTTGAAACCAGAAATTTTGCTGGAGAAGAGAGGGCACTCATCGAAGGGAGAATGAAGGAAGCTTGGAAAATTCGTGATTATTTGAAGTTCAAGGAAGAATAAGTTATTTGTTATGAGGGAGATGAAGGCTAAAAATAAAGTCTCTAACTTAGATATGTGAGATTTGTCGGGTGTTTTGGATGAAGAAAAATCAAAGGAGAGTCAATCGATCTTTACATTAGTCAATCGTCCTATGACTAGTCAATCGATCTTTACATTAGTTGACCAATATTTCAAAAATTTTAACATATTTATTGATTTTTGAAAATTTTTAAAATTTTCAAATTGACTCGATACTTACCTGTATTGTTAATATTAGTCAATACTAATTAGTATCATTTGAAAGGTCGATAATCGGTATTTGGTATCGATATGATGTTTGACTTGAAAATATTGTTTTTTGACTGTTACGTTGCATACCATATTTTGAATCATGTTGGAGGCCACCGTGGGTCCTAAATTTTAAAAATAATAGAAGTCTATATAAATATATATAAGGATTAAGGATTTCATTACGCATTATAATAATTCTAAAAATATTAATTTTTTTAAATGCCGTCAAACCGTAAATCTTAATTTGAAAAACACTTCCTCATCATAACATATTTTGAATTCAAGGATCGCAGCTTATACTGTAGTTGTATGTGAAATGTTATGGTGATAAGTACGATCAGACTATAATTATAAATGTTATAGTCACAATTAAGGATAGATTAAGTTGAGACTTTACACTCGTCGGATCATATGTTACTACGATGTGTTACTAATTGCCCAACAGTGATTCAAAGCATAGCATGTGGGAGCCTGTGCATATTATATATATATATATATATATGTATATACAAGGTTATCCAAACCGTACAAGATACCGATTGGCATAGCAATAAATGAAACTCCAAATGATCAATGTGACTTGGTTCCTCCACATTCTTACATTGGTAATAATTCTTTTGATACGCTGTGTCAAGGGGCAAAGCGGGGCCACTCATGGTGGACTCATAAGCAACTTGAGAAACCCAACCACGATGTTGGTAATTGGCGTACAAATCATATTAAAAAAAGTAATCGAACTTCCAACTCGAGAAGCTTACCCTACTCCCAACTATTCCCCAATCATTAAAGTGCAATTATCCTATGGAAATAAGCAAAATCACGTTGCTTTGAGGCTTTAGGGTGCATCATTACTCGCTAGAGCAGGCCTAACCAACCAGCGGTTGCAGGTTCTAGCAAATCATTTGCACTGCCCCAGTTGCCTCAAACGTGGTACAATCAATCAATTCCTTAAACCAGTGTTTTAAATACCGTACCGGTACCGGTACCGGATTGATCCCAAAAACGGTACTGTACCGGTACCGGTTAATACCGGTACCGTTTCGGATAATTATTTTAAATTATAAATTAATTTGTAAATTTTATAAAATTTACAAAAAAAATTATAAATGTATTATATTATGTAGTTTTTAACATAACTTTAAAATTAAAAAGACCAAAATATAAAATTTTTCTTTAAAAAATTTTTTAAAAAAAAAATTAAAAAAATTTTTTTAATTATTTTTTTCCGGTGACCGGTACCGACCGGTACCACCGGTACCGGCCGGTATTTGAATTCGGTACCGGTTTCACCGTTTTCGTACCGTTTTCCGGCCGATACGGTACGTACCGGCCGGTACGGTACGAAAAGTAATACTTTGGATAAGATAGCTGAATTTATCTTTGACCATTTTAAACAATAAGAAGTATAATTTGAATGAAGAACTTATTTATTTTGAACCGTTTGATTTTGATATTAACTCTCACGAGATTGGTTGTTTTTCACCATCGAACCGTACGATCCTAGTAAACTTCACAAACTTAAAATGCCTCACTTAGGTAGAATGCTAGTTCAGCCTTCTCTTGAGTACTTTTTAAGAGCACTTTTATTGAACACCTTATAGAAGCTACTTTAGATTCTATAATGCTATAATGTATGTAATGATTTATAATGGAAGAAGTTATCCTATTTATAGTACTCCATCTCTTTAATAGACGGTGGAGATCGATCTAATTTAATGGTATACAATAGACATTTAAAAAGTTCTCTTACCTACCCCCATTTACTCTATCTATCATAACAATTACAAGTGAGACCTCAAACCACCCTTTTAATTCGGGTAAAATGAAGAAAATTCTATATAAATCCTATAAATACTAGCCTCTTCGGTGGGAGGAAAAATACTGCGTGACATTGTGCATTAAACCTTTCGTGTGTATCTATTTTAATAAATTTGTTTTGGAAGAATGTAAGAATTAACTGATCTCGTATTAAATAAGATTTTGAATATAAATCTAAATTGTGAATTGATTTTAATTAAAAAAAATCAAATATGTAAAGAAAGGAGACATAGAAGTGAGTGCCAAATTTTATATAAACAATGAGAAGTGAAAATTTTTATAATATTATTGAACATGATTAGCAAACAACTTCTAATTAATTATTTTCACGCCTCAAATCTCTTAAATCTAAAATAAAATTATCACTAAACCACTTTGAATGTTACACCTACAAACTTTGTACATACTAAAAACAAAGCAGTTTTATCTGTTATGTTTTCGCATGCTAGACCAGTGGTGTTTTGACAGTAGACTGCTATCTCAAGAGTAAGCAGTAACAGGGCTGCAATTTTCTTGTCACAAAATGTTTCGTAATCTTAAGATGGTTTTAAAAATTTCAAGGTCTCAGCACTATAATACAGTTTTTTTAACAACTCCCCAAACTTTCTCTTCTTTTAAATTTAGAAAGATTGGTTACATTACATAAATTCTTAATATTTTTAACATTTTATAAATAAAATTATAACATTCTAACAGTAACATATTATATTTTAGTGCTGTAGAATGTTTAAAAATTAATCTTTTATTATATTAAATATATTCTTAAAATTTTTTACATATGGTAAATAAATTATCATCCTTATTACATAAAAATCATAAATTTTGGATAGAGGTTATTTTGTGAAACATTAAAACATTATGATTTACTTAAATTTATATAAAATTCTTGATAAAAAATCCTAATAATATGTTTTAATCCAACTTTCACTTTGACAGTTTCACCATGATAACACGAGATGATTTCCTTAACAGAGAAGCAAAATCCAGCAGTAGCTCTATACGCGTTTTAGCTTGAATCTAATCGAAACATTAGGCTACAGAAACACTTATTAATTGACATCAATTGACAATGTCTTGCACCACCCTGCTTCTGCTAGCTGTCAAGTCTACAGAGAGACATGCCCGCAACTTCCGATTCAGCTGAGAGAGTGTCATAGCCGATCGTCGAGGATATAGAATTCTTGACGAATCCAATGTTCTTGTTTTGGATTCTGCTTATTTTTCAATTGCATATCAGTTCCATGCGTGAAACTAGTCCTCCTGCTTCTGCGAAACCAAAGATTTCCAGCAGATGTACTCATTGTTGCATTTTTGTATCTTTGTTCCTTTTAACTTTTTGTACAAGTGTTTTTAGCTCATTTATAATTGTTGGCCAAAGTTTTGCCCACTAACTTTTTTCAAATGATTAAAATTAGTTCCTATTATTATTTATGATATTACTTACACTTTAATGTTCTCAAAATGATACTAAGTGATCCATAAAATTTAATTAAATTGTTTTTTATAAAAAATTTAATAATTAGACTGTCAATTTAACTTATATGATATTTTTATTGGACAATTTAGCAGTTGATATGATTTGAAATATGATGTCTTTAGACATTAATCATTACTTTTTTTAATACTAATTTTGCACTCTATTTAAAGTACAATACATTCATTTTAATAATGTCACA
Source organism: Pinacopodium congolense (assembly GCA_028565735.1). NCBI lineage: Eukaryota > Viridiplantae > Streptophyta > Magnoliopsida > Malpighiales > Erythroxylaceae > Pinacopodium > Pinacopodium congolense. The sequence goes on along the minus strand of JAOXYD010000028.1, from coordinate 111,613 downwards.
TTGAAAAGTAGTACCAAAAATAATGGGTTGGTGTGTACTTGGATATTTTGTAAAATGTTTGAGGTGAAAACTCTAGCCCGACTTGTTGAAATTCTGGTTGGGATAGTTTGATCACTAGAATTATTATCTTGTAGTTTATTGAAAGTTAGTGTGTCTATGTGTACTTAATGTATATTGTATACTATTTTCCATCAAAAGCTTATGGGCCTTCTATAATTTCCTTTTCGTTTTATTGTAACTTTGCTTTGACTTGGAAGACGCAGAAGCATGCCCTCAATGTCCGCCATGCTTTTCTTATACATACTTACATAACTTTAGGTTTATAGATATTATTCTTCATTTGCTGTGTGTTGACAGCATCCTTTTGCAGCCATGTTTAAGAGCACTTATTTGACACAAACATTTATCCATATGTTTGTCAAATAAACACAGGAAGGGTTCTGAAATACATGCGCACAAACATACATGCATGCACACCCACCATTTAGCTTGTTATCTTCAGATAGACACTCAAACTTAGAAGTATCTTACGGGCAATAGATAGATGTCTTCCATTCTGGGGACAGCGAGACTAGGACCAGTTGTCTCCTTCATCTCCAAGTCTTCCTTTTCCAGCCGAAAGGGCAGTTTCAGTCAAAATAGTACAACAGATTGGCAAATGCAATCTGCAAGTTTATTATCCCTGTAAGTATTTCAGGACAAAAACTCCGAAGTTTTGACCATTATAGTTCACTATTAGCAAATCTTTCAAGATGAACTCTCTGGGGCCTTTTTATCAGGAGAATCTTACCAGTAATTAAATTATTACACTTTAAAAATAATTAAATTATTACAGTAAAATATTAAAATTAAATTTTCTTTTATTTTATATAAAATTATCGATTAAAGTAAAATTTAAAATAATTTAATTACAAATAATATAGTATTATTTTAAAAACTCAATCAAACAAGATATCAAATTTTTACATTAAAAAAACTTTAAATCAGAAGTATAAAAACTATAGGTATAAGTCACTAAAACTTTTTATATAATAAAATAATAAGTGTAATCACTAGTCGTTCCTAATTAATAAATAAAGACAATAATCACAAAAAAATCATCAAGAATTAAATTTTTAACAATCACTAACAAAAGAGAATAGAGAAAAAGATCATACCTAAAAGCACGAATAAAAAAAACTTTAAAATTAGAATACACTTAATCTTGGTAGGATCACAAAATTTTGAACAAATTTTCTCCATCTCTTGTTCCTCTCTCTATTTCTTATCTCTTTTTGTTTTAAATATGATAGATCTTTGGATCGGTATAAGACTTCGTTTGTGTTCCATAGCAATTGTCAAGAATATGAGATAAATTACAAAAAGACTTTTACTTCATTTAGAAAGATGATCATTGTTTGAATATTTTTACCTATTGCAAGTTCTCAAGATTGGTCTATACATTAATGTTAAAAATGCATTCATTCGTGGGGATCTTAAAGAAGACATTTACATGCATTCTCCCCCAAGAGTGACTACTTCTATTGCTACAGACGTTTAAAGCATTCATTATATATGTTAAAACAAGCCTTTCGCGCTTGGTTTAAGAAAATTTAACAAGCACTTCTTCAGTATTTTTTGTGCAAAAATAATATGAACCTTCTTTATTTTTATGAATATAACATTGGTGAGATTCTACAACTTAAAGCCTCTCTTCATACTTCATTTCATATGAAAGACCTTAACTTTCTTGCTTATTTTTTAGGACTTGAAATTTACAAAAGTAGTAAAGGAACTTTTGTTAATCAATAGAAATATCTTAAAGATATCATCCGCTTAGCACGCTTATATTCTATTTCAATTGATACTCTTATAAAAGTCAATGTAAAATATCGACGAGATGAAGGTAATATCATTTACGATCAATCATTATATTGGCGACTGGTTGAAAGCTTGGTTTATTTGACTATTATTCAACTAGATATATTATTTGTAATCAATTTAGTAAGCCAATTTATGACTTCACCATGACATTCACATATAGTTGTTGTTAAGCAAATTATTCACTATCTTCTTGGTACACTTACCTGTGGGATTTTTTTTTCTATCTAATTCTTTTCTTCACCTTACTGCCTGTATTAATGCTGATTAGGCCGATTGTCCTTATATGCGATGTTTAACTTACTTTGTTTATCTAGACAATGCCTTAATTTCATGGAGATGTAAAAAATAAGAAAGAGTTTCCAAATCTTCAACTGAAGTTAAATATCATGCTACGTCGATAGGATATTTTGAAATTACTTGGTTACGTGGTTTATTTTTTGAATTGAGCTATCCAGAATCTAATCCTACTCATCTACATGTTGATAATACAAGTTCGATTCAGATTGTGGAAAATGTTTTCTTTTATAAGTGTACAAAATATATTGAGATAGACTGTCATTCATTCCATGATGTGTTTGACAATAATTTTATTACACTTCCTCACGTTTTTATGGATTGTCAGGTTGCTGATATTCTTACTAAACCTCCCATTCATACTCGACATCTATGCTTTATTAGCAAATTGATGATGATTGATTCACTAGTATTAATTTGGAGGGAGAGAGTCAACGATAGCTATCCAAATTTTATAATATCATTGTAATATTGTCAATAATAATTATCTTAATTCTATAATATAGTTGTAATATTTTTTGTAATTACATATTATCTTTAGGTTAGAATATTCTAAGGTAATTAAAAATATTATTTCATATACCTATAATTGTGAGATTTGATTAGCTGTACATATTTTATATATTAAAGACAGAGTCTGTAGTTTTGAGCATTCAAAAGTTTTATACGAAATGTTGTCTTGTATTCCTTAGTTTTGTTAGCAAGGACGTCTTTAACATTGTCCTTTGTAAACCGAGGTTTCTCTTGATCTTGTTCCTTACCCTATTTTCAGCAGCACGTCAACCATATCCTCCTGCTCTTTTGTTTTTTCAAACTTAAAAAACCTTCAAATTCATGGGAAAGTGTTCCAAACTTTTCATGATAATCAGTTATGCAGTCAATGATCCATCCTAAACATGGCAAATATCTAGCTCTAGATAGGGCAGCCAAGAAAGCTCCAGCTTCCTTAACCAATTGACGAAATCTGTTGCTAACGAAGTTTGTTCTTCGATAATCGAGTCCGGAAGACATTCTGAATGTTATGTTGCTGGTGAGTTTATGGAGCTTCTTTGTGAGATTGACAGAAACTTTGATAGACGATGACCAAGAAATTAATTTGATCAACAACTCAAAACTTCTTCTCTGATGAAGCGAAATGAACTCGCTTAAAGCTTAAGAGCTATACTACAAGCATTCTTTTCATATTTCTCCAATTAGCACTCTATTGTGAAAAACTACACCTAAAAAGTAGTAGGAAATTCTGCCACTGCTAACAGTTTTAGACGTGCTGCATCAGAGAAGATCATGAGACTTAAAAACATCTGTTGCTGCTGCTGCAGCAGCAGAGACTATAACAGCCGGCACATGACCAAGCTGAACTATCATGACAGGGGCACATGTTTGGGCAGTTGCATCAGAGATTAATGGAGAATGGAAAAGAGTTGGTGCAAGTTTCCTAAAATTGGAAGTTTAGGAGCACCTGGTGACAGCTGCTGCAATTTGTTTCTAATTTTCATCTTCCCTTCAACCAAAACAATCATAGTAAGCAGGTCCACCAGAGATTTACTTTAGCAAACTCTAACGTAGTAATAAAACCAGTCTTTTCTACAAACATTATTGCCAAGATTTTGACATTTTACTTTTTGTCATTTCAAACGCTTGTTAGAGACGCCTGTAACCACAAAGGCGCATGACATTGTAATGATAGGCAGAGACACCTGAAAATATTTGGAATTTTTTTAAAGTGTCTGAATTTTATAATAAAGCATATTCAATTTTCTAAACTGTAATTTTTCATTAATTAAATTCTTAAATTCTAAATAATATTTTATAAAGCTTGTTACCAATCATTTTAAATAAAATATGTGAGCATAACACACAATAAATTTAGAAATTTATATAGTGAAATTCAAACTTTGAAAAAGTTGAATATATTTTATCATAAATTTAGGGACTTTAAAAAATATTTTTATCACCATTAAAAAAATTATCAAATTGTTGTTGTTGTTGCAACCTCTTATAAATATGCATTGCAATTTAACCCAAAAAAAAAAAACCTCAAGTTCGGAGTTAAACAAGTGAAGGTCAGTTAGACCATCTTAAATATTAAATTCACTTTGAAAATTTTCTTACAAATTAATTACCTGCACTGCATTAAAATTAAATAATAAAGTTTAACTCTTCTGTCATGAACGTCGTGCAGTCAAATCATTTTTATTTTAATATTTTTATTTTTTATGTTTAAAACTATTTATTTTATTAAAGTCCTTTTATTGGTAATTTTTTATTTTTTTTATTGTCAGCTAATATGATGTCAAAATTAAGTGTTGTTTTCAGTTTTCAATGTGCACGTAACATACCCAACATTTCAAATTTTGTACTTTATCGGCAAAAAAAAAATGGTACGAAATGACATTGGTTGGTACTGAATTCAAATATCGACCGGTACCGATTGGTACCGGCCAATATCGATTGATACCGAAAAAATATATATATTTTTTAATTTTTTTAAAATTTTTTTTAAAGAAAAATTTTATATTTTGGTCTTTTTATGTTTAAAGTTAAGTTAAAACTACATAATATAGACTATTTTGTAAATTTTATAAAATTTAGAAATTAATTTATAATTTTAAATAATTATCTGAAACGGTACTGATATTAACCGGTACCAGTACAGTACCGTTTTCGAGACCAGTCCGGTACTGGTACTGATACGGTATTTAAAACACTGAACATACCAATACCTATACGTGCATACGGAGATTAGTTCTGTGATTTTATTGTTGTTTTTTTTGTTGGTGTTTTTATGTCTTGTTTTTATATTTTTATTTTTATAAAAAATAAAAAATATCTATAAGTTAGCTGTGGAAAAAATGATGCATGCCATATGGAAAAAAAGAAATATGAAAACTTTTAAAGGCAATAGATATTCAAAAGAGCAAATTTTATGGAAGGTAATAGCAAATACAAGGTTATAGATTGTAGCGCACCAATTTAAGGAGAATTGTAGTGAGCTTATGAAATATAATTAGCGATGTTAGGAGAACCAGAGTTGGAAGGATTGGTTAAGCCTAAAAACTCTCAAGGGGTTGATATTCTTTGTAAAGAATAGGAACCTCATCTAGTTTCTAGGTCAACACAATTATCTAACTCCTATTGTACAACACTGTAAGGTTAAGGGATTGACAATCACGTTAATTACAGGAGCATATAATAAGGATAGTCCTAAAACTGGAAGAAGGAAGGAATTACATTATGAGGGAGTCGAAATTGTGCGCGGGTGCCACACTGGTCCTGCAACGATAGAGGCCTTGATGTACTTATCACACAAGGGGGTTAGTTAGATAGTGCGTCATAGGAAGCGTAAGGGCAAATAAACTACAAATTAAAAGAATTTTTCTGCATCTTATGTTAGCTAAGGATGAAGAGATGGTCACAACTCTGAACAATCAAATACAGACTGCCTAAGTAGAGAAGTGTTGTATATATGGTACATATATATTGATAAAGGGGCAGGTACTCAAACGGAGTTATGAAATGTAAGGAAGACATCTAAGAACGACGTGGTTAAAAAAATGTCATATTTAAACTACATTTAACTTTTAGGGTTTATATGAAAAACTAATGTACCATATTGCTCTAGTTAAATAATACGAAATTCAAAGTTGCTTAACTTTTAATGATGTAGGAAATACTAAGTTTTGGAACCTCGTTAAATTCTATGTGTTTTTTTTATCT
>JAOXYD010000028.1:89937-105639 GCA_028565735.1 Pinacopodium congolense | reverse complement strand
TTACTTATTCCCTTTATATAAACTTTAAATTTTGATAAGAGGCATATTTATATGTCTAATTTGATTTAAAAAGACAAAAAAATCCACAACTTCACTCAATTTTACAATAGTAACTAGAACTTCAAAAAGTGGTAATTAAATGTGCAAATTTTCAATTTGTTGTAAATTTAACTTGTTGTTAACCTTTCTGTTAATGGTGTTGATGTGGCCAAAGTGTCAGCAAGGAGAAATGACATGTTATTTACACGTAACATGCTACAGGAATTTTTAAAAAAATTTTAATTAATAATTTCAATAAGATTTTATTTTTTCAATTTTATAATTATTTTTTAACTTTTTTTAAAAGTAACTAAAACCTTTTTTTTTGTGAAATTTGTTTGCTCATCTTCCTACATTTATGGCCACCTTCACTTGTCAGTTTCAGAGATTTTCTTCTTTTTGACAGGAGTTTCAAAGATTGTTGGAGAAAAAGCAATGGTAAAATCTTTTAATTCATCTTTGTTTCCACACCATCTTCACTTAGGTAGGTCGTTTCAATGATTAGAGTCATAAGGCACTAAGGTTTCAATTATTAGAGATTGAATTTGCAAATCTAAACACCAAAAGTGGAGCTTTAAAACCTTGCCTTAATAGCTGCAACTTCTCTTGGTTTCATTTCAAATTTGAAGCTAATTCTCATCTTCTTCAACTAGGTTTAGGTTAATTTTCTTCATACCACCCAATAATTTACAGAAAGAATGGATCTTAGGTGTTAATTTTAGACATCTTTGCCTAAGTTACAAACAATTAAGTGGCCACAACAAATACTAGATTTAGATTTTAAGAATGGAAATGATGACAAATAGAGAAGAATACAAGCCTGATGGAAGGGAAGAACAAATCTGCCGGAGAGGGACTATTCTCCTACAATGACCAGAGAAGAGGAAAAAAGAGGATCTATCGAAGAGAGTAATAAGGCAATAACGGATAAAGGGAGGAGCCTGATAGCAAAAGCCAACTCACGACTCAAATCTAACGAAGGAAGAGTAAATGGGGCAAGCTAGAATTTTACTTTTTTGCAATTTAAAATAAATAACGACATCATATTAAGAAGAGAAAAGAGTTGAAAATCCAATTAAAAAAGAGATAAGCATATTTTCAGTCTTCCACCTTTAATACATTTTCCAATTAAATCCTCAACCTTTAAACTTTCCTATTTGGGTACTCCATTTTTACGTTTAGACTTAAATCAGTCCTTCCGTTAGTTTAATTTAACGGAAGGCTGACCTGAACAAAAAATACTATATTTATTGGCCATATCACCACAATTAAAACGACGTTATTTTGATTTAATGAATTATCAATGAGAATGATGTTGTTTTATTTAAAAAAATTCACAACAAATAGGGTTAACGATATCGTTTCTTTTTATGTAACTTTATCTCTAACCCTCTCTCTCTCTCTCATGTTTTTCTTTTCCCCTTTTTTTCCCTTTTTCTTCTTTTTCTTCTTTGGCAACTACCTTCACCACAGACAAGCTTCCTCTCTCCTTTCGTTGGTGATGTTTGAGGTGTTCATAAACTGAATTCTTGTGTTCTGTGTCTTGTATAAAAACAGTTGAAGAAAGTCGATTCTTTTTTAGAATGGAAAATGACGCTAGAGTGTTGTATTTTGAAGGCAATTTTTTCCCTTGTAAATAGTGCAAAGTTACTGTAAAGACATTCATGTTATACAGAGGATATGAGTGGAAGTAGTTTCAGGGTTTTGAAGTTCGAGAAGATACATGTTACAGAAATTAAAGATTTTTAAATTGGGTCGATTTTGACTTTGAGATTCAGTAGTTCTTTTGGTTTCAATAGTTTTTTTTCTATTTTATTGGCACCTACTTGAAAAGAAATAAATTTGTTAGAAATTTGTTCTTTACAAATTCAGCCTCTCCTTCGGCCTAACTTCCAAATCTTCTTAAATGGCTATAAAACCATGGATTTTTTTTCTTTCATCCTTGGTTTTTTATGGAGTCGTGACGTTGTTTCTTCTTAAATGGCTATAAAATCGGTGGTATATGCAGGTGATCGGGAGATCTAACTTCTAGATCTCAGTATATGTAGAAAAAAATAGGTGGTAAGTGAGTTTTAGTGATGATTGTCAAATTTTGTAAAGGTTATGAGTAAATAGAAGGCTAGATAAGAGAAAATGACAATGAAAGGGAGTTGAAAATGGAAAGAGAGGAAGCTCGCCGATGATGAGGGCGATTATAGAAGAAGAAGAAGAAGAAGAAGAAGAAAAAGAAGAAGAAGGGTGAAAAAAAAGGAAAAAGAAAAACATTCGAAGAGAGAGAGAGAGGATTGGAGATAAAGTTACATAAAAAGAAACAATGTTGTTAACCCCATTTTCTATGAATTTTTTAAATAAAACGACATCGTTTTCATTGATAATTCATTAAATTAAAATGACGTCATTTTAGTTATAGTGTTGTGGCCCATAAATATAGTATTTTTTTATCCAGGTCATCCTTCTGTCAAATTAAACTGATGGAATGACTGATTTAAGTCTAAACATAAAAGTGAAATACTCAAGTAGGAAAGTTTAAAGATTAAGGATTGAATTGAGAAATTTGTTAAAGGTGGAGGACTAAAAATATGCTTATCCCATTAAAAAATAAAATATTGAGAAGAATCAACTCATCCATACCCCCCACCTAAAAAACGATTAAATGGCTTGGTAAAAATGTCTACAACTTGATCTTCAGATGCATAAAACTCAACTACTATTTCTTTACCTTTCACCAAGTCTTGAATATAGTGATACTTGATATCGTTGTGCTTACTATGACCATGGAACATTGAATTATTCGCTAAAGTAATTGTTGTTTTGTTATCATAGAAAATTTTAATTGAACTTCTTTGTTAAAGTTGTAGCTCATACAGTGTTATTCATAACCAAATTAATTGAGTAGCATAACTCATTGGTGCCATGAACTCCACTTATGCCATTGATTAGGCTGCTACTTGTTATTTCTTTGAAGACCAAGAAGATTTGCTTAAAATAAGATGAAACATATATCAAAAATTGCTTTCACATTTCTTAATATCTTCGAACTAGTCGCTATCTATATATCTACCTGACCTAATCATTGTTTGTATAGCCACCTAATTCCACTTTGTTACTGTTAGAGTAAAATATGTTATCATTAAGCGTAACTTTGATGTAGTTCAAGATGTGCTTTGCTACTTGCTAGTGAGATTGACGTGGAGAATCTATAAATCAACTTACACATCTAATACTATAAGTTATATAAGGTCTTGTAGTAGTCAAGTATCTCAAATTCTTAACAAGTCTTCTAAAATTTGTTACATCATCTAATTCACTGTTACCTTCTTTCTCTAGCCTCAACCTTTCTTTAACTAGAGTTAATATTGTCTTACGAGCTTTCATTTTGAATCTCTTAAAAATATCTTGTTTATATTTCTTCTATGAGATAAAAATACCTTTATTTATTTGCTTTATTTTAATACCAAACAAGTAAGACATTAAGCCCATATTTGTCATCTCTAATTGAGTAATTATAACATCCATAATTTCTGATAATAGCTTTGAATTGATGCCAATGAAGATCAAATCATCTACATATAAGCATACTATAACAGTATCTCAACTTTTGCTAGCGTTGACATATAATGTACTTTCATTCTCACATCTTTGAAACCCACTACTGATGAAGTACGTGTTAATACAAATATACCATGCTTTAGGTGCTTGCTTTAACCCATATAGGACATTTTTCAACTTAAAAACTTTGTGATCTTTACCTTATTTCATATAACTTGATGGTTTCTCAATATAATCTTCTTCTTCAAGTATACAGACTTGATATTTATTTGAAATATTTTCCAATGATTTTGAGCAATAAGAGAGATAATCATATGCAAAGTATCCAATCTAACAGTGAGATCAAATACTTCAAAGTAATCAATATCTGCTTTTTCTTGTACTCTTTATCCACTAGACGTGTCTTAAAGCATTTTTACTACTCCATTAGACTTGTATCCTGTCTTATACACCTATTTAGTACCAATGGGTTTCTTTCCTTTTGGTAGAGTAGTTAATTCCTGTGTATTATTTTTTTTAATGACATAAATCTCCTAATTCATAGTTTAATCCAATAAGAATTATTAGCAGCTTCTTCAAACATCACATGATCATAATCTGCAAAGAAAACATAATGGGTAATGCCTTCTTCATTATCATTACCAGAATCATGATCACTACAAACCTTATAATCTTGAAGATAAGTAGGACGATGATGATCATGCTATGAATTCCTAATTTGAGGTGACACAGAAAGAGTTAATTCCCTAGGTTTAATAGGAGATGGCTCATTAATTTTATTTCTTATTTCCAATTTATTACTTATTATCACTAGTGTTGGCAACAAATTCTTTTCTTTTTCTAATCAATTCCACATACCACTTTCATCAAAAGTGCCATCTATGCTAAAAATCACCCTTTAAGTCTTCAAATTGTATAACTTGTGACCTTTTATCTCTAGATTGTAACCAATAAAAATAAAATTTTCTTGTTACCAAGTTTCTTTCTTAACTTATCATATACATGTGCATAAATTATATAAGTAAAAGCCCTTAAGTAACTAAGATTTGGCTTTCTTTCACTCTATGCTTCTTGTGGAGTTTTATCATGCACATTTTTCATAGGGCGCCTATTCAAAATATAAATAACACAAGACACAACTTTTACCCAAAATTTTTTTGACATCATCTTATAGTGCAATATACCTCTTACCATTTTCATAACTTTTCTATTCTTTATTTCTACTGCTCCATTTTCTTAAGAAGTGTATGTGATCATTAATTGATGCTTAAGATTATATTTTCTCATTAAATCATTATATACAATATAATTTATTCTCCTATCCGTTCTTAGAATTTTAATAAAATATCCACTTTATTTTCCAAATACCCTATAAAATTCTTAAGTACTCCACATGCATCAAATTTGCTTTCAAAAAATAAACCTAAGTTTTCCAACTAAAATCATTAATAAAAGTAATGAAATACTTATTACTTCCATTGAATAGAACTTCCACATGACACAAGTCTAAATGCATAAGTTCTAATGGTTTCTTAGTTCTCTATACTTATCTTGTAGAAAATGGATCTTCATAATTTTTCTCCACAATACAAGTCTTACAAATCTATTTAGGAACTTGAAAAATAGCAAGCATGAAACCCGTTTCTTATTGATAAGAAATTTGATACTTCTAAAATTCAAAGGCATAAGATGCAAATGCTATGGCCAATCATCATCAATAATCACATAATTACAACTAGAAGAATTATCATAATTGATATATGTTGGGAATAGATGACTAGCTGAAATGTATGTCTTTAATATCAAAAACTTCTTAACATCATTATTAATGCATTTGTGTTTTTTAAAACACAAGCCATAACATTTTTCTTCAAGTTACCCAAACCCAATAAATTATAATAAATACTAGATGTAAAGAAAACTTTAGACATGTAATTTTGAGACTCATCCTTCAATATAATAGCAATTTTCCCTTTCCCCAAAATTGAAATCTTATAGTTATTTTCAGGTTTTACGGAAGAGTAAAATGACTTATCCAGCTTCCAAAAACACTTCTTTGCTTCCACTCAAGTGACTACTACAACCTGAACCTAATAGTTATTGACTATCATTGTTGTCTAAAGTAACATGACTAGTCAATAATAAGGTTTTTGTGCTGTACTTCTTAGTTACTTTGGCATGATTTTCTTTATTATCTATTCTTCTCGTATGACATTTTCTTTCATAGTGACCATACTTCTTACAATTATAAAACTAAATATGTGATTTGCAAGTAGACTGAAAATGCTCATACTTCCTATACTTAAAACATCGAGTATTAGATTTATTAATAAATGATTTAATGGCACTTGCATATTGCATTTGATTACTATTAGAATTTCTTCCTGCTCTACAATTATAATTTTAATCTATTTGACTCATATAGGGATGTCCCCTTTTCAATCTTCAAATTTATCTATGCTATTTAATGTTTGCTCAATCATAGTAGTTGATCTGTAATTTATCCACATCTCATGAGATTCCAATGAGGATTGGAGTTCATTGGAAATCGTGATATTGATATCTTTTGTTTTTTCAATAGCTATTATAATATAATCAAATCGATTTGATAAAGTGTGTAAGGTTTCTCTATGACTTGTAGGTTAGTAATTTTCTCACCATTGTTTTTCATCTTATTAACTACATTGTCTTTTTTAAGTCTTGCCATCTTGTTCTTTTAATTGGATCTCTACCTCTATATGTTTTAAGTAAAATGCTCCATAACTCTTTAGCTATTTTGATACAAAACAATTTTTTTTAAAGTCTTGGTAACTCTACGAATTGATAAATAAAAAATAAAGCTCTTTTGTTAAAATAACGATCATGCTCCAATTCTATAGACAATGCATCTTCCTTTTCATCAAAATCTTTCTCTAAAATTTCTACGTACTAATTGCTCCTCAAATTTAACTTCATCAAACATTTTCACATTACAAAGTATTTTTTCCATCAGATCTCAAAATAGTTAGTGCGCACAAATTGAACAAGTTGACTGTTTATTGTCATTTGGATCTAAGTGTTAAAAACCTAATATTAAAAGGGTTACTTACGCCATGGTAACTTTCTGCACTTTCCACGTTTTTTGTGCTTGTAGTCAAATGGTTAGATCAACTCCTTTTTCTGTAAGTTGAATCCTTGTCCTCTCACCAGCTGAAATCTCTTCCGTCTACCTCCAACTCTCCGACGTCTCTTCTTGTTAATCGTCTCCAATCTTCTTCCTTGTTTTTCTAAACCAAACCTATTATTCTATCTCATGAATGCTAACGATCCAAAACTCAACAGATATAGGCCTTCTTTAAAGTTAGCTAGAGTTTTTCTGCAATTGTTCCCGGTGGTGATGAGTGAAGATTGTTCCTCTGTTGTGCGTTCTACTCTGTGTTTCTGAGTTTTGCAAGAGAAGTGTTTGGTGTAATGTTTTAACAAGATATTTAGGCTGTGAAGGTAAAAAATTAGGCTCTGATACAATTTGTAATTTGTAAGATTATTAGGGAAGTTATGAAGGGAGGCAGAAGAAATGAGTAAAAACAAAGATAATCTATTAATTGTACTCAACTTCTTTGATATATTGCCACGTAGAAAAGTTAAACAATGTGTTCATATAAAGGTATTAAAATTTGTACCAGTAGTAATATTATATGGATATCAATCGTATGGGCATCGACTAATTTTTAAAAATATATATTAATTTTTAAATTTTATAAAATTTATAAAATAGTTCCTAATTTCTTGTATATATAATACATCACATTAACACATTCAGTTAATACAATAAATATAACATAATTTTTATATAATATTTATAACCATTAATATTAATTTTCACATATTTTTAAATATAAAAATAAAGTTTCAATTAGTACCAATTACTAGTTACAAATTTAAGTCTATTGAGATGTTTATTTTTATTTTATTAGTTATTTCTTTTAATTTTTAAATTTTATAAAAAAAATTAAATTTAAATTTTTGTTTCGTTTTTATTTTCTTTTTTATTCATAATATGTTTACTATTAATAATATATATTATTTAATTATTTAATATTGTTTACTGATAAAAATTATGACTAAGATAATTTAATTATTTAATTTGTTTTGTTTTATTTTTATAACAATTTAAAATTTAGAAATTTTTTAAAAATAAAATTATTTACAAATTTCATAATTATTTAATAAATATATTTTAAATTGGAAATATCTTTAAAATAAATAAATCTAAAATTTATTTTAAATAATTATTTATAAAATAATATATCTAATTAATTTATCTAAGTTCTATTTGAAATTTAATTAATATCAACAATAAAAATAAAATTATATTAGTATTAATAACTAACTAAATAAAATAAATTTAATTTTTGACTAATTAAAAACAAAAATAAAATAAAAAACAGCATGAGTGACCTACATGACTCTCTTAAAACAAAATTTTTAAAATTACAATATCGGCCGGTTTTAGGTCAATGTTTAGGATTTCATCGATTTTTAGTTGGTACGGACCGATTTTGCTAATAAAAGCCAAACTTTCAAGTCGTCATGGGTTTTAATTAACCCGTAACATTTAGGGTTGATACAATACAAACCTATTAAAAACAATGGTTCGTGTATATAAATTTATCAATCTAAATTTTAAAACTAAAATATATAATATTTTATTTAAATTAAAACTTTAGTTAGCAACTTTAATTAAGACTCTAAAACTATTATGTAACTAAACTTGATTTAATAACTAACATCCTGTCGCCAAGAGAAGCAGGTGATGATTGCACCGTAGCCGGTTATGATATGCCTTTCAGGAACAATGTTGATTGTCAATGCTTGACAATTCACATTGACCTTGTTTTCGGGGCAATCCCAACAAAGTTTACGCCAGAGAGGTTTGATAATTGGAGTGGAAGACGATGTTGTCCAGGAGCTGATTTTGCTGATACGGTGATTGGATTAGCACTGGGAATCTTGATTCAGTAATTCCAGTGGAAGAGAGTTAGTGAAGAAGAGATAGGTTTGAATGAAGGTTTTGACATTACCATGCCTATAGTCAAGCCTCTGGAAGCTATTTGCGAACCATACAAAGGCATGATTCAAGATTTCTCAGTGAATGCAACTGTCTAGAAGTGCCAAATAACTCTTAAACCGTTTCATGCAAGAACCATCGAAATTGATGCTGTAGAATCAACCAACGAGTTAACTGTACCAGAAACAAATTTCTTGTGGAGATACAAGTCTCCTGAGTATTGAATATAGGAAATGATTAAGCTGGAAGGGCATCATCGAATTTTCGTTGTTTCGATCTTGTAGATTATCAAGTAAATATTTTCCTAGAATCTGAAGCAATAATGCCAAAGGCTATGATCCTCGTAGGCATGGCACATGATAGAAGATAGGAAAATGTTTAGTTGCCCTTTTGTGTTAGATATTAGTAGTCATTAGAGAAAACTTATTCAAATTATTCCTAGATGTTTTGAAATATTTGTTAATACATAAAAATTATTTTGAATTGTTTTTGGGTGGTGACCAATAATAATAATCAAAGAGAGTCCTCTAATTGAATCCAGCAAGACACATACGAGAATCAAAAAGAAAATTTGAAAAAAGACGAATTTTAGAGTATAAGAATCAAAACCTACTTCGTTTTTTAGTTACAGTCAATTCCGGGTTTTATAAGAGGATGATGAAAGAGCAAATACTAAACAATTCCGGAAAGGATATGACACCGGCCGTGAACATATGTATTATTATAATAATATTATAATATTCATGGCCGGCGTGCAGTGAGATCATTTTTGTCGTCATTGCCTTTCTTTCCTTAAATTCCGGTAACAGGTCATGCACATCAAACACAATTCATGCAAGGTTATTTCTTAGTAGACCTAGTCAGCTTACGCGTACGTTTACAATTTGAGAAATAATTCCATTTCTTGTGCAATTTCTGATAGTTGCAAACTATTTTTAAAACTTATACAAGCAACCTTATTGTTAAAGATTTCTAGATGTTGCAGTTTACGTGACACTAAGGCATACATTATATCATATTAGTTAAAAACTATATGGTTAAAACTTATTTCTAACAAAAAGAAGAAAAAGTTCTAAACTTAACCTCAAAATTTCCTTTTAATTTTTTTAGTACCTGATATTCAATCAATAATAAATAATTGAACTATATCGCATAATTTTATTAAATCATATAATCAGGTATTGTAAGAAGAATAACATGAACTAGTAACATTAAAATTTAAAACTCAAAACCTTTTTCATGAAAAACAACACAATTAGAGGGGACCTTCACTGTATTAATTTTCCAAGAATATATTCCCGTATCAGAATATGGATATCAAAACAGGCTTAAGAGAGAAGAAATACTGATCCCTTTATCAATATCCTTTTCGTGACCCAAGAAAATTGTCGGGTGCTTCTTGTACTTGGATCCGGATCAACCGCTTTGTCAATAGTATGGCCTCCGTTGTTCGAATCTCCTACTCACTTTGTCAAGGGATTTAGCAGAAAGTTTCCATTTTATAAGTGTAACAGTCTTCATACTTGAAAAGGACGGAATCTTTCTGTATTCTGAAGAAACAAGAAAACAGTAAACTGAGAATGGAGATAGCTCATTTCTTCAACTTGTTACTACTATTATTCTTCATTTTGCTTTCCCTGAAATTCACCGTCAATAAATTTTCAAGACCCCGAAAACTGCCACCTAGTCCCCCGTCTCGACCCTTTATAGGCCATCTCCACCTGTTAAAACAACCAGTTCATCGATGTTTGCATGAACTTTCAGTGAAATACGGCGAGATATTATTCCTTAGATACGGAACTCGTAAGGTACTCTTGATCTCCTCAACATCCGCGGCTGAAGAGTGCTTTACTAAAAATGACTTGGTTTTTGCCAACCGCCCTCAAACACTCGCTGGAAAACATCTCAATTACAACTGTACGACTATGGGGTTCTCCTCCTACGGTGATCATTGGCGTAACCTTAGACGCCTCATGACCGTAGAGCTTTTCTCTACTAGTCGTCTTGGAATGCTCTCTGGAATCAGAATAGAGGAGATGCGATTGTTACTGAAGCAATTACTTGAGGACTGCTCGATAAACGGGATGACTACGGTTAATATGACATCACGGTTGATGGAGCTTGTATTCAATATTGTGATGAGGACGATCGCTGGGAAGCGTTATTATGGAATGGAAGCAAATAATGAAGACGCAAGAGAGTTTCAGGATATTATAAGAGAAATGGAATCGCTTCGTGGAAGCTCTAATCTTAACGATTACTTTACAGTGCTGCAATGGATACATTATGGAGGAGTTGAGAAGAGAATGAAGGCATTAATGAAGAAGATGGATAGGTTCTTACAAGACCTTGTTGAAGAGCATAGGAGAAATAAGAGTATTTCACCTTCCACCAAACAAAAAAGATGTTCAACTTTGATTGATGTTATGTTGTCGTTGAAAGAGACACAACCGGAATTCTACACTGATCAAACCATCAAAGGTGTTATACAGGTAAGAAATAGAAATTTTCTTGATATCAAGATCTTTTGTAAACAAACTAGCTTAAGGAATACAATGTGATCATGTACAGACAACGTTGACTGCTGGAACTCAAACTTCAATAGCGACAATGGAGTGGGCAATGTCACTACTTCTGAACAATCCGGCGTCGTTACAAAAGGCCTTTGATGAGATAAAGGTTGTTACTAGACAGAAGCGGTTGTTGGATGAAACAGATTTGCCAAAGTTAAGTTTCTTGCAGAATATAATTAATGAAACGTTTCGGCTCTTCCCCCCTACGCCACTTTTGCTGCCTCATGAATCATCTGAAGATTGCATAGTTAGTGGGTTTTTTGTGCCTAAAGGCACAATGTTGTTGGTCAATACTTGGAGCATGAACAGAGATCCAAAGCAATGGGAGGAACCAGAAAATTTTGTTCCAGAGAGATTTAAAGGTGGAGAAGGTGAAGGGTACAAATTGCTGCCATTTGGTGCTGGAAGAAGAGCTTGTCCTGGAGCTGGTCTAGCCAAGCGAGTGATAGGCCTCACACTAGGCTTATTGATTCAGTCTTTCGAGTGGAAAACGGTAAGCAAAGAGAAGATTGACATGACCGAGGGAACTGGGCTCACGATGCCTAAGTCTCAACCATTGGAGGCTGTATGCAGACCTCATAGTGACATGATCAACATTCTTTCAACTTTGTGAGCTGTGTGGACAATTTCTTTATTGTAACTATCAGGCTGCAGGAGATTATGCAACTGTAAAATCTTATGGAGGTCTTAGTTACTATGAATTTAAAAAAGAATCTTTCAATTGTTTAAGAAGGCATTTCTGAATACAATAATCGGGCAACGCCAGTGATTCACGAGAAGACAAATAGATCATTTTGCTAGACAATGAAATGTTTGGTTTATACTTTACAACTAATTGGTTGGAGTAAGTATCATTATGATGATTGTATAAAATGGAACAGTATCACTATGATGATTGTATAAAGGATCCTTTAACTTGCTACTATTGTATATGATAATTATTATATTTTGATATTGTTTATAATTTATCCTAATCAATGATAACTTACTTGATAGTCATTGAATATATTATGATATATATATATATATAAGTAGTTAAATGATCAATATAAAATTCATCATTCTAAAGTGATCAAGAAGAATATTTTATTGCTTTCAATTAATATTGATTTGGGAATTCTAAGCTAAAGAAGATTGAAATTTTGAAAATAATTTTCCTATGTCAGGAATAGAGTCAATTACTAATGGTAAAAGTAAAGTGATTGGAATTAAATAAAGTAAATATTAATTTCCTACTTTATATTTAATTATAGCATTATATGAAAAGGAGATTGAATTAATTAGAAAAATCATGCACAAAAAGACTAATTAAAACCATTTTAACGTTTATAATATTTAAGTGGTTATGATATATTGTTAGCTACTAATCTTAATCTATAAATATAAATTATCTAACTTAACAATAAACTAAACAAGTTTAATTTATTTAATCTTAAATATAACTTATGATTATAATTTACACAAAATGGTTGTAAAGAGTATATAATTAATCAACTTGAACTTAACTGTAAAGTTTGAGAAAACCTTAAAATTAAATATGAGATATTTGATAAATAAGGACCAATGTTAGATATTGAATGTTATATATATCTAATTACTATTTAATTAAGATTAATTGTAATTCTAATTAAAATTAGAATTATATATCAATTCAATTAACAAAATATCTAAATGATGTTAAAAATAAGCATACATTCTATAGGAGCTAGCATTCTTGTCCTACCCCTCTTTATGTCACTTGAATAATTCCAACATGTTCATGTAAATATTAAGAGGCTAGATGTTTATGTAGTTTTCATAGCTTGTGGATTTGAAGAGAGCTAGAGAAAAGAGATTGAGCTTTATAATAAGGTATAATTTATGATTCATACATTATTATACTTAATATTGACCATATTATAAAATTTAAACTAATCTTGAATTTTTAAAAATATAAAAAAAAATATTTTTCTTCTACTGCACACATGATGAGATTACGTACTCGATTTTCCAACCGTAACATCAAAGTCATATTTAATTATAAAATTTGATTTCTTATTATAGAATTTAAAGAGACATTGACTTTGGAAATTAAAAAATATATATGTATATTTTGTTATGTCTATGATGAGAATATCTACTTGATTTCCTAATAGTAGTATCAAATCTATCTTTCATTCTATAAGTTGAGTTCGTGTTTGATTGTTGCTGAAATACAACTTCTAAAATTGAAATTGCAAGATATTACAAACTTTAACATAAAATTGGAGTTGATTCAAATATGAAATGTTTAGACTAAAACCCTCCAATATGAAACCCTTAATTCTAGTAAGAATATGAAAGTTTAGGTTAAAAACATAAGATGTTCGGTTTTGAAAAATTTTCACTCAAAATTGAGATCTGGGGTCTTTGTTCCATTACTAGGTGAAGATTTGTCACCGGCTCAGTAGGCAAACTATTGGACAAGGACACCCATATTGGGTTTATGGTCATTTTTCAATATTAACTACCAAAGAGTGGTTATAAGTTTGAATTACATATAAAAGTTTCAAATCAAATCAAATGAAAAATCAATGAAAAAGTATCTAAGAAATATTATCTCTGCAAAATCGAAAACGAAGGTTTTCTCCTAGTTATTTTACCTGTGAAAATAAGATATAATTCAAGTAAGTGATTATGTTTAGATCATGTATATCTATAAATATAATTCAATATCTTTGTGATATTTTCCTTTAAATGGTTTCAGAGCCAAGTTTTAAATATATGCGTACTTTATTTATTATTTATTTACTATTTATCCAAATATGTCTATAAGAGATATTTCAAAGAAAAAAGATAAAGATGAAGATATCGTTATTTTATCAAATTTAAAGATATTTTCTTTTGGTTTGAATAATATCCTAAATTCAAATAAATTCTTACGAGAAAGAGAAACAAAGAGGAACTTTGGCCATAAAAAGGTATGCTCATTACTTGGGTATTTATTTTTCAAATTTTGAATGCAATGCTGATGGGTATGTTTCTCTTCCTTAACATTTGTTTGTAACATTGATGAAGTTGTTTTTTTTAATGAATCCATTTCATAAAATGTTAATGTATAATGTGTTTCATAGAGTTGCGTCACTTGTTTCATGTCATTCAAATTGGTTAGTTGAATGAACAAAGAGAAAGAATAAGGATATTGATCATGATATTTAGAATCTTAAATCATGATTCTATTTAAAAAACGTTTAAAAAAGGAAAAAAGGTTGGACGTTCACATTGACCAATATGGTCATAGAGTTAAGACTCCATGACAAAGTGAACCAACGTGATTCATTGTGAATCACATTGGACCATGGATCATGGATCATGGAATCTTAGACTCCATGGTGGACTAAAATATAAGCTAATAAAACTTTGAAATGATCAAGTTAGAGCCCAAGCATCCAGAGTTAGGAAAGTATTAATAAAACTTGGTTGGACCCATATCCCTTGCAAGTTTATGAGAGTTTTTGTCATAAGGCCAATATTGTGGATTTATAAAAGGTTTAAATAGTTTTAAGTTTGAATTTAGACAGATCACGAATCTATAATGGACCACTAGAAGAAACTATACCTACAAAGGGCTAATTTACGTTAATATTAGGCTAGTCTTAAGTTATGGACCTAGAACTATTAAGAGTTTTAGGCTTGAGTTTTAAGTTGGACTTGAACCTTTGCAAATCAATATAAAGAGTTGGTTTGCTTTAACTTATAAGCCTATTTCTTTTATTGATGACTTGGGTTGTCTCTTTTTTTTGTGGGACTTGAACTTTCGCTTGAATTTAAAGTAAATGATGGGCCTAATTCTTAAGTGAATTAGGTTATAATAAGAGTCTAATTATTCTTGTGTTTAAATTTTGGGTCTTAAAAATATATAGGTCAATTTTAGTCTAAGGCCTAAAATCTCGTGTTTAATTGAATATGATAATTAGACTAAATGCAAATAAATTAGAAATAAGATTTTAATTAGAAAAATAATTAGAAATGAGTTCTAATTAAATCCAAGTAACTTCAATTGATTATTTTAAGAACAATAATAATGAGAAATAAGTTTATAATTGAATGAAAATTATGTTATTAATAGAGACTAATTAGTTTAGTTAATAAAAGTTTCTAATTAATTTTTTAATATATGATTGAAAAGAAAATGAGAAATGAGTTTTCTAATTAAATAAACCAATTTATTTAATTAAAATTAGAAATATGTTTTAAATTATCCTAAAATTTAAAAATTAATTAATGAAAGAAAAATAATTTTTTTAGTTGAATGTAATTAGAAATAAGTTTTCTAATTAAAAACAAGCTTATGATATCCTAAAGTACTCCTATAAATTATTTATACTTCCATACTACATGAAGGGTTATAGATATACTCTACTTACCAAATAATTTAATCTATTTGATAGTATCTTATATCAATTAATTTGTTTATTTGATAATCCTGTCTGATTAAAGTCCTTCACGAAATCAAAACAAAGTTATGGTTAAGAC
>JAOXYD010000028.1:60004-71345 GCA_028565735.1 Pinacopodium congolense | reverse complement strand
TTCTTGCTGGCTTTCTTGTATTTAACAACATCCCGCATAGCCAAAATAATGAAACCAGCAAGAGGAACACCAGAAATAGGGCAAACACGCTCGTAAGGTCGTCTGTCGCTACTTCTTACCAATAAATCACTCTTCTTTTTTTCAATTTATCCTTCGAAGTCTAAGACGGTTTCCGAACCAAAACTCACGAATTTCTCGATTCATCCAAGCTATGACAGAATCCCAGACATCCACCGCACCGCCTGCGGAGCAAGACTCACCTCCAGCGGAGCCAGTCCAACAAGAATCCAAGAAACCTCCTAACAGCGGCATTACGCTGAGCATTTGGCCCCCTACGCAGCGCACGCGCGACGCCGTCGTCTCGCGCCTAATAGAAACCCTATCTACTCCCTCCGTCCTTTCCAAACGATACGGAACCGTCCCTCCAGATGAGGCTTCCGCGGCGGCCCGACACATCGAAGAGGAAGCCTACGGTGTCGCTAGCGGTGCCGCTCCTTCCGAAGATGACGGCCTCGAGATTCTCCAGCTCTACTCCAAGGAGATCAGCAAGCGGATGCTTGATACTGTGAAATCTCGGGTCGGCTCGGGTTCTGCAGCTGATAGTGGTCCATCGGAGACTTCGAGTACTGCTGTAGCTGCTGCGCCGACTGGGGATGAGGTTTCGACGTCCGTTGAGACTGAAGCTTGATCTTTTGAAGAACTTCTTAAGTTTCAAATGGTATGGTTGGGATTCATTTTTTAATGTTTATTATCCTGAGATCTGATTGTACTAAGTTATGGATCGTCCTAATGAGTACGTGATAAGAATTTTGTAATGTTCTTGTCTAGGGTTTCTTCGATATTACGGTCTCTAATTCCTTTACTGGCTGGTCTACTTGATATTGATGATAAATTTCCGAATGCGAAGGTTGGATTTTTAATTATTTTTGTTTATGCCATATTGTATCTGCATTCTTTGCACGTTTGATAGGTTTCTGGTGATCGATTCCTCGTTCATGGTTCTTGCCTTGGTTTCGAGTTTTGTTCCTCGCGACTTGAATGGACTTGGTGTTGAGTATCTTATGGATGAGGCCCTCTATAAGTTGAGAAGTTTAGAAATTCATGAGTATGAATGCACTCTTGAATGAAAACGTATATAAAGGAGACAAACAGAAATGCGGAGATTTAAGTTCATTTATTGATTTTGAAAATTTGATGTCAATCACCATCATTTTTATCTTGTGAAGAGTGATATCCAATTAATGTGAGTTTGGTAATTGCCTTATTGTTGGCTAGTTTATTCACACGTCTAGTGACATAAAAAACTGTGTGTTCGAGTGTATGAGAGATGAATTGCTCTATGCAGCAGTACTATTAGATGAAGCGCTTTGAATGGTGTAACCAGTCATATTTAGCTTCTTGTCGTGGTTAAATCAGATGTTAGCTCCGTTCTGATACCTCCTGATTATTGTGCATTCACTAAGATAAAAGTTTTGAGGGGGAAAGCACTTACCTTTACACTGGGGGATGACATCTGAATCTAATTATGCCTTAGCGACCAATTGCAACTCGGTCTGATATAATTGTGTGCTATAGCACAAAATGTAAGCTGCATATTTCTTTGGATCTTAAGTTGCAAATGCAATTCTGTAATTTCTAATAATTTTAAATTCTGAAAAGTCATTTTATTTAATTGATTAGCTTATCATATCCACCAGAGCCCTATGTCACAAAGTTGTGGTTTTTGTGCTTGCGTCATCTTGTTGAGTTTTGCATCTCTTTTGAAGGTCTTTTTCTTAATAATTTTCTTAATAATTTTCTTATTTAGCTTGTGTTATTTGTTATGTATACTCTGTCGAATGCATTCCAAATAATGGTTTCCAATCATAAAAGTTTTCGTCTGGACTGGTTGGTTCTGGTTAGTCAATTTACATAGAGAACTCGTGAAATTACATCGTCACCATGTGTAGCTTCAATTTGAGGATGATTATGCATAACACTTTAAAGAGTATGTGTTTTACTTTGTAGGTTACATATGCTTCTACTCATATTGTGTTCATTGCATTCATTTTCTAGTTAACATCACCAACTTTTCTTTAATAAGAATGCCATTCTCAGGTGAGTTTGTGTTTTGATATTTGTTGTTATGAATCTCCGGAACATTCCCATTCTCAAGTCTCTATGCAGTTTGTGCTTAAAATCTTCTCCATAGCTGTTATGTTTTAAGCTCTTTGATTCATGGCTAAAGGTTTTATTTTTCGTTACTTCTGTAATTAAGAAGATGGATTATTCATCTGATTGTGCATACAAACGATGAAATGAGTTGTTTAGGAATACATAGCACTATGGACATCCAGGGCCTCCAGGGTCATCTTTCGACTAGCCTAACTGTTTTGTAGGAAAAGGAATATGTACCTGGTTCTTCAATGCTTTCAGCTAGATCTTCTCAAAGCATAAAAGCGTTTCTGCGTACGGATTACTTGGCTGAGGAGTTCGATTACTTAGCCTTGTTTAGTTTGGTTGTGTATTATAATTTTGTGTTGTGGTTGTTGTATTTTTGTATTGGTAATTGTGTTTTCTTTATCGATTTTTGTGTTTAGAAAAATAGAAAACCAAAATCAAACATAAAAGTCAAACTAAACAAGGCTTAACAATCTGCGCGGGATGTATTTTGATGTCACGCCCCCCCTTAAATAAATGGCCACCGTAAAAATTAGCTGACCAGCTGTTCCAAAGAGAAAGGGGAAAGGTTAAGGCTTCTTGGGAAACTCGTTGACGGACTTGATTAAGTGCATTTTGTTGTTCAAAATAAATGGTTTCGTGCTTTTGTACAATCTTGTTATAATGTTCATTATTGACCAGCTGTTGTAGTGCATACATATTTTTAATGTAAAATGGAAAGCTGACGGTTGTTATCAGCCAATTGAGGATGATCTGTTAGCAGTACGGAATCAAATCTGTGAAAACTGTTCAAGGAATGGCATGAATCTGCCACAACATTGTTCCAGTCATACTATATTAAACCGTAATATGTGGCACAGAACTCACGAACAAACAAAACATTCAGGTACTGAATATGATTGTCGTTTGCGGTATGCATTATTGCTAGATGACTTGCCTAAGAGGTAAAATGAGTTAGCGTGTCATAACTTTCATGAGGGATCACCGGCACCTAAAAGAGCAGGGTACTCGAAGATGGGTGGCTGACAAGAATGTTAATGAAGTTCAATTTCAACTTAAAATTGAGGTTGGTAAGTTCTCATTCCTTAGTGGTGAGTTAAATGACCCTATCACTTCAATTAACTTGTTTCTAGCTGAAGTTGCGAACTTTTCTTCCATCGTGGGGGAGAGTGAGATTCTCGTGGAGTTTAGAAACTCTGTTGCTTTTGTGTCATGATGCCGAGCATTGAATGGCTATGAGCATAATCTTTTTCCATTTCAAAGAGGACCAGCTGATATATTGCAGGAAATAACTATATTCAATATTATAAATACTGTATTCATACCCATATCGAAATTAGTGTTACACAACATTAGTATCAGTCAACATCGTATATTATTTTAAATAATTTTTTAAAATTATAAAATAGTTTATAAAATTTATAAAATAAATTTTAATATATTATATTGTATAGTTTTTAATTTTATTTTAATTCTTGTATAAAAAAATCAATAATAATATAAATTTAATATAATATCAATTATCTTTTTATCTTTATTAATATTATTTTCACATTTCTCCTATAAACTAGAATTAATATAAAAAAAGATCATTCAATTCATATTTAAATATACAATTTTAAATATTTCAATTGATTATATCAAAACATTATATAATAAAAAATAAAGCATAAAATTATAAATATTATGAAAAACGTTCGTGTTTAGGAAAATATTAAAGAAAAAGTGAATTTTGAAATAAAAACACTTATGGTTAAAAGTTTTATATTTATGTTGCATACGTAGAATTTAATATATATATTAAATACAAGTGAAACTAGAGAGAGATAGAGAGGATGGAAAATTTGAAACTTCATTTTATGATACATTTGTTCAAATTGCATTGATCATAATTTTTATTTGATACAAAATCCTCATCATTAAGTAAAGTTTTATCATGACCATTGTTCAAGCTCAATACACTAAATGACATACCAATATTAACCTAATTAACATTATCTTTCAAGTCACTCTCATATATAAACTTGATTTTTCACAAATTAAATCCATTAAAAGATCAATATAATTAAGGTAGATTGAATCTATAAAACTTCTTCTTCTATTTAAAGTCATAATAAACAAATAAAATTAAATAATTAAGAAATTTTAAAAAATTATATTCAACTTAATAATGACAACAACGTACCTTTCTCAAAGTTTCAAATTGTATCGAATAAAGACTAGATTATTTAATCTCTTGTATATCAATCCATTTCTGTTCTTGGAATGAATAGATTCAAATGTATTTTAATTCCTTTCATACCTAGTTGTATTCACACATTGACAAAGAATTTAAATTGCAAGCCTTTATAATTATGGAACACTATTTGAATTGGTTTCATTAAGCCACCGTAAGATAACAAAAATAATCTTATAAACAAAATAAAATGATGATTAATTTTAATAAGTAACAAAAGTGAAAAAAATGTATTGTAACGAATATCTTGAAATCAAGATAAGTATCCTTATATGCCCTCATTTGTGATATAAGGAGGTCTTGTATCATCTTATATAAAAGAATTGTGGTAATAGTTAATAGTATTCCCCTACTAATTTCAGCGTTCTTTGTGAAATTTGGTCTAAAATAAACACTTATATTGAAAAATGATCCAATAACAAATAGAGAAGAGTAAAGATAAGTAAGAAGAGTACAAGGAAAGCCTTCTCTTCAGATTAAACTTGATTACTTTCTTCGCCCTCTCCATGACATCATAAAAGTATTTGTCGCCTTTTCATCACCATTAGCTGGACGAAATACTCTCACCAAGGTTCATAAACTTGGATGATAAACTAACATTAGGACAAAATTCATTATCTTTAAGTATAATAATAAAATCCTCCAATCCTGCATTAGACTTAGTACACTGAAATGCACCACTTATCATTTTTAATCATTTGCCTAAGCTCCTTCTTCATTTGATCAAAACACTAAAGTGATAAGAAATGAATTACAAATCTTATAATGGCAATGTGACACAAGTTTCTACCATTTGTGAAATCATTTCTCATCAAATTGAGAACCCATGAACGATTATAAATGAATTTTGGTCATTTTTCTTACTTTTTAATGCGATAGTATGAACACGATACCAAAGCAACATTTTTTTTTAAATTTCTTTACACGGTTTCATCAATGGTAGGAAATTATTTAGTATCTCTAATATTTTCCAACATCAAATTAATACAATGTGCAATATAAAGAGTTCAATAGAAAGAATTATATCTAATTTGCAACCTCTTCCTAGTTGCTTTATAAGCAGTATCATTGTTAATGATGAATTATATAATGTTTTCATATTCAAATTCATTTACAACTTTATTAAAAATCTCTAATATAGGATGGACAGTCCTTATAAGGCCATATGTATCAATTGACTTAAAAAAATAATATCCCTTTAATAGAATAAACCAAAATATTTATAAGGGGCTCTTATATGATATTTGTCCAGCCATCACGCATGATTGAACACTTATAAGTTGCTTAAATCATTCTTCTTTCACTCAAATAACTTCTAATTTTAATAACTAAGCTGCTTAGAAGATTACCTTTATAGTCGTCAATTAAAGTATACCATAGATCTTAAGAGGCAATAGCATTTACGAAAGGCTAATAATAATAAGATTGGGCGGCATTAATTAAGATCCTTACATATACCACCATCTACCCATTGCTATATTCATATGATGAAATGTTTCTTTATATTGTAATGGACTAAAAATTGAAGGTTGAGCTCTAGGAGTTGTTTTTAGAGAAAAAATTAGACACATATCTTTTTTCTTTTCCTCATATAAGTTGTACTTGTAGCAATTCCCCTCTTGTTAGATAAGAATACTAGCTTTAGCATTATCAATATTGTCTTAACTACTGCAAAATGAACTTCCACTTCTAATATTATAATTTAGTCTTTGCCTTCTTTCTCTCTCAGTCTGATACTCTTCTAGCAAAGTGTTTATCTACCATTTTACATCATGACTAACTTTTACAAGGTTTCACATCACCTTTGATCCCAATTAAATATCTCTTTGATATCGTGATTGCCCCACTATTAAAATATTGTTACAATACAATCATATTGTGTAGTACTTCATACTTCTCCTAATCATTGTCTTCATTGATAGATTAGGTTTATTACTTATCTTGGAAAAAACTTTGTATAGTTTCTTCGATTTCTTGATAAAGAGAAATATAACCAGCGTAGTTCGAATGTATCCTTGACTTTTAAAAAAATTTTCAAATTAACTTTGGTACATGTCACTATTTATGTTTATAATTAGTACTGGTTGATACTAACCAAAATGAATGGTATTCTATATCGAATCAATACTAATAATACTATACTATTTTTTCGGCCAATATGATATGGGGTTAAGAACAATCATTATAGCCCCCTCAATTTAATGATTTTTTAATTTTTATAATTGTTATAAATTAAATTATTTTTATAATATAGAAAAATATTTTAATTGTTATATTTATGATGATCACGAAGACAAATCGATGATAATATTTTTCTTATCATGAGTGGGTTCTAACAAATAAGAGACTAAGCATGGGGTGAAATGAGCAAAATTTATCTCCTCATTTATAAACAAAGAAATGACTCTAAATACAATGTTTGTTAAGATAAGATGCCAAAAAGAATAGAAAGAGAAATGGATGCAAAGATAATGTTTATATTTAAACATATAAAATCATGAAGAAATTTAAGTCTTTATTGTTATTTTTATGCTTAAGTTGTATACGATATTTACCTAAAGTGAGGAATGAGATATATGATATATATTCTTCAACACATATAATTAGTCTTCATATGTAAAGGTTTAGATATATTTTTATTAGTTTTAACAGTTATTTTATTAAATTTTGTTATTTTTTTATTAATTTTTAGGAAATTATATATTTATTGGTTTCATTTATTATTTTACAAAAAAATTAGGAGACTCGAGGACCCTTAAGGAGTGTTTGGATGCAAGAAGGATATTAGGAGATTAGCTTAAAGACTTTGATTGTAACCGAAACTCTTATTAATTAGTTTTGTTTAGGGAGGATGTTAGGTAGAGATATTGGAGAAGGGAGATCATGAGAGATAAAAAGAGATTATTGGGAGATTAGAGTAGATTTTATCTTAATTTAGACAATTTTTTAAAGAGAGAAAAAGAACTCAAGATTGAAGGATCATCTCAATTTAAGATTTCAAGAGTTATCATCTCTTTTTTTATTTTCTCTTATTGTTTAGAATTTTAGTTATTGTTTACTTTTTACTTTATATTATGAGTAACTAAATCTTTAACTAAGGTCTTTAACTAAGGCTAGGGATGTATCCCAATTGAAGAAAACCTTTGATTATCAATATTAAGTTTTTTTATCTATTGAATTTTCAATTTTTTTGGTCTTAGTTAAATTTTTTTTATTTCTTGTGAATTTTATGTCTGAAATCATAATTTTAATATTAGAGTTTGTCTAAAGAACTAAAAGGAGAACTATAAACTTGATTATAGGAAATTAAAGATAATTAAATTGGTAAGGAGATATCAATTTGATTATTGTGTGTTAATTGTTACTTAAAGGATTTAATTAAGCTATTGACTCTTGAAAATTTGTTAATTCTTATTTAGGTAAAGTTTGATGACTTGAAAAAGATCTAGAGTGCTATTGCATTAATTACACTCAATACATGGGAAAATAATATTGATATCAATGATTGAATTTAGGTAGGTGAACCTTAAACTCTAATAATTTTATTTATTTATTTATTACATTATTTTGATTAATATTTACTGATTCTTTTATTTTACTTTTCTTTAATTATTTGGTTATTTTCAAAATTTAATTAATAGCAATAAATCTTGTTTTTTTCGGATCAACCTAATTTATGCTACAATTGCCTTATATACTTACAGGTTTAGTTATCAACATTGTCTAGTTTTTGTCGCCATTACTAGAGATAATGGATTATTATTATTATTTATTGATTTTGTAATTAGTCTTAGCTTATTTCTTCCTCTTATTTTACAATTTGTTTATATAGCATGAAATTCCAAGAGTTTCTTTGTATATACTAAAGAAATTATGTGCCAAAGACAATCCATTTAACTATGCTACCTCAGTTCAATGGATTGAAGTACGAATATCCATTTACATTCATTAAGGAGTCCTACATTACATACATACTTTACCATTTGCTTAAAGAATTAGTACCTACTTAGGATGATATTTTTAATCCATTTATGACTAAGTATTCTTCACATCAAAAGACTAAAATAAAAAAACATTTTAGCCTGAGGCATGTGCTTTTTGGGAGTGATGTGGACATAATTCTAATAACTGTATCAATGTAGGTATTGTTGGTCCTAAAAGGCATCTAAGAGGGGGTTGAATAACGTTCTACTAAAATTTCAAGTGAACACACAAGAATAAAACTAACAGTAAATTTGTGGAATCTAAATAAACCAATATGAAACAAATAAGATAGAATGAACATATACTTATTAAAAATAAATTAAGTAATACAAAAGTTAATTCAATAACAACTTACAAACTCCTTTTTGGCTCGAGGATAACTTTATCTTCTTTTTCAATGCTCAAGAATAACCTTTAGACACGTTCTTTTTGTAAGCTTAAGAATAACCTCGAAATATTCCTTTTTAAAGGATCAAGAATGACCTTACAATGACAGAAATTACTTACTTGTAGAGAGAACTCAAGTCACACAAAACTTGATAAACAAAAACACACGTATACACTTTGATCTCAAACTTTTGATCAAATGCTCAGACTCGTGACTTGCTAGATAATTGTGCGTTTAGCTCCTTACGTCCTCGTCTATTTATACAAACAAATAAGACTTAAATAACTGTTCAAGCATTAATCAGCCCTTTAGGTCGTTGTCTAATAGATGTATCCGTCGTAAATATTTTCTGACCGTTGGGTAAATCTTCAATATGACTATTGCGCTTTGTTCGTTCAACCTATAGGCCATGTTTAATTGACCAATTTTCTAAAATTTATTCATTCGGTTTACCGATAGCCATTATTCGGTTGACCGGTCTTCATTTTTGTCGACTAGTCTTTATTCGATTGGCCAATCTTCCTCAAAGTGTTCATTCGGTCGACTGATCTCTATGATTTGGTAGACCGATCCGCCTTCAATCGGCCGATACTTCCTTCAGCGCTTATGTTCGGTTGACCGATTAGTATTAGGTCGACTGACCTTCGGTCTGTAGCGTTTAGTATCAATGTCCTTAATCCCTTAAACATCTTCTTTTCAACTTACATATCTTTAAACACTCTTAAAAAAAACTTATAAGTAGAAATAGTATTTTATCATCATTAAAATTGGGTGGAACTTCCATTGGTTCAACAATCTCCACCTTTTTGTTGATGACAAAACTAAGTGATTTAAACAAGACAATCAGTTATCAAATTTCAAGATTCATATCTCACTAACTGCCCCTTACTTCATGCATATCTAACTCCCCTTAAATTAAACAAGAATTCAAGAATAGCTCCCCCTAAAAACATGGATGCTTCTCCCCCTTTTTGGAATTAACATAAAAGGTATAAATATAACAATCAAAAAGAGAGACCATCAATCATACCAATTTCTCGTCTAATAGTACAAAAATGATCTTCACACAATGGTTTAGTAAAGATATCCGCTAATTGATGCAATATATCAACAAATTCAAGTTCAATATTGCCATTTTGCACGTAATCTCAAATAAAATAATATCTAATTTCTATATGCTTAGTCTTAGAATGCTGTATGGGATTTTTAGTCAAATAAATTGTACTTGTATTCTCACATAGAATAGGAATTCGAATAAGATGCTAACCATAATCCTTAAGTTATTGTCTAAGCCACAATACTTGAGTGCAACAACTACCGACGGCTACATAATCAACTTTTGCAGTAGACAATGCAACAAAATGTTATTTTCTAAAAAATCATGAGACTAAAACATTTCCTAAAAAATAGCATATACCGGATGTACTTTTTCTATTAAAAAAATTATTCGCATAATCGACATTAGAATACCCAATCAAATCCAAATATGCATTTCTAGGATACCATAGCCCTAAAAAGTACCACATAAATATCTCAAAAATACGTTTAACGGCTAACAAATGAGATTTCCTAGGAGAAGATTGAAAACATGTGCACAAACAAACACTAAACATAATATCTGGATGACTAGCAGTTACATAAAACAAACTTCCAATCATACCTCGAAAGAGTTTTACAACTACCTCTTTTCCATCTTCATCTTTATTCAACTTGGTAGATGTGCTCATGGGAGTACCTAAGGGCTTTGATTGATCTATGTCAAACCGCTTTAGAAGCTCTCATGTATACTTTGATTGATTTATGAAGATATTATCCTTCATTTGCTTGATTTGGAATCCAAGGAAGAAGTTCAATTCTCATGTCATGCTCATTTCGAACTCCCTACTCATACACTTAACAAAATCCTCACACAAGCATTCATTAGTAGCACTAAAAATAATGTTATCTACATATATTTGAAAAATCAACAAATCATTATGATCCTTTTTAATAAACATTGCAGTATCTACTTTCCCCTTTTCAAAACCATTTGCAAGTAAAAATGCACTTAAGCTATCGCACCATACTCTAAGTGCTCGTTTTAAACTATACAATACTTTATATAATTTAAAAATATGTTTGGGTGTATCATGTCGTTCAAAACTGGGAGGTTATTCAACATACACTTCTTCTTAAATAAAACCATTTAAAAATGTACTTTTTACATCTATTTGAAAAATTTTAAAACCCATGTGAGATGTAAATACAAGAAGTAGTCTAATAGCTTCTAATCTAGCTACGGGAGCAAACGTCTCATCATAATCTATTCCTTCATCTTAGTTATACCCTTTAGCCACCAATCTAGTTTTGTTTATCACAGTGTTACCTTATGCATCTAATTTATTCTTAAAAACCTAATTTGTACCAATGATAAGATGATTTAAGGGTTTAGGTACTAAAGTCCAAACCTTATTTCGATCAAATTGTTTTAACTCCCCATTCATAGCTAAGATCCAATTCTTATCATTTCAAGCCTCTTCTATATTCCCAAGTTTAATCTTTGAAAGAAAGGCGATATGAGATAACTTAAATTT
>JAOXYD010000028.1:18407-51690 GCA_028565735.1 Pinacopodium congolense | reverse complement strand
TCCTGAGAAGAGCACTATGGCCCAGTATAAAAGAGACTGTGAAGCATATGAATTATGGAAGAAGACGAACTCTTTAGGAAATATATTCAACGCAATGAGTCTATGATGCAAACTCATGAAAACTCAATTAAGAACTTAGAGACTCAAGTAGGTCAGATTAAATAGCTCTTAGATGAGAGGTTACCTAAACCCTAACTTGGGATGCCTGAATCTACCCCTCAAGATCATGTTATGGCCATCACTGAGCCTAATAGTTGTGGAATGGAGGATGTAAATGAAGAAAAGAATAAAAGAAAAGTGATGGAAAGTAGTGAAGTAGAAATAGAAGGGGGGAAACGAAGATAGTCCACCTAGGTTATTTACTAATCTAACTATTCAATCTTATCAACCTAGAGTTCCATATCCACGAATGTTGGATGCTCGATCTAGGTGATCTATTCAGTTGTTTCAAAAATTATGTAAACCCTTTTATAATGTATTTCAACTAGATGTGCATCTATATAACAATCAATCCATAGTAAAGGAGTTATAACTTTCTTATCCTAACTTGAGAGAAGTGTTGATGGCAATAATTACAGATATAACTCCAAATCCATCTATTGAATGTGAGCAAGTTGAGTTAGAAGTCTGTGATATCGATGATGATGATTTTTCCATGATTTCTAATCATCATGTTGTGAATTTTGTGGATTATAAGGACAATGTTAAAATTGAAAGTGAAAATGCCATTATCAACAATGACAGTGATGAAATTGCTTATGCATACTTATTAAATGATTACCTGGATGATGCTTATGTTGATTTCATTGGTGTTAAAGATGATATTTAAGTTGAAGAGAATGATTTTAAGGTTTCTAAATATGAAAATTTTAATGAATTTGCCAATCATAATGAGATTAAATTCGCCAAAGAAATAGAGTTTATGAATTTTATTAGTATTAATGCTTTTGATGCTAGGCTAGACATGGTAATTCAAACCTTTTTACCATGGAATTTTAAAAGTCATGAGTGGTATTCCATGAAGGGTCAAGTTTCAAATAGTCAAAATCAATTGCATGTTTTAAAATCCTTTCAAAATTTAGCCTACTATAATTTCTAAGAGAATGAAGTGAAAATGTTAGATTCTGGGCCAAGGAAGAGAATAAAGGTTCTCTAACCTTAAGATCCAGCTAAAAGACCTTAAAAAAACTCTTGTTGAAAGGCAACCCAACTGTAGCAGTAGGATTTAGTTTGTTTGGTGTGTTTTCTTTCTTTTTTTTTTGGTGTGCTTTTCATTTGTCTCCTTTTGTTTTGTACTCCTTGTTATTCTTTGATCATATTTTCTTTATGAAGCGTAGCTGTTTTATTTGGTTTTTTACGCTTTGATTATCTTTTGATGGATTTGTAGGTGTTGTCTTTAATCTTTGCTATCTTATGGAACAAGTTTCAACATGCACCTTCAATGGCTCTTCAAACAATTTTATCTTCTATATTGGTGTTTTCTGTTCCTTTTTCCCTCACTTATGTGCTTCTTATATGTTTTAAGAACATTGAGGACAATGTTCAATTTAAGTGTAGGGTAGGGAATAGTTTATCACGCTTATGTTTTATTTATTCGACAGTACATCATTTTAACATCTTTCTCAAGATAATCTACAATTTGTGAAAAAAAAATCGATTTTAAAGCCTTTCATTGACAATTTTACTTTTGATTTCAATTATTTTGATGTTTTGAGATGTTATATTATCAATTAAGCATGTTTATTAATAATAAACTTTGATGGTTTCATGTTTTAGATTATGGATATTTGATAAGCATTATGAGTTTCCATGTATAAAATGCATATTCCTAAAGCTTTCTATGACTACTTTCAGTATTTTCATATCTTGTTTAATTCAAAATCAATTTCAATGGAAATGAAAAAAATGAAATGAAAAAAAGAAAAAAAAGTGTGCTAAAATTGTGAAAATGTAAGTAATGTTTATTCACTCCGTTGACTTTAAACTAATTGGTTGAAGTTAAAGAGTGGCGCTAGTAGCCAATTGATGTGAGGTGACTTAGTTGAGTAACCAAGGATGTTCACGACAAAATGTTCATTTTCATGTAAAAATATTGAATGACCTCTTAATCAAGCCTTAAAACCTCATAAATGTGCTTAATAGTTACAAAGGTGTGAAATTGCCTAAAAGATGAGTCAATTTTCTTTGTTCATATCCATTTTATACACAGAAATCATCTGATGCAAGTTAGGTTGAAGTTTGAAAGAATATGGAGTCATGTGAAGTTATTTGTTAATTTACATGTTTGATTAATCACATAATATCTTGATGATTTGTTTGATGATTGAATGATTAAGAAAAGGTGTCAATGATTAGGTTTGATAGGATAAGCAAGTTTTCCTATGATTATAAGCTATTTTTAGATAGATGATTTAATGATTTGCTTGAGGACAAGCAAAAGCTAAGGGGTTGTTTGATTGAGTTTTTAGTTGTGGTTTTTGGTTGTGGTTGTGATTGTTGTATTTTTGTATTAGGTTTTATGTATTTTATAGATTTTTGTGTTATCTGTCTTGATTTCTGTGTTGTATTAGTATGTTTTTTTATTATTTTTGTGATGTTCTTTATCAATTTTTGTGTTTAGAAAATCCAAAAACCAAATTTGAAAACACAAATGTTTTCAAACAGGCCCTAAGTGTGGGGGAGTTGTTAAGCCTTGGTTTTAATGTATTTTCAAATGAATTTAATCCAATTCTAAGGCACATTACGTCCAAATTATTATTAAAGTGCTTAATTATGTTTATCAATGTTGTACAATGTAGATGGAAGCTCAATCTTGAAGAAAATCCAATTTTATGCATAAAAAAATCTAAAATTTAGACCAAAACGGTGACCTTATCCAGGCCACTGTAATGCTCTCGAAGTAGAGGACCAAAACGACCGTTTCATATCCTACCTTAGTACTCTTTTTAAGCACCGTTTTGGTAGCTATCGAGATATTTTCAACTATAACTTGCTCCTTCACTTGCTGTAACTTGCCCAACTTATTCCTACTTGCAGCTAACATAAATAAGAAGCCTCAGAGATCAATTTTGCAGCAATTAGGATGGATTAGGGTAGAGAATTTAGATAATTTTTGTTCTCTCTTCTTTAGCTAGGCTTTAGGTTTTTCTTTTCTAGGCTTTGTATCATGTATTTTCAGGTTGTTTTAAGGATTGTCAGGAGTTGTGTAAGGTGATTAAAGGTTTCCTAACATGTCGTATCATCATTTGGTTAAATCTAAACCATTCTTTCCTTTATTTCATCCCTTTTGTTCATATTTATGCAAGAACATGGGCTGCTTGGTTTTAATCAAACTTTCTTATTTATTTATGATGTTTTGAGCTAAATTCTAACTAAGAATAGGTTCTTGAATGCCTTGAGTGAGTGTTTATCACACGATTGAATGATAATCTTTTTTTATTTGAGTTCATAATGTTTATTTTGAGTTGACCACTTAGAATATGATTAAAAAGGGTTAAAGATCCAAAAATCTCTACTTTAATCATTGGAAAATTCAGTAAATAAAATGGTTTAATTAATTCAAGTATATGAGAAATCTACCTTAGTTATCATGAGGGCACTAATCTTAAAGATGGTTTTTAGGATTAGAGCTTTCTAAACTTTAAGCCCAATTCTTAAACTTGTGAGTAGACCAAACCTTGAACTATGAATGTTAGAGAAAAGACAATGCCTTAACCACAACTTTGTCTTGATTTAGTAAAGGCCCTAGATTATAAATTCCAATCCATTTCATAATTTACTAAATTCTTTTAGAACCTATTCCTTATCAAATTAATTAATTGATAATCTGTGGACAATTTGGAGTTCAATTTCAAAGATGGAAACTTTTTAGTTCTTTTTAATTAAATTAACCCCGTTTAAATTAAAGATCTTGAGTTCCTTAGATAATTGTAATCTGATTGCCCTAGTATTCACACGTTTTCTCTGTGGGTTCAACATTCTGGAGTTTTAAATGTGTTCCACTTTATTATTTGTGACTGGTAGACTACCATGAAGTTGGTTTGGATTTGAATTTAAATTGCATAAGAATTGATTTATTTATTTAAGCTAAATTAATGATATCAAACCAACACAACGAAGATCCACATTTAAATAGCTTGCGAAAAATTACATTGGAAAAAAATAAATGGGTTATTGATTCATTCTCTTATTTACATAGAGGACAACCTAGTGTAAGAACACTAATTCAATGAATTCAATCCTTGGTAGATAGTTGCTCTTGTAGCCATAGGATATAATACATTTTATGAGCAGCTTACTTGCACCAAACTATTTTGAACCAAGGAACTTTAAAGTCTACCCCTCTCATTGCCTCCATATAAGAGTGGTTAGTAAACTTCTCTAAAGGATTCTTTATCCAAACCATCTCATCAACCATATTTGATTGAGATGTATAGGAATGTGGGTTAATGGAAAGCAATTTTTCAGCTAGTCTCTGCTTGTGTTAATTTATTACCATGTAGAATGTCTTTAACAGTAACATCTTCAGGAATTCTATTTCTTAGGGTAGAATACTCCTGCAAGTTATAAAGAGACCCTAACACACTCTCATCATCCTGCCAAAAACTATTATTATCTCTATTACCCAACCTCACCTTAAACCAAAATCTTAAGGTATCCTTAAGCTTTAATAGATTGAGCATAGTCCAAAAGGAATGATGCTTTGGAGTTACTGTCCTTAAGTAATTTTATTTAAGGTATTGAAAGTGAACCCATTTAACCCAAACAGATTCCTTATTAGTCAGGAGCCTCCAAATTTTGGTTTCCAAATGCACTTTGTTGCTTAATTTGATAGGTATGATCCCTATGCCTCCTTCTACTTTAGGTAGGCATAATTCCTGCCATTTCACCTTAGCCTTGTATTAATTCCTGACTTTAATGGTCTATAGAAAGGATGTGTCTTAATCAAGTTAACAAGGAAAAATATATGACAAGACCAACAAACATGAATAGATTTAAGAACTAAATTAATATGCTGTAACTTTCCAACAAGGATAAACATATATTACACCAATTGTCAAATCTCCTTTTAATTCTCTTAATTATAGGAAAAAAATCTTTATAAATAGGCTTTTTATGAGAGATAGGCATACCAAGGTATGTAAATGGTAGCTGCTTAATGGAAAGTCCAGTTAATATAAAGACCCAAGAAGCATAATGAGCTGCTGTAAAAGAGAGAAATACCCCGCTCTTATCCTTATTCATTTCTAAAATAGACGTACTCTTATAGCACCTTAAACCATTCATGAGGGTGGAAATAGAATTAGAATCAACCCCAGCTATGAGTAATAGGTCATTAGCAAACATTAAACTGTGAAGCTTAAGAGTCTTACACTTAAAAGTTATATTTAAACTTCCTCTCCAATCCAATAAGGTGAGTGATTAACTTGGACAACACTTCTTGATCAATTGTAACTAAATAAGGGGATAAAGGGTCACCTTATTGTAGTCCCTTAACTCCTCTAAAGAAGTTTATAAGCTGGCCATTTATTAAGATAGTAGATGAGGTAATTTATGAACTTGGGAGGGAAATCAAAAGAATGTGAGGCATTAATGACAAAAGACTAGTCCATAGAATTATAAGCTTTTGTAAAAATCCACCTTAATTACACAACTCTTAAATCCAGGTTTCCTTATATAATTCTTAAACAATTCTTGAGTTAGAAGGATATTATCACTAATCCTTCTTCCATCTATAAAAGCTGATTGAGTAGGGTTAATTAGAGGCTTTAAAACACCCTTCAATGTATTAACTAACACTTTAGCAATCAATTTGTAGATGATATCCGTGCAATATATATGTCTAAATTCCCCTACACAACTAGGGTTAGGCACCGTGGGCACTAGGGTGATATAAGTTTTGTTAATTTATCTCAACATAACATCCTTTTAAAAAAACTCCATAAGTATTGCAATTAGAATACCCTTCACTTGATGCCATGATTTGTTGAAAAACAATGTATTTAAGCCATCCAGACTAGGTGCCTTACTAGGGTGCAAAGAAAACAAATTCTCCTTAATCTCTGGTTCCGTGATAAGTCTAGTCATCCTTTTTGCATCATCCTCTATAATTTGATTGGAAATAAATGATTTTAGCACATTCACTAGAGAACTGCTATTGGGTGGAGTGTCAAGAAAGTTCTTAAAGTAATTCAAGATTTCCTCCATTACTTTAGGTTATGAGTTAGCCGTGCTCCCATCCTGTCTTTAAAGTTTAGAAATTGTATTTACATTCCACTGAGATAAGATAGAGTTATGGAAAAAAGAAGCATTTATATCCCTATGATTTAACCACTGGATCCTAAACCTCTATTTAAGAAAAAAGTTATTGATTTCCACCACTCTTACAAACTTCTCTATAGCAACCTATTCCTCATGCTGCAGACTAAGATTCAAAGGATCTTAATAGAGTAATTGCTGTGCATTAACAAGTTTGACTTTGGCAACATCTCTAGCTACTTGAGTATTTTTATAATTGTGCTCCTTGAACAATTTAAACTACTCCTTAATGCATTGCAATTCTCGCATACAAATATAAGAATTTTAGCCTTAAACATGACAACTAAGGCCTTTAGAAATAACATCCTCAAAACCTAGAACATCAGCTAAATAATTATTGAACCTGAATGGAAAAAAATATTCTCCTTTTGACATTGAAACCATCATTAATAATAGGAGAATGGCTAGAAAACAATTAAGTACTAAAAGTTACCAAACTATTTGGAAAATATTGTAACCAATGATTGTTCACCATAGTCCTGTCTAACATTTTTCCTAATAGGCCAACTGCTTTACTGCTTATTACTCTAAGTAACAAACTAAGCCTACATTCTGAGATCAATAATTCCTACTTTAGTTGCCAAATTACTGAAGTATCTAAATGGTTTCTTAAGGAATAATTGCCTTCTACCTCTATAGTTGAAAGTGTGCAGTTAAAATCTCCTACCACCATCCAAGGAACATTTATAGTATTTGAAATTTTCTTAAGTTTATTCCAAAGACTAGCTCTTTGAAAAGCATAATTAGAGGCATACACAAAAGAAATCTACATTAGTTGCCTGTCTTCTACAAACTCCAACTCTAAATGAATCCATTGAGTAGCATGATTAGTAATAATAGACCAATCTCTTCTAAAAATTTTAATAGTAGACATTTTATCCACTTTTAGTTTAGTATCCAACAACCAATAAACAACAGGATCAATTTCCTTAAGATATTCTCCTAACATATGATTTTTTAGAGCCAATTAATACCCCTCACATTCCAATAAAGAATATTCATATTAAGAGAAATTAAGGGATGAAGCACCAACTTTATTTTTCTCCTCGGATCTCCTCTTCTCCTTGATCATAAAGCTATCATCAGAATCTTTGATATGAACTGAAGAGTCAACATAGGTGGATTTACTTTCAGTCAAGCATACCCCTTTTGAGAAGAAGTACTGGCCACTCCTTGCTCTTTTCTATTTACCATTACTCCTCCTTATTGTCTAGCCTCCTTAGGTTTACAAATTTTGCTGTAAGGAATTTTACATTACAACCTCCTGTTGCCTAACTACTCTCATTGAATAAGCTATATCTTTAGAACCCTCCTATAATTCTCCCTTTGAATTATCCACCTCTATCTCCCTTCACAAGACCCCTCTCTCTTCATTTACTTCCTTTTTCAGCTTACTAAGATTGACTGGTACCATTTCTTGTTAGATGTAGATTTGCTTCCTTGCATAACCTCTTTTGCTTTATTAATGCAACCAATTAATTCCCCCCTCCCTCTATTTCAAAGAATGATTAGCTATAAGGTCAGCTTTATTTTCCACTAATTCTACTCCACCTTCTTCCGCTAGTAGCTCTGTAGTTTGCGTCTCCTGGTGTTATTAAGGAATAAAGAGATGTTATTATTATAATATAAAATTTATATTATTATTAATTTTTTGAAATAGAATTGAAGTAAAATTTAAAACGATATAATACAATGTATTGAGGGATTATTTTGTTAATTTCATAAAATTTAAGAACTACCTTATAATCTTAAAAATGACCTAAAATAGTATTCAATATTTATTAATAATTATATCGTATTAGAACTAAATCTAATATTAATATGAGTTCAATATTACATTGAGTTCAATATTAAAGGGCCCGTTTGGTTCGGCTTCGGTTTTCGAATTTGGTTTTCAGATTTTTTAAACACAAAAATCAATAAAAAATATCTCAGAAATAGAAAAAAAAACACTTTAATATAGCACAGAAATTAA
The DNA here is from genome assembly GCA_028565735.1 of Pinacopodium congolense. Taxonomy (NCBI): domain Eukaryota; kingdom Viridiplantae; phylum Streptophyta; class Magnoliopsida; order Malpighiales; family Erythroxylaceae; genus Pinacopodium; species Pinacopodium congolense. Next base: position 43,397 of record JAOXYD010000028.1, on the reverse strand, counting down.
GACAGACAACACAAAAATTTATAAAAATACACAAAATTCAATACAAAAATATAATATCCACAACAAAAAATTACAATTAAAAACTTTATCAAACGGCCCTAAATTTGAAAGCTTAGGCCCATCAATTTGGGTATCACGTCAAAAGCTCCAATTTGCGTTCTGAAAGAATCTTATGGTAGGGCATAACAAAGATTAAAGCAAAACAATGTGGTAAAGAGTAAAGCCAAAAAAAGTCACTTTCCTTACGGATTCTTAAATATTTGCCACTATTAACCTTTGGCAAAACAACAAAATTTAAAAGTGCCAACAAGAAGTTGAGAAGAATAGATAGGGAAAATGATTTCTCAACCACTGAACTCGCTTCAATCTCCTTGTGTTTTTCGAAGCATTTCAGTTTCCCCTTATGTTACTTTGTCTTCTACTGTGTAGACTTTGTAATCGTTTTAAGCACCTTTGTCTCTGCTCTTTGCATGCGTCTTCTCTTCCATTGTTTTACTAGTCTTCGTTACCTCTGCAAATTTATCTCCAATAACCCATGAGATTTACCTCTCCCCAATTGAGGTGCATGTACTTTGTGTTAAATTTTATTGCTAAATAATTAGATCAAATTCGTTTAACTTTAATTAATTGATCAATTATTCGATTCATTTAAAATACTTTCTTTAATGAGTTACATTGTGATTATGAAATTTTGTCTAATATACACTTAAAAAAGTATGTCTTGGAGGCTTGTATGTAAAAAATGATTAAATTTATTTTCTTCAATAACCTAATTGACCAAAAGAGTCGATTTAATTACACTAGTTTGTCAAAATAGCTATTGTAATTTAATTTTCAACTGAAATTACCAATTAGAACTTTGTGCTACTTGGAATAATCTTAAACATATGCGACGGATACTGATCATCTTTTAAGTAAGAATTTCACTGGTTATGCGTTAGGCTCTTAATAGTTGTCACTGAACTGATGCAAGAGTGTAAGAACTCAAATTTCTGAACTTTACCGACATTCAGGCGTTAAATACTACATTACCATGTGACCATGAGTCGAAGAATATTTATTGTCTATCTGGTACCTGTTGTGTTCTAAGCTTTAGTTGTTATTATAAAATAAAAAATTTTCCTTTTCAAGTATCACAGAAAGAATTATAATTTCTAGGACAAGGAAATTGAATTAAAGAAATTAAAGAGGAGCATGTATTGCCTGTGCACTCGTATCAAATGCATTATTGTTTATTACTTGAATTCATAAATTGACGTGTGTAGTCGATTTTTTTCGTATTTGATTTAATTTTTAATTTTTATTAATTTTTATGTTATTTTTGATTTATTATTATTTTTGAATTATTATACTATATTAATGTATTATTTTTAATATATATTTTTTAATTTTTATATTTAAAAAATATAAACTAAAGACTAAAATAGGAGAAGCATCCTCTTATGTTTCACAGTTCTTAAAACCCTTCGTCGTACCACCTGCCAAGAGCTACTATTATGTACTGTCATACACGAGTCAAGGTTGACTTTAGTTCTCTTATTTAGGTACCCGAATTTTGATATGGGGAGTGGAATTATATTTCTCACTAACAAGATAAGTTTTATACAAAGAATTTATAAATCAAATATGTGAAACTTAGAAGGAAAAAAAAGAAGAAGACTAACATAATCAATAGTGTATGTTTTGAAATGTGTAAATTTGATGTCGATGATGAAGAAAAAATAAGGCCAAGATTGACATAAAAACACTCTTAATTCTTTTAATGTGGAATCTAAAATAAATATGAATGGGCAATGATATATTGATTAAAAAATCATCCACTAACATAATAGTATAAAGATCAATGTTTTGAATATCGTATTAATATTATTATCGAATTTATTTTTAAAATAATATTGTATCGATATCGATCAATATTAATACCGCTTTGAATAATTTTTTTAAATTATAAATTAATTCTTAAATTTTATAAAATTTGTAAAATAGTCTAAGTCTATAATGTATTATATTGTATAATTTTAACTTAATTTTAAATTAAAAAAATTTAAAATACAAATTTTTTTTTAAAAAAATATCTTTTTAAAAAAATTTTAATTTTTTTTATATCAACCATTACTGACTGTTATTGTTGATACCGATCGATATTTAAATTCAATATAAAACAAATCAATTTTATTACATTTTTTAGCTGATATAACACGTACCAATCAACACCAAACAATACAAAATAAAATTCAAAACTTTGATAAAAATACCATATATTTGAAGAATACACAAGAAAAAATAAAACTAAAGGAATATGAGTGAACAAATGTCACAAATATATAAACCAAGTCATGGTTAATTTATTAACAGATCTGTAGGTAAAGTAAAGTACTAAATAAACTGATGGGACCCACAATTGTAAATAATAATAAAACGTACATAAATAGAAAGAAATAGAACCAATAATTCTGATCCCTTGTCCCTCTTTGTCATATTGTTCCGCAAGCTTCCTTTTGGAATGGGAATCGAAGAAAGAAAAAAACAGCAGAAAAACACGCGATAAAAGCCAAAGGGTAATTGGCAAGTTTGACCCTTGCCAAGGCAAACCCCAGCAAGACATCTTTTTAAAAATAAAAACAAAAACAAAAGCAAGCCAAACCCAAAATTTACACCACCAATAAATTAATGATCCAACCAAAAGGGAATAAAAAATAAACATAAAAACAAGAAAAACAAAAGAGAAAATGAAAGTAAGCATTAATTTCTCGTATTTGTCTTCATCGAAACCACCAAAATTCCGGTCCCATTCCTCTGTTTCTCTAACCCACCTCTTCCCTAACCCCAACCTGCCTCCTCATTTCGTCCTTCCCTTGCTGCCTCTCTCTGTCTTGTCTCTCTCTCCATCTGTTTCACAGTCTTGCGCAGTTTCTTTAGTTTATTTCATCATGAAACGGTCTCTGGAGAGTGAGGATATGATTCTAGATGCAGAGATGAAGAAGAAAGTGAAGCATCAGGAAGATGAAGGAGAAGAAGGGGTTGTGGAAGTCGAAGCTCGGGTTGGTTCGGGAACTGGGTTTATGAATTTGGACGAGAATTTACTTTTTGAGGTGTTGAAACACGTGGATGCGAGGACTCTGGGAAGGGCTGCGTGTGTGAGCAAACAGTGGCATCGGACGTCCCAAGATGAGAGGCTTTGGGAGCTGATCTGCACCAAACACTGGGCTAATATTGGATGCGGAAACCAGCAGCTGAGATCCGTGGTTCTTGCCCTTGGTGGGTTTCGTAGACTCCACTCTCAGTACCTTTGGCCTCTCTCCAAGCCGCAATATACCTCCACGGCGGCGAGTTCTTCTGCGGCATCGTCGTGGGCTCCATTTCCGCCTATTATTGGCTCCAAGCCCCCGACAAAATGGGGGAAGGATGAGGTTCATCTGTCGTTGTCCCTGCTTTCTATTCGGTACTATGAGAAGATGAACTTCAATAGCAGAGGAAGATGATGATGAAATTGTGTTTTAACGACAAAAGCTACATAAGATTGTGTTTTTATTAACTCTAGTTTCGGAGGTTGTCTTCTCGTTATCTGTCTAAATTTGGCCTGGAATTTTCGTTTCTTGTTTCCTCTTGTAATCTTTGGGAGTTAATGTACTTAACCTGGGGGTTTTTTCTAATTGATATAGTAGATCCGTTATATGTAACCTTATTTGTAATGAATGGATGTGAAGTTTTCCAGTTTGAAGACAATTTGATGTTGGGTTGAAAAGAAAACTTGGGAAAGAAGAATAATGATGAAAGAGAATGGTGGTTAAGGGGAATTGATTAGTGGGAAGAATGAGAACAGGCACAACTGTACAGAGAGAGCCAAAAAAAAGTTCCAAATTGCGATAGATGTCAGATACTGTACATAGCATCTGGCAACTCCAAATGGGGCCAAACTGCAAGAGACAAAGAGGGATTGGTTTGTGGAAGATTGATTAGATATTGTTACAAAGTCCAAGTCCCTGTATGAGGATTCCACGTCGTGTTCTTTGGAATACCAACGGGCAAGGCCTAGAGGAATTTTACCATTTGGGCTAAAAGCGGGCGTAAATTGGCGTTTGTATGGAAACTTCGTACACTAATTTGGATTTTCTTCCTCCTCTTCCCGTAGTTTATCTTATTATCTGGCATAGCTTGGAAATTGTCGTGGTAACATTTTCTTCTTCCCTATCCTGCCTAATGTCTTTTCCTTTTGTCAGCTTCACAAGCGCCTCTTCTGACCTGAACAAAGTCCGGATCTTTGTTTCGACTAGGCGTTATAAAACATTAATAAAAACAAAAGTTAGTAGTAAATTCGGCAGGCAAGACAGTTCTTGCCAGTTGCCACCAAGTCATTGAACCTCGTGACCTCAACCTTTCGGTTACGTATACAAGATGAATTTCCTTGACACACAACCTCAAGGGAAGGGAATCGGGTGGTTTATCGATATTGTTGAATTCAATTTAGGCCAACTTCTTTTTTCTTTCACTCAAGTGTAAAGCTTAGTGAATAGTGAGTAGGCGTACAATTGCAACTAATCTTCTTGTTATTTGCTAATGCCAATTCGAGTTCATACCCTTTAATCTCAGAACAATTGCAAATGCCATATAAAGACAAAAATTGTTGGGAGGTGGGAAGCCGCCGCATAATTGGAGAAGAAGTCAGAGGAACTGGGATAGGCTATGGCGGAATTGGTGGGGTTCACTCCTCACCAGACGATAGTGACCCAAAAGCTTATGTGCTTCCACTAAAAGCCTAAAGAAACAAAGCGGGGAGACTTGGTCTGTTGATTATAGCATTTAATTAAAAGTCCAATTCGTGTAACTTCTCCTTTAATTTTAAAGGGGGCCCTTGTTGTGCTTACTTCGGGTCAACCCATGTAACAAGTCCTCAATGCTCTAGGCAGTCGGTTCGATAGAGATCCTAACCCGACTCTGGAGCCTCAATTTCTACCACCATTTTGGCATGAAATGTCTAATATGCCCGATAGAGTGGAGACATGCACAACTTAATCCAATCTCATTTGTTCCTCAGAGAAATCTAAAAATAAAAGTGTACGATATATAACTACTGGCTCATAAATCGAGTTTAAGTTTAAAAATTAAGATAAATATTTGGCATAAAGTATTATAATAAATTATATTTTTAGTCCAAAGCAAATTTATAAACCTTTTTTATTTAAAAAATGATTAAATAAATTATTTAAAATTTATATATTCATAAAAAAATTTATGAATTGAGCTTAAATTTAAAATTTTTATAATGCTTTAAGTTTGAGTTAATTCATAAATTTAAAAGGATCTGACTAGACGGTCCCTGTTCATGACTCCTCTCATTGTCCCCTCTACATCAGCATAATTACATGAAACTACTAATATTAAGATTTAAGAGTAAAATTGTAATTGCAAATAACAACTTTCATTTCCTCCCCCTCCCCCTGGCCCCCTCCTTCAGATATACCTAAACTACTACCAATCGACATAATTTTGGTTGTTTTTTACATCACCACCGGCCTCAAATGACACAACTTTGAAAATGGAGTGCCGCTACCCTCAAATGTTCAATTTATCAAAATGGAGTACTTCATGTATAAGGATGTTGAAGTTCTATCATCTTGAATTGCTATTAGTTTTATGATATCATATGCATGAGGATGTCTAAGTCACCATGCTAAGGGTAGGTAACATTGATAAGGATGATTTTTGTTATAGTTTGAAATTTACATTCATGACTTTATATTGGCGCTGAATTAAAACAAACTAGTTGTATACTTTATTTGCGGTCAAAATATGGTATGTCAAAAAAGTGTGTGTGTTACGTGTTACGACTTTTTATATTATGTATGATTTAGTGTTGAATAGTTGCTACAAGGCAGTATAAATAGAAACAAGTGATTGTATAGATTATTTGTATTGAATGTACGATTTATTCTAAAAGTGTCAATTTTGTGTTATGACTTCTTACGTTATGTATAATATAACCTTGTACAGTTTGTATTTAGATTATCATTGATTGTATGAATTAAAGATATGTTATGTATGATGGTATAAATATTTTCGTAAATTGTGATTTATAATTATTTAATTAGTTATAATTTATCTACATATAAATACGTGTATTACATAGAACACAATATTTTATTTAATTGTGGACTTAACTATATTTATATCTGCAATTAAGCAAGATTATTAGCTTAATATTGATGACTTTGGTGTTGTTAAGAGAGTTAGTATGCTATTAATTGAGTTGTGGAAGGTTTTTATAATGGTCATTTACTACGTTTCAAATCATGGTCTGTCCTGGGTTTACTGATTGAATGAGACATCATCATTGTATGGTTTTCGTAGTTATAGAAATAATTTATATGTCATAGCATCTTATGTTTTGGACGTACAATCTTGTCATCGTGCTTGTACAAGTTCATATATATTTTGTCCAGTCATTTACAAACAGGATATAGAAGCATGGGTAGACGGATAACATATTGTTCCTATAGTCTAAATAAAAGATGTAATAAAAAAAATATATGAGGAACTGGTATAAGGATCATGTATTAGTTTTATTATGTATTGTTAATTTATATAATAACCATTATAGTACATGGTCATATATGTTGTGTAAAAGAACCGTGTATTATATGGTACAACCTCTAATGTTTTTATATGATTTAGTGTTGAGTAGTTTTGCATAGTAGTATAATTAGAACTAACTAATTGTATAAATTGTTTGTAATCAATGTATAGTTCATGAAAGAAGTGTCTATTTTGTTATGGCTTTTTACGTTATGTATGATATAGTCCTGTATAGCTTGTACAAAGCATCATAATTGTTTATATGAACTAAAGATAAGTTATGTACAATGGCATAAATATTTACGTAAATTACGATTTATAACTATTCAATTAGTTATATTTTATTTGGATATAAATGTGTGTATTACCAGAACACAATGTCTTATTTAATAATGGACTTAGCTATATCTATATTTGCAATTAAGTAAGAGTATTACCTAAATGTTGATGACTTTGGTGTTGTTGAGAGAGTTGGTATGTTATTAATTAAGTTGTTGGAAGGTTTTTATAGTGGTCATTTGTTTCATTTCAAATCATGATTTGCCCTGTGTTTTGATTAAATGAGTCACAATCATTGTATGGTTTTCTTAATTATTAAATTAATTTATATGTCATGGCATCTTATGTTTTAAACATGTGACACAGGTTCATATATATTTTGTATAGTCATTTGCAAAAAAAGTATAGAAGTATGGGTAGATGGATAACATATTGTTCTTACAACCTAAATAAAAGATACAATATAAAATATAAGAAGAATAGGTACAAGGACCATGTATTAATTTTACCATATATTGTTAATGTATATAATAACTATTGTAGCACATTACTGGAGGTTATTCTCGTAACTTTGCTCTTAATGAGGCGTCCTCGAGAAGTTTTTTTTCTGGTGAAGAGGTTTAACATTTAAAATGTAGTCAAGTTTTATTTTCATGCTTGTTCTTTGAAGACAGTAATTCATTCTACTCTTCGATCTGTGCGTTGAAGACAAAGGCCCTAGTTTGTTTGACCCAAAGTCAAAAGTAACATTTCCCTCTTATAAATCTTCTACGATTGAAGTGGTGTTTTTGGAAGTCAAAGTTAGGGTTTAAAATCTTCTTTTGTAGTTGCTATCGTTAGGGTTTAGAAATGAGGTTTGTAAGTCATCTTTTAAGAGGAATATATGCATTGTTGGATAAATAAACATCTATGATTTAAGTGTATGATGAATTTGCAACCTTGTAGCAGTATAAATCTTGAAGAAATTCTGATAGCATTAGTGAAATTCATTTATATGATTTGGGCACCAGGTTTTGAAAAATGGTAAGTGAGATCCATGTTGGATTACAATTAAAATATTAGAATATTTGAGTTTCATGCAGTAGTTGTACGGGAGATGAAATCTAAATGTCTTGTTGTGGTTGCAATTTATGTAGAGTCTCAATTTTTTAGATTATACATGGATGGTTCATGTGGATTGTTGTGGTTATAACTCAAGTTTCATAAGATTGGTTTTTAGATGAATTTTTAGATATTTATTGTAGTTAGGGGGTTTATTATATGAGGTGTATAAAATGTTTATATGGTTGTTTGTCACTTGTACAGTGATGTTTCATATGTTTGAGTGGCAGTGGAGGTTGTAAGAGAGGAGTTTTATACAAGATAGCATAAATTATAGTAGTGAAGTTTTTAAATTAGCCTTAATGCATACATATTCTTTTTTTCATTTAGTTAATGCATTTTGTAGTGACAAAATTGTGTCATAATTATTTGAAGTCAAAAGCAGTGAGTGGAGTTAGTACAACAACAAGTGAGGGGACCACAACAAAGAAGATAGTGAGAAGAGATGCAGGTGTAACACCAAGTGAGGGGCCAACCATAAAGAAGAGAACGAAAAGAGATGAAGAGGTTTTCATATAGTTGAAAAGTTGTTGTATTTTGTTATGTGAGCATTTGATAAAGTTGCATGAGGAATGTCTGTCTGTTTTTGTATCTTGATGAAGTTGTTTAATAAATGTGTGAATGAAAAGCAAAGGAGTAGAGTTAATACAGGGAACATACCTGAAATGGAGGGTTCCATAATTCAAAAGAAGAGAACTACAAAAAACAAAGAGGTTTGTATAGATATTAATCATCAGTCTATTTGTTATTTCATACTTTGTACAAGAGGCATCAGAGATGTGTGCAATCATTTGTGTTGGTAATTAATGTTGGTTAAATATGATGTTGATCACTAAATAGGAAGATGTAAGGGGGCATTTTCAGGTTGGTCACACCTCAAGAGTGGTGAAAAACAATCGAAAAAAGAGTAAGAGAGGAAATGAAGAGGTTTGTTTAGAAATTAACCTTGGTTTTCTAATTGTTGTGTGATTCATTCATTAAGATGCTTCAGTAAGCTGCAAAATATTTCATACATTTATATTGTTATCTAATTGTCATGTTGATTTGTTAATAGGTGGAATCTGGTGGGAGGGTTCATGCACGTGATCATTCATAGGTAAGAATTTTATTGTGCATGACAAATGTATGACTTACGTATATTATGCATAAAAAATTACCTTAACTAAATGTAGAGTTTTCAAATGCTCAAATAATGTTTATGACCTGGTAAATTACCTTAGCACACAACAGAGAAATTAGGTCTACGAGATGGGTTTTGGCGAGCTTCTGAGGATGAAATGCTTCATAATGAGGAACAACTTATGTTATTAGTTGTGTAGATGTTTTAATTCTCGTGATTTGACATTGGTGGTTAAGGAGGATCAGATGGAAGAAATCTAGGAGGATGATTTCATGTGGGTTCTAGGTGTTTCAAACAGTTCCAAATGTGTACCGTTACACGTGGCTGATGATAAGCTTTAAAGTTGTACCATGATTATAAAGTTGTGGAAAATAAGATATCAGCTGATCTTGTGTTGTACAAAGTGAAATCTATAGAAGAAGAATAATTGTTTTGTAGAAATTTTATTTTTTATGTGTTAGGAGTGTTTATGTGCCCTAACCCATCCCATGGGATTAATGCGAATCTCTTATGCTATGTAGTTGAGTTAAATGGGTGTGAACAAATGGCATAGGGGCAATTTATTCTTGGTCAATTGTGAAGTAAAAGGAGACTATTCCATGAGAACATTTGGAATAAAGGATATGCTCTTTCCACAGGTGGTTGTGTTGTTGTTTCTATGATGAGTTAGTAAATACAATTGGGTGTTAAACCTTTATATGTGTATAAAATGTTTTGCTACTGCCATATGAAATGCTATTAACTTATGTATAATAAGTGTAGATATTTTATTTGGAGCGTCTTCTTAAAAATTGGTTGTTTTAGTGGAGTAATGAGTTAAGAATTTGTGATTGGGATGACCAAACTATCAATAAGGTTTTGGGCATTGACAAGTTCGGTCCATAAAACTATAGAAAAGCTAAGGTGAGTTTGTGAAAGTTGCAAAAATCTTTTTAATAAAAAAAAACAACTTTCTTTCTATGTCTTTGCTTAGTAATGATTGTCCTCCTTTTATAGATTTAAAGGCTGCAATATGAGCTCGAACTCAACAAGCCATGGTGGCGGGTGGGAGTTAGCTCGACAAAGCTAGAACAATACAATGAAGGCTATACAATATAATAGTGTGGAAGCTGTAACTGAAGAGGAGTTAAGAGAAGGCATTCCATCTAAAGTGAAAGGTGAAAACAGAAGGCACAATACGAGGGAGAGGCAACAATATTAAAAGTAAGGTATGAAGTTAATTAGTATTTTTAGTAAATTTGTTTTCAATTTAATGATTAATGTGTAAGATCAACAGATGAGCATAAGTTAATGTAAATTGAAATTCATATATGTGGTATTTTAGGACTTAGAAGAACGTAATAAACCTTATGAAATAGTTGCGAAAAGGGAGATCGAAGGTATACCATCATTGATAGTAGAAAAGAAGGGTCAATCACAGTATGTCCGACCGACAGGAATTGTGAAGGGATCAACATCCTCAATTAATATAATAAAAAAGATTAAGATTTTGGTAAATTTCCAAAGAATTTTAAAGAGGGTGAATTCGTAATGCATTAGTGATAGAGGAATAACCTTGATACTTGGAACTGCAGATGAAGGATAAACATTCACCTACAACCAAAGATGGTGATGGAAGTGCATTTGCATAATCATCTTCAACATACACAGAGTACTTCCTAGAAAAGTAGAGTCTAGAACTAGGTAGTGTAATTTTTCAGAAAATATTTCATTGTTTATGTGTAAGAACAATGAAAAAAGAAAATGGATAAGCCCTTTCCGTAATTTAATATGTGTCGTAATGTAGAATTGTTAATGTGAAGATCATGAGGAATAATCGTTTTAGTTTAATACTGAGTGATGTTGTGTCTTGTTTTTAACTCCTTTTTAGGTGAGTAACATGGTGAGTTTGCCTTCTTAACTTTAATTTTTATTGTACTATTTAATGGTGTTGTTGAATAGAGTAACGAGAGTGTTCAATGATCATTTCTTAACTGTTTGTTAGTAGATTCTTACCCATTTTGCTCTTAAAATGTACTACTACTTTTGTGGTTATGGATAGGTGTATCATCGATTATTCATTCGGGATATGTATAAACCAGATTAACTGTTTGTCATTTGAAATATTAAATAGGCCAATTGCACCATTGACATTCTTCATTTTTGTCGCATCATCATAATAGATGAATGTGAAAAAAGTGTTAGAGGAGGAGGGGGGAGTATTATCAAGTGTGGAGGTTTTCATAATCATAGTGAGATATAGTAGACATTTAATGAAGGACTAGGACTAGGACCTGGGGATAGATTAGTCAAAGGCTTGCAAAGTAGATTTTTTGTTTCATGTATGACTAAATTTATTATAATATGCTTACATGCTTTGATGAATATGTTGTGCTTCACTTATTTGGATAGATGATTAATTTGCAATGACTATATGAAATTGCAATTAATGGTAACCCTTCTACTAGAAATTAATTGGTGGTGTATTTGTGTCTATTTAGAGAGAAAGAATCTTGTGATCTTTGATTTGATGAAACATCGTTCGAAAAAGAATGAGGAATTGTCAAGAGAATTGGTAAGTATGTTTGGCATACCTTTGTTTGATGTATAGGATGCCAGAAAATGAACTTATGATATTCAGTAGGTACTAAATATCATCGTGTTATTATAGGTGAAATTCATGTTTATAATGTTGACCAAAACTGGTGAGACTTCAGGTACAAAGGCTCCAAAGGATAATTGGTCCACATCATATGCCCACGAATTCCCAATGTAGAAGAACAAGTGTATGTAATTTGTATGCTTCCGCATTTACAATGAAAGTTTTACATTATTGCATACATTGCTGACCACTTTGTGATTTATGTTGTTTGTTTGGCAAAGATGATCGTGATATTTATTTTAACTGTGCTCTTAAGTTCTGGCATGAAAAGTAGGGTCCCAATTCAGAAATTATGGTATGTGTCCCTGCTATAGTCTGAGTAATTGCACATTTTGCAATGCATAATTAATGCCCTACATTTCATTGTATAGAGTGCACATCTCATGGTCATAGACTCATACATGTGTGACCATATACTGAGGAGAAAGTTCAAAATGTTGAGGTACCTGTTTGAGGAGATTCCCCCTTCCAAATGAACAGGAAGACTAGGAAGATGTTGATGAACTTGCCATAATAGATGTAGCTGACATACCTTTCAAATGCGAAGGATGTTATGCTTTAAGATATGCACAGGTTTTCGATGTTATGGACATAATTTAGTTATGTCTAGCTTGTTCATTATACTACTCCATAACATTGCATACCAATGATACCTTTTGGTTTCCTAAGTGTTGAAATGCATCAGTAGTTAAATGTCTTTTTAGCAATCAAGCATGCAGTGTTCAATTCGGACAAAATTCATGAGAAATGAATTTCAAGACCTGTTCTTTTGGAGTACTTCTAATCCTTTATTCTTGCTTTAAACTTTTACACATTGTTGGGAATTATCTGTCTGATATTCGGTTTGAATTCCTAAAATGTGACATGCCAACATTTTTATTATGTCATACTCAAATAAAATCATGGAAATAGTGTCTGCATTTAGGAAGAGTCAAGTACTAATTTCATGTTTTCAAGAATGATTAGTGGTTGCCAAGTGGGGCTGTGTCAGAAGCTTTCATTGACTATATGTATGTAAAAATAGTTTCATGCACTTCTAAGATAATATGATTCTTACAAAGGACATTGTAGGGTTGTTTGTGTTTCTTATCATGCCAAAGATTTTTCCTATAAGATAAATTTGAAGTGAAATAACTTTCCTGAAAGTTTGAGTATAAAGACCACTAAATATGTTACCACGAAAGGTCTTATACAGAAACATAAACTATGTTAGGTGAAATTAATATTACTTTATATTGTTGATTAATAACAGTCTTGTACCGAAAAAAATAGGCATGTTAGAAATTGAATATATCATTTTCATGCTACAACGTCTAAATGTATCTAGGAGACATTAGATGAACTTCAAATATAGCCAAATGCAGATACAAAGATCCAGTTACCTTGGTAGTTCCTTACTACAAATTCATTAATTGTTTTTAGCAAACAAAGTAGATAACTAAGTACAAAATATTGAATTTGAAAAATGAAAAATTCATCTAAAGGACATGAACACGAGTATATGGGATTTATGAAGTTACATTTAATCTTTTATGACAACCTTTATGTTGAACTCCAATAAGTGCTTGTGCTCTGCTGGGTCTTCCAGCTTTATTTTTTTGTCAAGGTACTCTTTCAACGTTATCAACCTAGGTTAAGACTAGCAACATTTAGTATTATAGTTTATTATTTGTGAACATACATAATGATACACAAATGGAATCACAATACTATATTTAACCATAGAAAAAAAAAGGATATGTTTCCTTCTATCCCTTACAATTAGCTAGTCTAATGTGGTATTCTAAGAACCTCAGCCTCCATGATATCCACTGCAATTCTCATTCTAATTCGTATAATCCTTACAACATAATGTTACATAATATTTCCTTGTGGTGAATAAACAAGTCTAGTAACAGTTGTAAGAACGATGTTTTTAAACTTACATTTATAGTTATAACCTCATGCAAACATTTAGTTTTTGCCTTCATCACCACTTACCAACTTCACTATGTAGATTCCTTATTGAGATATTTATTTCTTAATGTATACGTAGAAGTAGCGTGGGTTAGAAGACAAACACAAAATGCCCTTACCAGATTTAGTTTGGGCACTAATTATCTTGCCAAATTTTCCCTCAAGTCATCGATCTCTTGCTGATAAACAGAAGACAACATATTAGTTGTACATTTTGGCAGAAAATTCCATAGAAAGTACATAATTGTACTTTCATTTTCATGTAAAGACTTCATTGTCATCATCATCCGATATAAATTGAACAAGATATTCCATCATTATCCCATCATACCGACTTATGATCCAAACATTAGTTCACTGATAAGTTGTTATAGTATTGATACTTGGACCCAATGTCAACATTTATTCATCATGTCATACAAGTTAATAAGATGTTGTGAAAGATGTTGTGAAGTTGAATTTAATAGAAACTCATACACATTTGCATATACAACTAGAATCAATTACTAACATATAAACTGTGTAAGGTGGTAGTGACTTTTCCACCTTACCTGTTTGTCAAATCCAGACCTTACTGTTACGAAACTTTCCACGACATTTGATGCAAAGTTGAGAGGTAGGTTGAACAAACATTCTTCAACCATTGACCATCGAAGATAAATGAGTTTAATATTGCTGGAAACTATAGTTGTATAGTTAGTATTTTCATAAGCATTGCCACTTTCTCTCTGAAAAATGCTACTTTCGTCTACAAGTAATCTTCGTTTCTTTGTCACATGCTTACTGGATCATGCTTTTTCATGTCTCTCCATATTCAACATTTTTTTTATTATTTACTTTTCGAGAGATTATTTATTTAGAGACTGCACTATTTACGTTCTGTCTATCACCCTTTTATACTACTTGGGCTTTAGACCACAATTCCAAAATCACATATGTCTCGTGTACATCACAAATCTACCCACGTTTACTGGTGATTGCTATAAATGTCATAAATCGTGCATCCACTACAGAATGTAGTTTGCGTTCCTTATTTTGTACATAAACATGTCTATTTTACTAGTCCATAACACAACGGGACATTAAACAATTTTTTAGGTTTTGGAAAGTATTCAATCAACATAAGTTCATGCATGTGTAATTCTTTACAAGCTGGGTCTGTACTTCTTTACAAGCTGGGTCTGTACTTCTTTACAAGCCGGGTCTGTACATAAAACCAATACTTGTTTAACCAACTCCACTACATTATTGTAATGGGATGCATGCACCAGAAACTATTTGTTTATAATATAATTGTGATAGGAAATTTGTATCATTTGTGTTCATCCTTATGTGTTCGATGTGTTAAATTAATGACTTTTGCTATCCCAAACATCAAAGGGACATTTGTTAATTCTTTTTCCATATCGTGGGTCATACGAGTAATCATTGACTTTAAGAGGTCCAAGGTTTCACTTTTATTGCCGACCTAGTATAACATAATGTGAGATTGTTATATACAATAATTATCCACATTAATCTAAAAATTTCAAGGTTAAACAACACTTGATTTTACATGTACCCAAACACAGAATGTAGGGTAACTATATGTCACTATTTCAACATGATAGTTTTCCATGTTGGACTCATTTACTGGAATTGCCTATGTATATGGTGATAGCGTATTAGATACCAATATCTGAACTTTAAATATAGTGAAGTAAAAGATTAGATTTAGGTTTTTATAACCCTAAACGAATGGAAGCATGCTGGTTTTGGATGTTGTGCTAGATAAAGGATGCTTAGGTGAAATTAGAGCTCTTCGGCTCTGTCGCATGCAGGTGAATTAATAGCTTGTTTCCATTTCAAACACATCGAATAATAAGTGTTAGTATGCATAGCATCAGGCTCAAAAAGAGAAAGACAATAATCCACATCGTAAGCATGAAATAGGTTGAAATTATTGCAATTTTCCTTTCATGCCCCCTTACAACGTTATTACATAATTTTGATTACTTCTTGTAACGAGGTACATACAATAGTAGAACATATTTCATACAACGATGTATACCATAAATATTTTTAGATTGTATGAACTGTATTGTAGTGTTGTATATACTCCGTTTATAGAGGCTGTACATATTCTGTAATGATGTTTTAGGGGGGCAATAAGGGGGCTAGGGGGTCGTGTACTATTTTCGCTAAATTTATTCATTGAAATGTGTCTTACTTGCATCTTTTGCATTTTTTGCTGATGATATCTTCTCAATATGGTCTAATCCTCTTATTCACATATTTTTCATATCGCCTCAACACTACGACATCCCGCAACCCTACAGTCGCTCCACCCAACCACATGTCACAAGGGGTTCCCTTCATTCTCATAGTGTTGCTAAGTGTTATAAAGTTCTAGTTTAATAGACCTTCCAAGTAGGCATAATTTGTTTCACTGTCAATTATATAGTCCATAACTTTGTAAAATGCAGATTCCAACCTCTTCATTTGATTTGAAATAGTGTCTATTTCACCGAGTATCTTGATTTTGATGTGTGGCCTTGAAACATCCTTGCACCATCTCCTCAAAATAAGGTGGTCTAAAAAATTGCTAACCTTCTCACAAGTGAATATTTTGAAAAGGTGACGGCAAACCATACCTTTTCGAATAATTTGCATGAGTAAACTGCATCTGCCTATTAACAATACGACATGGTGTTAGTGTAAGTACATTGTGTTTCCCCTCCCATAGATAAGGTAAATATATCATTAACTGGTAGAAATAACAAGCGATGTGTAATTGATGATGATGCGAAGATGAACAAGAAAAGGAAGATAGAAGTACTAGTGATCAGTGATGATGGACATACTGCAAATGATGATCACTTTATGTAGGAATTATGTGGACTGATCTACCGCAGACTGAGAATTACCTTAATTTTTTTAGCATATAAAATATCTCTGAACCATTTTTGAAGGTTAATAGGAAGTTGGACAATCTCATTTTATTGTATTTTATATGTTGTTATGACGTTTGATGTACCTAGACAACGAGGTCAAAATTGATGTTGTCGAGTTTGAAGATAAAATAGGTTATGGGTATGATATTGTAATACTACTTATGGCAGATAATAATTTCATTCATTTTAATGGTTATTAATGATTTTTATCGAGTTTGTAGTCGTATATAAACCATTGTCATATAAACTTTTGGAATAAAAGTTAACGTGAGATGTGGATGGCAAATTTAAAAAAATGGCCTAAGGAAATTATGTGGACATGGACTTTGCATTCCTTTTTTATGTGTAAATGTACGCTGTACATTGAACAAATAACGAATGAATTCCATACATTTGACCCATTTAAAATGGACTGCAAAACTGTAGTACCAGGCAAATACGATACAACCGACCCATTAGTTATGAATTGTGAAGATGCAATACCAAATAGATACATCGATTTGATTTTACACATAACGAATTCCATACGACCTACCCTTTCAGTATGAACTGTGAAGCTGTAGTACGAATCAAATACATTGAACTAACATAATCAATAAATTCCATACAATCATGTAATTCAAAATTAAATGACAAATTGTATTATCAATCACACATGACGATCAAAAAACGCATTAAATCTATGCACTTGTTCCTTTCAAATTTAACTGCGTAGCTGTAGTACTGAAAAAGGCACGTTAATACATGCGTTTGAAAGTTCATACATATGGCCACATTATTGCAATGGGTATGTAATACCCTAATATTCTTAAGGTTTACTCTCGGAGTCCCTGTGTTGAAAAAGGTAGTGAAGGGTATTAAATTCACTTCCCATTAACCTCCTATACACATATGCACGCATTGTCGCAGGATCTTCACGTAGCAATTATCTAACTGATTAGAGGCCATTCCAACTAAAATCAGACTTCAACAACAAATATAATGAAAACATACCATTATCTCATTCCCAACGTTCCAATCTCCTCTCCATAACTTAAAATAACAACACATGCAAAAACCACTATCCTCTCTATGCACAAAGAAGTTTAGGACATTCCATTTAATTCATTAGTTATTTCTAATTGCATAAACTCACCACAGTCTATGAAAATGTTAGAGTTTCAATTGTTAAAAGACAATAATGCATTAATTTGTAATTACTTAGGAGCTTGTTTTTAGAAATTCCATTATATAAACACTTTTCATTTCTGCCTTGACTTTTTGAAACTCTTTGTTAATCCCATGGCCATCAGTATCCTCTATACTACTTGGACTTACTAAAAACCAACCATAAGTTGGGGTACATAACATAGTAAGCCTGAAAATGGGGTTACTAACACAAGTCCCAAATAAAACTACTTCACATTTTCTCACCATTTCCTTATAAAATTCGTCTTTATCACTTAATTTGGTTGTATATGAGTCGAAGATCCTTATCTACTTTGTGCCAATGTCAATGCAATAACACCACTAGTGATATTCAATGCAGACATGAATCATAATCTATACGATGTTAATAGGACGTGTGTAAAAATATAAACAATATAGTATACCTAGGAAACAAGCATTTCATGAAGGTTTGAAAACATATATTCAAATTGAATAGGTTAACCTTGCTCATGTTGCGACGAGATAATCAATGCTGAGGTGAAGATCGTTGGTCATCATTTTTCTATACATTTTCACAATAAAAAGTATGTCAATGTTTACTAGGAACTTCCCTACCTTTTCTCCATAAGATGTGAGCGAGCACAATTCTCTACATATAAGTTTAAATGAAACAGGTCAATCAACTTGATAACGTAAACTACATGGCAGGAAAACTCGAAAACTTCACATACTATGAAAGACACATCCACAATGTAGATAAGAGAACGTGCTGGTACGAGTGTCGTTGTGCTTTCCAATAGGACTATTAATGCAAATCCCGCAACAAACTACAAACATATTGTATATATATTTCATTAATCCTTATTAATTTTCTTATGAATAAGGAGTCCTGAGTTCTACAAATCTGTCAACCGATTCATAAGGTCTACAAACTGTGTCATTGAACGTGTGAATCATGTCTTATACTTTACCTTGATAGTACCACATTTGACAAATCTAGAGACATTAAACATGAGTATAAGTTAGGTAACTGTTGCCACTATACAATTAATATCACGATTGAATAGCAATTTTTATCTATTTACCCTTTTACAATGTTTACTACCATTCACATTGCTACTCGCTTCTATGTCTTTGATCTTTACAGATATTTGCTTTATTTTCAATACTTCTAAACATTGTCATAGTGTTTTACATACAACCAATGGCGGTAATGAGTCCAACCATTATATAACAAAATACCACAGAACATTTGTATTGGACAAAAACTAATGTCCTGAGTAACGCCACATCACCAACTTGTGCATCTCTTCATTTATCCCTGTGATGAACATGTTCTCTACTCTTGGCAGAAGTATCTATTTGTGAGTTGCAACTTTGCTTCCTTTGTCTAGTCTGCAAATACAATCCTACGTATATAACATATGATCATTATTACACCCATTACATTATATGCACAAATTCCATATAACTAGGGTGCAAACATAATTGCATACATACAACATACAACCATTGTTAAAGCTTACTACATTATGCAAATATGCATACATTTTGGGTGCAAATGTAATTGCATATACATAACATATAATCATTATTAACGCCTACTACATTCTCTACATGGATTTAATACATTTATAAAACAAACATTATCACAGATTACAACATACAATCATTGTCAATACCTTGTACATCCTGTAGATGAATTTAATACATTAGAGAAAAATAATCGCTCAAATGCATGAACCTGTATATCTTAATGAAAATCATCAAAACTAGACAAAACTATACTACGTCTCCCTGTTATGATGACCATGAAAACTACCTAATAGAATGGCCACATTTTTTACATACGAACATCAATAAAGAATAATTCAACATATTCTACTACATAACAACAAAGAGCGTTTATGTACTTACTACTGAAGAAGACGGTATAAAAAGTATATACAACCCTTTACAATACCATTTTAATTTAACTGAATTCATATGAGATCTATTGATATTGGTGGGTTTGTAACAAAATTCCCATAACTTCATAAATTGAACAAACCCTTAAAAAATACACCTAAATTTAGTGCCTAAAAAGGGACCAATTTAAAGGGCAGGTATTATACATGATTTCCACTTCAGTTACAAACCCTGACAAGAAAGAAACCAAATCTTCATAAGACAGTCATTTGCAAACGGGCGACACATACATCAATGTTCACCACTAAAACTCTTAACTTTAAAGTAATGGTCTATTGAACAACTTGTATGAAGTCTCTCATAAACTGAACCATGATCAAGGTTCTTAAACTCAAAATTTTATATGCTGAAGTAATAAGAATAACCTAACATATGCAAACAAAACATATAGACATTACCTTGTTTACTGTCGACAGGTTAAAACACCCACACCCAAAGTGTCTTATTTCAGTCAGTAAACTATTGACAATTAAATGGATTAACACTACTCAAGTACTCAATTAAAATTATTTTACTAGAATGAACAGTCTCAACATGCACGACTCCACCATATAATGCGTGGCTTCCTGTAGAAGTTTCAATTCGGATGTGAAATTACACTACCACTCATCTACATTTATGCTACTTCAAATTAATTAATGTACAGTACCACCTATCAATATGTTGTAATAAGCCTCTTGTACATATCCTTAATCAAAGTCGTATATAGAATTTAAATTTGTACACATTATATGATCATATGTAACTCCTTATCTTTTAGACCCAAAAAAACTCATTATATAACGTGTTGTCATTTCTTCTTCCACACTCTTAAAATATGATAGTAGTTAGGCAATATCATGATAAAAAAAAAGGTATGTGTTAATAGTGCTCTATCAGTCATTCTTCACATTTATCATCCACGAAGTGCATCATATATTTTGTATGTAGTATTATTGACGTCAAGATTACAAGGATCAAGTGGTGTTACTAACTCGTCATTCCAAACCACGTTGGATTATAGCATTCGTAATCAACATAATGGCCATCACTACATGGTAGTACAATGAGAGCATAATGGACCATTAGACTAGTAAGCTGCACTATGCCTTCTTTCTAAAAACTAATGGATCTCTAAATGTCACGATGTTAGCCTATCGAAATTCTACATTACACCATTTTTTATTCACTACCTACTCCTTTTTAACTTATACTCAACTTCACATCTTGATTCATTAATATAACGAGTGCACTTAATATGAAATATCTACTTGTGTGTTACAAAGAGATATGAGTTTTACAACCTTAATTTCATATACACTGAAGACATCATGGTTCGTACATCAGTTGCCTTGTCCAATAATGTTATGAGTAGAAATCGTTGTAAACATATTTCATGACAACCCTTCCTTATTATTGACACTTTATCATATCGATTTTAAATGTGATATTATAATTTTTCATGTATGCATTCTACAATATCATAGAAATATTACATTAATCATGGTTCCTTTATAAGAGTCTTTACTTATAATCTTTCTACCGATGTAAATTCCCTATCTTCATCTCCCATCACGATAGAATTAAGCACAATGTTACTTGCTCTACTATGTCGCTTTATGCCCAATTTTACAAGATCTCATGCCCTATCTAATTTCACTAATAAGAACTTTTCACATTATTGTGTGCTATATAAGTTCCTTGTTACATTATATTCATAGATCATCGAGGAATGCTAGTCCTTATAACCTTATTTCAAACCATATAGGGAACAAAATGCCAACATTATGTTTGACAAGAGTCAATTCTAAGAAAGCTGCATACAATGCTAATACTATATCTATGTTCATCTTTGTCACTTATGCATAGGTACCTAAATATCAATACCATATAACTAAGTATGTCCTCCACATATTACCACGACTTTGTATCTCTTATCCCCCTCCCCAGTATTTTGTTAATCCCATTAACTTCGATGTGCTGAGAACTTTCCCTTCAAATGCATAACCAATTTTGTATTTTTTTTCTTTCTTCGATGCATTTGTATTCACTTTTGCGTCACTGTACCTACTTTGTTTCTTCAATAAACTACATCAATATATTCAAAGGACTCAATACTAAGACACATCAAATGGAGAATGATGTGATTGAAATCAGCATGTACTTTATACTTACTTTAGTTGTCTTATTACTGGGATACATTGCATTTTTACAGTAAATGTGGCAATGCTTATATTCAAACTATTTTTACGTATTGAGTTGGTCAATTGGATGAATACATTCAACTTAGTACCCTTTTATAAGAGCTAATAAAAAGTTCAATCTTGTTAGTAATGGATGAATCAAACCGTGATGCTAGCCGAGTATTCTTTTTCCTGCATTTCACCTTGGGGAATGTAGAAGTGCTAAATCTTCAAAACATTATAGCATTATAACCTCATATGTTTAGCATTTTCTATGTACCTAAGCTGACATTAATATCATTTACATTATGTACATTAAAAATCAAATTTTCATATCAAATTATGATGTACCCTTAATCTACACCTATCATCCACTCCAATTTTTTCTTTTTTAGTATCTCAAATTTAGGTAATTCAGTAGCAATCTTGACAACTTTATTTTAATTTTTATACACCTATTCCTAATTACTTTTTTCACCATTAAATATTGATGTTGAAATGAATTGTCACCTTATGATGGTAGTGGGTGCTATTTTTCCTAACAAATGATTGGCATCACCTAAAGACTATCATATAGTTTGTAAATATACATTTCCTATAGTTATTCTACATTTGGTGCGCTACTGAACAGACTGATTACACTGAAAAATCAACTTGGTTTCTACTTACAAGTTCCAAATTCTAGCATGGACGAAAATATGTCAATTTTGTAATGCATGAATATAGCCATTCAACTCATTTTGTTAACACCATATTTTGGTTAGATTCCATAGAGCTTGTAAATTTCACTCAACAAATGAAATATGATGCAGTTGCTCAGGAGAACATACAAGGGCATCACCTACTTAATCTTCAACCACTTAATCATTATTGAGACATCAAAATGAACGATGTCATCTAACAAAGTTGTTATTATACTATCATAATGAATGAAATGGCGTCGGCACGTACTGCTGCCCCAAATATACAACATGTTTTATGCCATACCACCAACCTCCTGGCAGACACACGTCATCAGGATAGAAATTTAAACCAATTCAAAAGAAGCGCCTCTTTATCATCAAAAACTGTGCAATATAGATGGCTGAAGTACTTTTAGAGCGGCCATTTCAAATTTTATGTGACATACAATGTTCTCCAAAATTTTATTCACCAATTCTAGGGTTTCCCATCTATCACTAGATGTATGGTGAGCTTCATTCGCCTGTCGCCAATCTTAACTACTTATACAGAGGTAAACTTCATTGTGTGTCCCCTTTCTTAAAGGATCCTTTAACTTCACCTTCTTGTATGCATGATTGTACACCTCAACATTGCAATGTTTCAGGGACAAAAAGGGCTTACTCCACTATAGGGAGACGGTTTTAATGGTATGTGTATATAACTATAGAACATCTACAATTCATCGGTCTGTCCCTATTATTTTTCATCTAAAATGAACATGTCTATTAATGAAGGAGGTAAAGACGATGCAACGGCTTAACCAACATTCACTTCTACAAGTTATGTCCAAATGCTGCTGCACAATTGTTAATCTAAGTGTCCAAAAAGGCGACGTTTCAAACAGAAGATGAACTTTCAGACAATGTAAGAACATAGCTTCCCAGTTGTACAATCTGTAAAAAGGAATTTATTTCTATGTCTGTAGGACTAGCCAAGGATACAAATCGTAAATAAATGGAAGGCCAATATTAGTTTAGAGAGAGATCATAATAAAGGCACATATTCTGGAGTTAACAACACATCAATTTCAACAGTGTCCTATGACCATTGGGTTTCATACATGCATTTGCTATTAACTCAAATGGTGCAGCTACTTAAAGAAAGGAGAACGAAGATCTTGGAAATCTTAACTTCTAGACCAGAGGAGGTCGAACTAGCAGCACGATGAGTGAATGCATTCTCCCTTAGAAAGAGTATCATGCCATGAAAAAGAAGTTCTCTAATTTAATGGAGGCCAATGAAGTGCGATATAGAAAGGAAGACACTCACGATATGAATACCACCAATTGAGAACAACTGAACAATTGAACAGTTAAACAAAAGTTATTCAAAATGTCAGCTCCAAAACTTCCTTCCACCTTTAATGTCATGGGAGAAGAGTCACGTCCTGCCATATACATGAAACCTCTATCAGTTGTTGATCCATTCGAGATTAGTCTTCTTACGATCAAGAGACTAACAGCAACTTATGCAACATTATTAGTTATCAACAACTATAGATATTTTTGTTATCAATAAAACAAGTATTTTGGTTGCAATCAAGGTTGCGATATTAATTTTTTAACTCCTTTTATCCTTAATATTAATGAATTTAACTCTTTTTGTAATTGCTACCTTTGTCTTTTAACCCCACTTTGTTAGTTATCGATGTAACTTTTATTATTCTGTAATTTCATTACACTTTCAACATACTTGAGGTTTAAGCTTTTCTAGATTTCATACATCTTGAATTTTTTTTTTCACTCAGTGACCATCTCTTACCATTCTCATATTATCGTCGTGTAACTAATGAGCATCCTAATTGTTGTATTCTACTATAAACATGATGCTTTTAGTAAATGTTCTTTACACAATTTTCGTAACTCATAAAAATATTACAGGATGAATAGAATGCACTGGTATCATGTAAAACTCCTACAATACCTTCATTCATAGCGTCTTTGCTGTTTTACTAAACCATATAACATCATTGAGCAATGCATACTATGTCTACGAGTAGGTTACACACAATATTACTAACACATTTCATACAACGACATATCGTAAAGACTACATACAATTGCATCATATACTAAACTTCATACAAATCATACCATAACTACTTCAACATTGTACAACGATTATGGCTACCTCAAGTAACGCCCTAGTTTGAACTTAACAATATAATACCAAATATAACACTAACTTCTTTTACAACTATTTTACTCCTTCGTACATATGATACTGTAGATTTATGGCTATCAAATACACATCATAGATATAGTATAAAAACACAATGTATAACACCTATCACTTATGAATACATATCCTCTAGTTCTAAACAATTTTTAACTTTAACCCAATAATAAAGCCAAACACATATTCCACAAACTCAATCATATTTTA